>CM051008.1:27720729-27723229 GCA_027704905.1 Muraenolepis orangiensis
TAAACATTGACTGGAGATATATGATATGATCTTGCTAGTAAACGATGACCGGTCAAGCAGACCGCGACCGATACATAACCAGCAGCAAGCCAATGTAAGCACAGTATACCAGCAGTCCAACAACAGACCCCAAGCCCACCAGGGCCTACACATTGATGGTGGTGAGATTGAGTGTGTTGTGATCTGGAGAGGAGCTCTCTGATGGCGTTTCCACCAGCACGTCCCACACGGCCCGTTAGGAAGCCACGCGCACGCGCACACGTGTACTGTGTCACTCCTTAATCTAGACACCCTGAAGTGATTAGTGTGACACATGTCACACACACACACACACACACACACACACACACACACACACACACACACACACACACACACACACACACACACACACACACACACACAGGGACATGCGTGCGCGCACACACACACACACACACACACACACACACACACACACACACAACACACACACACACACACACACACACACACACAGGGAATAGACACACAGACATGCGTGCATGCATGTACACATACACATACTCAAACACAGACACACAGGCACACATGCACACATGCACATACACACACACACACACACACACACACACAGGCTTGCACACAAGCATGCACACACACACACACACACACACACACACACACACAGAGGCGCACACACTTGAAATGAAAGCAGCTGCTGTGAGTGTGTTGAGATGTGTGAGCATGCAGGGCTGCAGCGCCTCCCTGTCCACCTGTCGTCTGGGGGGGCTCAGAGGGAGAGCCAGGGCCCACTGGAGGACTTGGCTGGCCGGGCCAGGGCAGAAGTCACAAGGATGACTTGGATTACACTTTTGTTTGTTTGTTTTTACTTGAATAGGAGGAGCAGCGAAAGAGGAGAAGCCAGATGGAACGGAAGAAGTTGGAGTTATGGAAGGAAGGATGGGAGGAAGGGAGGTAAGGAAGGTAGAGAGGTCAGAAAGGAAAGGAGAGGTAAGGAAGGGAGGAAGGGAATTACGTAAGGAAAGAAAGAATGAAGGAAGGAAGGAAGGAAGGAAGGAAGGAAGGGAGTTTAGGACAGAAGGGCGTTACATAAGGAAGAAAAGGAGGTAAGAAAGAATGGAATAGAGGTACGGAAGGAAGGAAGGGTTTTAACTCAGGAAAGAAGTGAGGTAAGGAAGGACGAAAGTCAGAGAGCTGAGGAAGGAAGTAATGGAGATAAGGGAGGAAGGGAGGCAAGGAAGTAAGAAAGAGAAGAACAAAGGGAGGATGTAAGGACAAAGCACGCGATGGAGAAATAAAACACTGAAGAGATAAAAAAAAAGGAGATAATCTGCTGCAGGATATAAATTAGTTTCACACAAACTCAACATTTTCCAACAATGACTGATGGAATGATTAGCATCTGATGAAATGTCAGTGCTGCTCATGCCCACCGGGACTCTTTCCATTGTGCTCTGTTCATTGTCCAACGTCAATGAAAGAGTCATTCTCCGTAGGGATATAAAGGGCATTCGTCACACACTGGACTACATATGGGACCCCCCCTCTCCCCCCTCCAGTCACATCATCACTCAAAACTTCTTCATTTCTTATAGGGGAAGGGAAGTCCCCCTCTCAGGCCTCCCACCCAGATCAGCCCAGTTCTCTGTTCAACATGAGAGACCGGTCCACGGCTTCTTATGTCCTATAGGGCTTGTAGATCTCGACGTCGACTTGGAAGCATCTTTGGCATTGGAACGTTAGTTATCATGTTAGCATGTCATGTTTGTTGTTGGTAATTGTTTAGTATTTCATCGTGCAATGATGTGTCATTACAGGGGGAGAGATGTGGTTGTGTGAAACTTGCACAGCGTTTCCCATGCGAGGAATGTTGCAAAAACAACGTTTTAATTAGCCTTGGTTACGGTGTATTTACGTTGATTGAGGATTGTACAGCACTACAAACTCTCTGGAGTCCTCTCAAGATTCAAGATTCAAGATTCAAGATGTTTTTAATTAACAAGTACAATGTACAAGTTCAATGGAATGCTTGATTTCTATTCCCTCCCGCAGTATGAATTTCATAAAACAATACAAAAATTGTAGCTATCTCCCCGCCTGGGAATTGAACCCCGGTCTCCCGCCTGACAGGCGGGGATACCGACCACTATACTAACGAGGAGGCACGACATGGTGAAGAATCGCCCCAAAAAAATTCCCATGATGCATTGTGATGTACACGCCCTATTTAGTCCATTCCTCAGAGATCCAATTATTGTGATCTTTTTATTTTTATTTTTTTTATAAAATCTGTCATTTATTAAACAAGCACGGTTCATTTCAAGGTCCAGGTTTCAGTTTAGGCAATGTTCACAACGACAACTTCACTCAACCCTGCCAGCAGATATAAGACCCACACCACCCTGGCCTTTTCAACCCACCTGCCAGGCCAGACGAGCCGAGCCGCCAGAAAGTGGTTTCAATTGAAACAGGTGGACGAGGCTAAAGGAAACAGACA
>CM051008.1:27738229-27750729 GCA_027704905.1 Muraenolepis orangiensis
ACATACATATATTATTATATTTGATATATGGTAAATACAGTGGTGGGCCGTGCATTTCACACCTAGGCCTTCAGTGACGTCCTAAACAGTCCTACTTGAATTATTCCACCTCTTAGTCAAGTACAACAGTCATATGTCAGTTATATTCATATTTCCGAAGCATTTATAATCAATATATCCGCATTTACAATTAAGAGTGTTAAACGACCAGCTTCAAGATCGCTTGGATACTGTCAAAACTTTCAAATAAAAGGCGCTTTTAAGGGATTAGTCTACAAAGTTTTATTAAGTCCACCAAAAGCATGTGAGCTTTAACAAGTTTGTTCACTAAACAGCGCATCGTCGCACCCAAAGCAGTTTCATTTAAGAAACGTGACGATAAAGACACATCAACTATTCACTGAAAATAAAAGAAAACAAACAAATCATTTGCATTTGTTCATGAGGATATATTTGCGACAGTGGTGAAAGTGTATTCCTAGCCTTGAATGTCCACTTTGATAAAGGTTCAACCAAAACAATTCAACAAGTCTCCTGGAGTACTTTTACTGCACAGCTGAGCCAGTGTGCCACACATATCTCTACATCTCTTGCAGAAGCATAAAACATTAATTTTTTATGTATTTGTCATTTTAATTACATATATATTAATTTGTTAATATTGATTTAATATTAACGAAATAAAATGACAAAAATATATTTAAAAAAAATAATAAAATACTTTGTACTCACCAAAACAACTGATTATTTGAACACAAAATCCATCCTCCTTTCTTTCCTCAAGAAGACTGACTCTGTTGTACAGTTTATTTGTGCGTTTCAGTTCCAAAAAAACTGCTTATTAAACATGCTTATTACAAATTAAACAAATTAACTCGTTCAAGTTCAGTTTGCTAGCTCTGCATAGCTCTGCCTCTCAATAGCGCGTATCCAATCAGAAGACGCGCACGTGCTGACGTTATCGTACGCCTGCTAGCTGGCGCCGGTGTCGCCAACTTGAAATCTGATTGGTTAACGTCACAGATTAGTTTCCGTTCACTTTAAGCTCCAGGCGCCCGCACTGTTGATTCTGAAGGCCTAAGGGCAGATTACTTGGACCCTGGCAACACGTTATGGCTGAAATATGATTGGATAAAATTTCTATCATTAAAGGCCAGCCTTCCAAATCTCGATCTGAGGCTGGAAGCAGCGCAACCAAGAGGAAAGCTATGAAATGAAGATAATAGACTATGGGGAATAATTTAATACATATTTGTGGAAAAAATATATCTGAATAAAATGTATATTCTGATGATGTTTAGGCCAGCAGAGAAGGCCTTGCTGGCCCTGACGGCCCACCACTGAGTATATATATATATACATTGTCATCACCCTTAAGGTGTGTGACGGATGTGACCTCCCTGCCCCTCCCCTCCCTGACAGTTATAGGATAAACTGAGCAACTATGCCCCCATAAGACCACAATACCCTTCTGCTGTCTGATTGGGGCGAAGAAGGTTCAATTCATTACTGGCTGGAAAAATCCATAGGATCTCATTTGACTGCTCTTTTCCCAAAATGCTGCACTTGAGGGCTTGGTTGAATCGATGTAAAAAAAATGCGTTTTTGCCAACTTAAACCCTGCATGTTACGGGGCAGTGATATAATGTTTGCTTCACAAACACATAAACACTGTTTTTGTCCCGCCGTTTGAAGTCAATACATTGATCTACGTTTCTGGATCTCTATCATCGGCACCATCGTGGTAAACGGTCTGCATTTCTATAGCGCTTTATAGCGAAGAGCGCTTTACAATGCCTCACATTCACCCATCCATACACCCATCCATACACCCATCCATACACACATTCATACACCATCCATACACCCATCCATTCACCCATCCATACACACATCCATACATCAACAGTGGTGTCGGCCATGCATAGCGACAGTCAGCTTGTCAGGAGCAGCTAAGGTCTTGCTCAGGGATGCCTTGACACTTGGCGAGGAGGAGCCCCGGGGAATCAAACTAGCAAACTTCCAGTTGCCAGACAATCTGCTGTACCTCCTGAGATATCCAGCGCTGACCACACAGGAGATGAGAAGAGATACAGTACATACATGTTACCTGACATGACAAACACAGAAGGCAATATTCAAGGCCTTTTTTAACATACAATAATTTGACCTGGGTTCACACTACATGATTATTTTTTCCGATTTGACCAGTGCAAAAGAGTGCGTAGGTCCAACCCCCCGATTCAATCCCGGAACCCTGTATCCCCAGGTTCCATCTCCGGAAGAATTCGTATTCACCGGTGGAGTAGTAGGGAACCTGTTGTGGAGGAACCTATGCGGCATCTGTTGTCAGGGATGGGTCTTGCAGTCCTCCCGGAGCAGCCCTGGGCCGGGCCTATACACTGACATCATTGTTCCACCACATCCAAACGCTGTGCTGCGGCTTTCGCTGTGGTAGGTCCGGGAGAACCGCCGGGAGACCTTAACATTGTGCTTTGTTAAATTTAAACGGCGTGTTGTGTGTGTGTGTGTGGGGGGAACAGCTGATGACAAGGTGAAAAGGGTTTAGCGTTTAGAATGCTTCTCGTAAAGTCGGGTGTAGCCCAGGAGAGGTATTCATTTGGTCATGGAATAGCGGGATGCATTTGAAATTTTTGCCAAAGGGCACAGCGCACACGGTGCACGCTGAGCGGACGCACACAGTGCATCTAGTGAATTACATAAAACGGAGAAAAATCGAATCAAAGAAAAGCAATGCAATGCTGGATATGAATCAACCCATATTACAGAAAACCAATGCCAAAATCTTTAAAGGCACCACTGAGCCACACAAATGCAGCTCACAAATACAGCTCACAGTTACAGCTCACAAATACTGCTCACAATTACTGCTCACAATTACTGCTCACAAATTCAGCTCAAAATTACAACTCACCAAAAAACAACCCACAAAAACAACCCACAAATACAGCTCACAAACACAACTCACAAAGCCTCCACAGAGATGTTGTGCAAACAAACAAATAGAAAAAGTCTGTCTCAAATAGCAGCAGCTTTTCCTGCATTCACGCCGTTATGTCGATTGTTTTTGTGTGAAAACGGCTGACCTTAACACGGCAACCCATGACAAGATAGAGATACTGAGAGTGATGTGTGGGATGTACTGGAGGATGCTCCAGCCAGCAGCAGCATGTGACCGCAGATGGGTTCAGATCGGTATCTGTGGCCGCTTTTGGCAGCTCCTGCCGTCACACCCTCCAACCCTTTCCCCATTCAGCCTTCTTCATCCACCTCCTGTCTCCTTTGCTCTCTTTTTGTCTCCCTCCTTCGTCACCTCAGTTTGAACTCGTGTGCTCCCTATACCTTTTTGTGATTTATTTTTCTCTCTCTCGTGAAATGTCTACATTTTCATTTGTTCTTTTTTTCCTCCGACCTCTGTGCTTCTTCTGCCTGCTGGTTTACGCTCTATTCTCCTATATTTTCTTCTCTCCTCTCCTCTCCACTTCCCTCCTCTCCTCTCCTCTCCTCTCCTCTCCTCTCCTCTCCTCCACACCACTCTTTGCTCCTTTCCACTTCCCTCCTCTCCTCTCCTCTCCTCTCCTCTCCTCTCCTCTCCTCTTCTCTTCTCTTCTCTTTTCTTCTCTCCACTTCCCTCCTCTCCTCTCCTCTCCTCTTCTCTCCTCTCCACTTCCCTCCTCTCTTCTCCTCTCCTCTCCTCTCCTCTCCTCCACACCACTCTTTGCTCCTCTCCTTTCCTGTTTTCCTTACATTTGTTTCCCCACTCTCTCTCTCACGGCGCCCACTCCCTTCCAGAAGCAAGAGGCCAGAGGAACCCACCAGCTGGTCCACCCTGCGGATTTGTCTCCACCCTGGAACCCTGAAGGAAGAGACCCGGGGACTTCCACACTCTGCGGGAGCGGAGAAGTCAACGGCAAATAAAGAACATCGAAATAAGGACAGATTAGATGAGGGGAGAGTACATAGGGAGGGTTTTATTTAGCCTCTTGGCCGGGTTTGAATGTGTGTGTGTGTGTTTGTGTGTGTGTCGCAATTTCACATCACATTTGTCCATTTGTCAACGTCAATTTTCGAGGAAAATAATTGTTTACCCAGAAATAAAACATTCCAAAAGTCCAAAACTAAGGCAGAACCCGACCCGACGAGACCGGGGGAATCACACACCCCACGTCCCTTGAGCTACGAGGGGAACAGTGCCGCCCATTGTAATAAAAGGCTGCACTTAATAGTGTGCTTGCAGAAATACAAACACTTCCACATGGCGCTATCTTACGCAAAATCCCCGCTCCTTTCCCCCCTCGGATTGCACCGCTAGGCCAGAAAGCGTGAAGCGGAAAACGCTTTGGAAAATAGCCGGCCGCCGCGTCGGTAAAAAACGACCCAGCGAGGAATTCCGGAGCGCAGATCAAATGGAGCTCTGATGGGCGTACGAGACGCCGTGACGTGGTGTACAATTATGGAAAGCCACGTGGTGCAGATAGCGCAACGCATTTGACGCGTTAAAAGTGACAAACGCCGTCCAGAACGCTGTCCAAAACGCCGTCCAAACCTCTGGTTTTCACAGCCACTAAATTTGAACCGTTTTCACCCAATCAGTGAAGAACGAGAACAGACCACACTAATTAATCGCTGATCTTCTTCGGGTTTGTCTTGCAACGTTTGTCTTGCTACTTTCTGGTTAGAAAATGTCATGGAAAAACCACAAAGGCACTTTGGTATCCAGTCAATTTGAGATCTGAGCCATGTTGAGCTGGTACAATGGTTAGTGCACAGGGCTTGTAATCTGAGATTGCTTTTGTGCGGGTCACGTCCTGCCTAAGTCACTATTATTTGAGTAGTGTTTTGCTGCAGGTAGCTCAATTTAAATTGATCAACTTTTAATATGGAATCTTGTTTCGGTCCGAGTATTGCCACGGCATTATGTTTGGTTTATCACGAAGCCTCGTTCAACCGTCTTCACATCCACAGTGTAGCCGAAGTACATCGTGGACTCTAGAGGGCGCCCACATGTCAACTAGAATTGAACACTATTGGTATGGTATGAACACTATTGGGTGTTTATATATATATATATATATATATATATATATATATATATATATATATATATATGATCGATCATAAAAGATAAAAAAAACTCTATATGATCTTTCAATTAAGATAAATAAAGACCTCTGACATTTAGTTCCTCAGTCTTTCTCGAGATATTCTACTATAATGCAACATTTGAGTGAATAGGGATTCTTTTACAAAATATATTGTAATAATAATGCATTTGTATTGTACTTTTCATTCACAAGAATCTCAAAGTGCTAAGTAAATACAATTTTAATTGCAACAGTTAGCATTTCGAGTAGGCATAAGCAATTATCTACAAGTATCTACAAGATTCCTCACAGTGAAGGCTAATAATATAGCATTATATTGCAATAGTTTGCCAATAGTTGAGATAGCTGTTGAAGCTAGGCTAAATTTCAAAGAACACAACTTATTACCAATCATTCCAAATTATTACAAAGTATGGCAATTATGATCTGTCCACTAGTTAATCAAATTTGTAGTATTTGAGATAAATAAACATTGATTACTGTTTTCTTTCAAGACTGTTTTCATCTTTAGGATTTTTTTTAATATAGGTCAAAACTAAAACGATTGGAGTACTAGTTAAAGTGGACCTACTGATCAACAGTGGGACATATTACTATAGTATAATCCAAAATGTCATTGCAATTAAGTTCCGTCTACATCTGTTATATGAGTTATGTTCCAATTAAAAATGAATTATGATGTCATGAACAAAACTGACCAGGTCGTAGGCTACAACATGAACTTTGCTTCTACCGTTTATTTAACATGGTGAAAAACAAACCGCTGTTCTTCCGGTAGTTTGAACGACGTCGTTCTTTTGGCAGTTTGGACAGCGTCCTGGACGGGAGCGTTTTGTCACTTTTAACGCGTCAAACGGGTGGCGCTTTCTGCACCGTACGGCTTTCCATCCGCAGTGGAGCCCGGGGGAGCGGGCCAGCGGAGGACAGAGCGCTCCCTGTGCGTCTCTGTGGCCAGAGAGAGAGGAATGCCCACTATCTGGCATGGAGACGCTCTCCACGCCGGGGGACCCTCTCTCCGCCCACTGGGATATGCCGTCGGAATGCGGTGTGTGACACAAGTCAATGCAGGCTGACACAAGTCAGCCTGCACAGGGGAGGAGCGTGCACACTCTGTCAGAATCCAGGTGTGTGCACGCGCTCAAACACACACAAACACACAAAGACACACACAAACACACACATATAAGTGGGCATGCAAGCAATGCATGTGTGCCAATGCATGCATGTGCACACACTGAAACGTATGTAAGCGTTTACACACCCACACACACTCTCACACACACTCTCACACACACACACACACACACACACACACACACACACACACACACACACACACACACACACACACACACACACACACACACACACACTATAAGGGCCCTCAGTTACAGAGGGAAAGAGAGACATCCATTATGTAACTCAAATGTCATATTGTACAGTCTTTTGTGAAGCGTGGCTGGGGGGGGTCAAGCCAAGGGTTGCTGGGGGTCAAAGGTCAGCGGACTCAGATGAAATTGCCTATTGTGCGGCGGGACAGCGGTTCTATCGATCAGGAATGAGTAGGTGGAAAAAGCAGAATGGAGGGCCAGAAAGGTCAGCTGCCAGATGAGGAAGAGGCCTCTCTCTCTCTCTCTCTCTCTCTCTCCTCTCTCTCTCTCTCTCTCTCTCTCTCTCTCTCTACTCAACTCGTCTCTCTCTCTCTCTCTCTCTCTCTCTCTCTCTCTCTCTCTCGCTCTCTCTCTCTCTCGCTCTCTCTCTCTCTCGCTCTCTCTACTCAACTCGTCTCTCTCTCTCTCTCTCTCTCTCTCTCTCTCTCTCTCTCTCTCTCTCTCTCTCTCTCTCTCTCTCTCTCTCTCTCTCTCTCTCTACTCAACTCGTCTCTCTCTCTCTCTACTCAACTCGTCTCTCTCTCTCTCTCTCTCTACTCAACTCGTCTCTCTCTCTCTCTCTCTCTCTCTCTCTCTCTCTCTCTCTCTCTCTCTCTCTCTCTCTCTCTCTCGCTCTCTCTACTCAACTCGTCTCTCTCTCTCTCTCTCTCTCTCTCTCTCTCTCTCTCTCTCTCTCTCTCTACTCAACTCGTCTCTCTCTCTCTCTCTCTCTCTCTACTCAACTCGTCTCTCTCTCACTCTCCCTCTCTCTTTCTCTCTCTCTCTCTCTCTACTCAACTTGTCTCTCTCTCTCTCTCTCTCTCTCTCTCTCTCTCTCTCTCTCTCTCTCTCTCTCTCTCTCTCTCTCTCTCTCTCTCTCTCTCTCTCTCTCTCTCTCTCTCTCTCTCTCTCTCCCTCTCTACTCAACTCGTCTCACTCTCCCTCTCTCTTTCTCTCTCTCACTCTCCCTCCCATACCAAACATTGTCATCCCTCTTGCATTCCTCCCCTTCACACAAGCTGCCAAACTCCCGCCGTTTCTGAAGCACGTATTGAATGCAGTTGAGTTGTTTGGTGCACCCTTGTGGTAAAGACTGATCAACTGACCTGTTTACGTGTATTATAATATGAGGAATCCATCATATGTTTTAAGTCCTTACAATAGTTGTGTTAAGCTTGAACTTTGTCTAAATACAAGTATACATTTACTGGTGAATAAAAGTAAAATGCCTATGCCTTTTTTGATCCCCTGAGGTTTTGACGCACACGGTTGACATATCTCATTTGACTGGAACAACAAGGTTCTTAGCGAGAGAATGGATTTGATTTTTTATTTGGAAATCTAACTATTTATGAGCAAGGAGCAAGTCCAGGAAGGAAACTCAGGAAGCAGCAGCTTAGTGCTACAAATTGCTCTAGCAGCTTGACAGAGAGCGAGAGCGAGAGCGAGAAAGAGAGAATGAGAGAGAGTGAGAGAGTGAGATCGAGAAAGAGAGAGTGAGAAAGAGTGACAGAGAGAGTGACAGAGTGAGAGAGTTACATCGAGAGAGAGAGAGAGAGAGAGAGAGAGAGAGAGAGAGAGAGAGAGAGAGAGAGAGAGAGAGAGAGAGAGAGAGAGAGAGAGAGAGAGAGAGAGAGAGAGAGAGGGGGGGGGGGAGGGAGGGAGGGAGGGGGACATACAGACATACAGAGAGAGGAGAGGTAGGAAGAGAGAGAGAGAGAGCAAAGAGTGAGAGAGAGAGAGAGAGAGAGAGAGAGAGAGAGAGAGAGAGAGAGAGAGAGAGAGAGAGAGAGAGAGAGAGAGAGAGAGAGAGAGAGAGAGAGAGAGAGAGAGAGAGCAAAGAGTGAGAGAGCCTGGTAGAGCGAATGAAAGAGAAAGAGGGAGAGACAGAGAAAGAGGGGGAGGGGGAGAGCAATGTAAAAACATTAGTGACAAATAAAGATAAATTAAAAACTGAAGCAGTAAACTGGCCTACAAGAGAGCTGACCCTCAGAAGGATACATCTGAAACATCCGACATGTAAAACAGAGTAAACAGAGTAAAGAAGTGTGCACAGACTCACAGCGGAGCACACCAAGGTCCCCATCGCCCACGATCCGACAGACCGACGGAGCTCCGAACAGAAGGCAGCGCAAACCTCACTGTGCACAACACAACAAACAGGAAAGCCCTGCTGCACCACAGAGAGACACCTGCCTCCCACAGACACACAGACCCGGGCCTGTGCCGTGCCTGTGGCAGCTAAACACAACTATGAGACATTGACCACCACAGGTTTGTCAGCGGATGTGTTGGGGAAAGTAAACGATAAACTGTGTGTAACTGTGAGAGAGAGAGAGAGAGAGAGAGAGAGAGAGAGAGAGAGAGAGAGAGAGAGAGAGAGAGAGAGAGAGAGAGAGAGAGAGAGAGAGAGAGAGAACTATATTTTAGCAACCATACAGCTGTGTGTACAGGGAGAGAGCTGGAGCATCCATTCCAAGTGGCTCATAAGGGGTGGGTGTAGCGGGGTTACTCGGTGACCTCAGGATTCGAGGGAGGAACTGCCAAATGCTGCGGCATACTTATATTTAGAACAATAAAGACCTCCAAGGACGACTGGGCCTTTACACGTTGGAAATGATAACATTGTTAACAGTAAGAAGCGTATGACGTGTCCCAGGGTCCTGTGCGCCATCGGCAGAGAGCAAACCACACCAAGATACAAGATACAAGACATTTTTATTGGCCAATTGCATTGGAAGGTACATTGGAATGCTTACTCCCCATTCCCTCCCTCCTGCAAAACAATACCATCAAAATACAAATAATATATACAATACAAATAAAAATAAACCAAAAAAGAGCAGCAAAGTGACTGTTACATGACTAAACAGTCTGTGTATGAACTACACAGCTATAAGTGGCCATTGAGGAGTACATACAAGCAGGCCTACAGTATATTAAAGAGACACATACTATACATTTTAATTATATATATATATATATATATATATATATATATATACACATATATAAATATTGTATGTTGCTGATTAAAGACAAAAGCAATGCCTAGAATTATTTCAAAGTTAAACGTTTTTTTTTTCTTTCTTTGGGATATGAAGTGCTCTGTGTCTACAAGTACGGCCCGAGGAACCCAGGACACCAGGGGGAGGGGCCGACTGAACCGGCCAATCAGAGGAGGAATACAGTCCTACACTGAGAGCACATGGGTCTGAGTGGAGGCTGCAGGGAAGTCCTGGGAAAACTGATAGAGTGAGACAGATGGAGCCGTCAGTGAAGATGACTGAACTTGGGGGGTGAGCTGTGAGTCAATAACGTGATCCATAAAACAGCGGACTTCATCCTGTTTCTAAATCAATCCTGGGAATGGAGGATGGGCCGCAGGAGAAGGGTTCCATGAGTTCTGATATCTCATCGAGTTCAGATCCCATTCTCCATTTCATCTCCTTGGGAATCTGGATATGTGTGCGCATGTGTGTGTGTGGGTATGCGTGTGTGCGTGTGCGTGTGCGTGTGCGTGTGCGTGTGCGTGTGCGTGTGTGTGCATGTACATTTAGATTGCCCACATTTAGACATTGCCCACCCCAGCCACCAACTGTACTCACTGTTACCGTCAGGCAGGCGATACCGCAGTATCAAGTGCCGTACAAATAGGCTTAGAGATAGCTTCCACAGTCAGGCCATCAGGCTGCTGAACAAGGGCGTATAGCATATAACAATGTATATTTTATTACATTGATTTATATATACATATTGCTCTTTTCTGTGCTGATATTTTGCATTTTATAAATTGCATTTTAATTTTTAACTTTATTCTATTTTTATCTTATTTTATAACTGCTGTCTGTCGTCGGGTATTGCACATAAGATTTTCACATCACTGCGTTGTGTTTTCAGTTGTTTTTTTCCTTGTAAAAATCTAAATCTAAATTGTCTGAATATTTGTAATATATGCTCTCTATGATACAATGACTGTAGTCCTACTAAAATGATGTTTCCCAGATGTTTTTCAGATTCACTTTATAATATATAATGAATCTGAAACGGTCACAATGCAGGCGGGTAAGAGCATCCAAAAAGTAATTTTCCTTCGCTATCGCTCTGCACATACAGTAAACTGTAAAGCTGTATACAATATGTCAATTATATGCTTAATATATTGCAATTCTATAAATGAATGACATCACCAGATGATGCTTAACACTGTGCTCCAATACACAACAACAACCCATTGCCAAAAATAGACAAATGGGAAAAAGGGACGAAAAATAGCGAAAACCAAACCAAACGGTTTCTTTGTTTCGCCACAAGGGGGCGCCACGTGCGCATCTTTAAAACCATTACCGCGTGCGACACAAAACTGCAGCTTCGACGACGTTTCTAGTTGATTAATAAAGGTTTATACTAACTATTAAACTATTCACTATTCATTTGAATTTACTAATACGTCGGAGAGGTTATATATTTAGTATTTAATTTTTTAGTTTTCAGGGTTTCAGTAGGCCTACCTATTTCAATAATCTATTATTTGAGTTGATCAAAATAAGCTACTTATAAAATGCGGGCACTGCAATCACTAAAAGTCAACATGCATGACCGTGTCAGGTTTTGCACAACAACCTTTTAAATTGCAGATGCAAATGTACAAATTGTAGCCAATGTACCGTCAGCAATCTGCAAGCGCAAGAAAAGCAAGGAGCAGTTTTTAAAGCAACCTATAATCGCATACAAGCGATTATACATAGCACACTTGCATACTTCAGATTGTACAGTAGGTGTGTATATTGTGTCTTTCGTGTCTTAACATCTGGAAGAGAAACACGGCTACAGAGAGGAGAGGAGAGGACTCTTCTCGAATTTCACAGGCTGAATTCCCTCCTACCCTTTAAAAGTAGGCTTGTAGTTTGCAAGCCGTCGTCCTGCAGTTGGTTGCTCAGATCCCGTCGTCCCACGGGGGGAACACACGTTCGCTGGGGTCTGGTTTTTTTTTTTGCAATCTGTGGATCTGTTCATGGTGCACCGGTGAGTGGACAGGTAGGGCCTGTTCACTTCGACCTACCCGGTGACTTCAGGGGGGGTGAAGATACGTGTAGCAATGCGACTTCAGGACCACCAGCTGTCCAGTGTTGTGTGTCCATAAGCCTCCCGACTCTTGCGATTGGGGCACTGCAAAGAAACCAAGAGTGGGATGCAATCCTGCAAGACTATGAAAGATGGTGAGATTTTAGTTTTTTTCTTTCTTTGCCTTTTCCTTTTTCTTGGTTAATTGTGTAAACTCACGAGGCGGAGCAACAAGTGAGCTGAACACTCCCAGATCTGCCGAGTCAGCAGATCTGGGAGTTATCAGTGTAGATGAACTTGATCTGCTCACTCTGGGACACAAGACACGTGAGGAATGTGCTGCTCGCCTTTCACCTCGGGATAAAACAGTTGATTAATAGAAGCAACTATCTGGTCTATAATCTGTCTTGATACGCCTGCATGCTTGCCTGCCTGCCTGCTTGCCTGCCTGCCTGCCTGCATACATATCCTCCACAGCAGTAGCCCAGTGGTTCCCAACCTTGGGGTCGGGTCCCACTGGGGGTCCTCGCTGATATGCATGGAGATTGCATGAGTATACATGGAGAGTGCAGGAGATTGCTGACGTAAGCTGTATATTTTTGATGATAAAAAAAAAAAAATATATATATATCTCATCAAATATATATATATATCTCATCAAATATATATATATATTGTTTTAAAGGTCTCATTGATGTCCTGTTTATAGGCCTACAAACTGACTTCCATAGCCAGGAGCAAACTACTACTAATCACTCAGGGTGTAGCACCTTCACCGGGACATTGATATTACTGCCAGATGTTAATGTTGGGGTCGCAAACATTTCGGGACCAACAAAAGGTTGGGAAAGCTGGTATAGCCTATGGCTATATACTAAAGTATTAACTAGTGTCGTAAAGATATGCCTTGCAATGCATTCATTCTACTGAAGTAGAATAA
>CM051008.1:27753229-27758229 GCA_027704905.1 Muraenolepis orangiensis
GATTCTGTCTCTCACATACCAACCCACACTATCTGGTATAGTAGATCCATCCCTGTCTTGGTGAAATAGCAAAGCAAGAGACACACACACATTTTAGTCTATGATAGGGCCCAGTTGGTTCTCCGTAATGATGTTTTGTCTACCTCCAGAGGGTGTGTGTGTGTGTGTGTGTGTGTGTGACTGGTGTCATTTATCAGTGTCTAACACATAGGCTTCAAAGTTTTTGTTGTTGACAACACTGATTTTAGGTCTGGTGCGAAAAACTGTGTCTGACACAAACATTCACCCACACAGTACACACACACACACACACACACACACACACACACACACACACACACACACACACACACACACACACACACACACACACACACACACACACACACACACACACACACACACACACACACACACACACACACACACACACACACGTAGGCCGGCACACACAGCCCTTCAACCTGCCAAGTGTGTTGGTGTGATGACCTTGTGTTTTATGCGTGACCCCATGAAAGCCAGGATACTGTCCCCTGTAGACCTCTGATACCCTGGCCCTGTAAGGGTCAACCCTAAAGCAGGACAGCTATAGGCCCGCTCTATCTATCGCAGACTCATGTTTAAGTTGCCACCGTTTTTTCTTCTTCTTCTTCTTCTTCTTCTTCTTCTTCTTCTTCTTCTTCTTCTTCTTCTTCTTCTTCTTCTGCTTTTAGGGGAATGGATGAGATAAGCGGATTATCGTCTCTGTCATCTGTCAGGGAAGCCTGGGAGCGTTAATGGAGGCAGTGCATCTATCGACTGTTGATGTAAAAAACTGGTTGTAAAAGCTTTTTTCATTACACTGAAGACCCTGTCTGCGGTGCTGTATTACTGGGTTCTGGGGGGGGGGGTAAACAACAAAGTCTCATTAAACAACCGTTTTAAATTCCTTTACCTTTAAGAGGAACAAAATAACTGCACCGGGGCCCCTGAATTATTTCAGCCGACGGAATCTCTTGAATGAAATTCAAGGAATCGAGGTTCAAGATTAAAGATTTTTATTTGCCATATGCAAAAAGTACAATGAAATACTTCACTCCCCATTCTCTCCCGCAGTACGAATTACCTCAACTTTAACAATATATGGAATACTATGTACTATACTATGTACTATTCTTGATGAGGGTCGGCCTCATTGTAGCCCATGTCGAGATTCAAGAGAGAGATTCAAGATGTTTTAATTGCCAAATGCAACAAGTGGAATGCTTACTCCCCATTCCCTCCCCAGTATGTGTGTGCACATGGCTGTGAAGACGTTTCACTAATGGCCAAGCGCCAAGTATATAAACACACAATCGGTCCGTTTCAAGTCATCGAGCTGAAGCCTCGCAGTCCAAAGTAAAAACAGAACCTATTGCCGCTGTTCGGACCCACTGCTTGAGTGCATATATTTGTGTATTAATATAAAGTAAAACAAAAAGAGAGAGACTGGAAAGTCGCCCCTAAGTGTAAACGGTCTTGACTATGTATATATAGTCAATGTATATATAGGGGGGGGCGCTAATGATTGAGATGCAGTTTGCCCAATGTTTGGGTGAAGGGGCTTAAGTTGTAGCCTACATAACCGACCAATGGCATGCGACAAGGTGGGACATAAGGAGAAATGTCAAAGTTAATGTAAAATACTGTGACTGTAGAAAGCCAAAAAAGCCAAAATCACGGACAATTTTGGAAATTTTGAAATCCCGGCGGGACGCAGGTCCCAAAAGGAGGACATGTCTGGGGGAAAAAGGGACGTCTGGTCACCAATACGCACAAACCATGTCTCGTGTCAATCTTTTGCGAATGCTTCTCGGAAAAACTAAAGACTCTCGTCATTACACCAGCTGCCCGTTACCCGCCTGCGAGCCAAAGCAATTTGTGCCACCATTAAACGAGCTAGGACTCATATAATGAGACATGTGTCCGGCTAATTTAGACGGCCACGTGTCAAACTGACAAACAGCGGTCGGTATATTGTATTTGTGTTGCTGTTGTTGTTTTTGTTGTTGTTGTCGCTGTTGTTTACGATGTAATCAGGAGTCGTCAGGACGAGAGGAAGCGGATCACCGGCTGTAGCGGGAGCGGACATGTTGAAACGTGTTGAAACGCTTTTTAATGATGATGTCTTGCGACGGGCCGGAGAGCGTTTCTACGGGCCCTCGTCGATGAGACGGACAGCGGAGGTCTGATTTATTATAACAGCCCGACCGCTGTCAACGCTACGGTGCATGGGAAATTTACAACGCAAGCATAAAGTGGCAACACAGGCCGTCTCTCTTTATGGGCCGCATACATGTACACACACAGTGAAATGAGTTCCTCTGCAATGAACCCATCCTAGTGTTAGGAGCAGCAGCTATTTTTATATACAGCTCCCCGGGGGGGGAAGCAGTGTAGGGGATCTGGTGCCTTGCTCAAGGACACCTCGGCAGTGCCCAGGTGTTTTCGGGGGCTTAAACCGGTGACCTTCCCGTTCCCAACAGACTGAGCTACTGCTGCTCTCTCTCTCTCTCTCTCTCTCTCTCTCTCTCTCTCTCTCTCTCTCTCTCTCTCTCTCTCTCTCTCTCTCCAAATAGTAGAGGCAAGGGAAAGTAGAGGCATTTGGTTTAGTAAAGGTCAAAGGTCGAAAACATATGAAACTAGGCCTTGATGACGGCAGGGAGCAGACACAGGTGTGTCTCATGGCGTTAATGATGGCCACCGGCATGCAGTGAACTTAATGAGCTACACCTGTTTTGGGCCCCGGGTGGCGGCGCTGTGATGAAGCCTACAGGACTCGTCGGTCAGACGCTGACGGCTGCTGTGGTTGGCGATGCTGTACCGCCATTTTGAGAGGACTCCGGAGACTTTGTAGAACTGTAAAAATCCCATAATATACCGTAACCGAGGCTAATGAGAAGTTTGTTTTAGCCACGTCTCGCATGGGAGAACGCTGTGTATAGCTTTTCAAACACAACGTCTCTCCCCACAGGGACGCATTATTTCACGATTAATGATTAAACAATGACCAAAAAAAACTGCAATGCATAATACATAATAACTATATCACAATGCTCCAATGCCTATAGTATTCAATTTGGGGATAAATAATACTAGTGTTGAATAACATCTCACCACAAAGAGTGTGTTTAGTTCATCTCTCCCAATGCTGTGATGGACTCCCAATGTACCTTAGCTTGAATCTTTTGTTTGGAGAGTGACAAAACAACAACAAATCGTGAGGATTGAATCCTCTTTATTGGTCACATACATGAAGACATACAGTGAAACGTGTTCTCTGCATTTAACCCATCCTAGTATTAGGAGCAGGAGCAGAGAGTGAGACGTGTAACTGAGAGCAGATTTGACTTGGCTTTAGAGTCTGTGTGTGCGTGGTGCGTGGCGTGCGTGCGTGCGTGTGTGTGTGTGCGTGTGTGTGTGTGTGCTCGCGCAGCTGCAGTGCGTAGCATCGCTGTGCCATCTTGTTATGATATTGGAGAGGCTTTGTTCTCCACGTATACAGTTATTTTGAACTGTGCTGGCAGAGAGATGGAAAAATTTATGTTACAAGGAATATGTTTTGCTTTATTGACAGAGGGGCTCGTCAACAAAAGCCCATTCATGCCAATGCCAAAACATTAGCAAAGGACATGGCTATGAATAGCAAAAGCGAGAGAGCCATATGGATTTAGTTTTTCCAATGTGAAAAATATAAAAGGAAATGAAAGCAAAAGCTGTGGTTGGTTTTGATGCACAGCAGTCAGTGGATTGATGAGTGAATAGGAAGTAAGCATTCCATTATACTTGTTGCACATGGGCGGCAGGATAGCTTAGTCCGTTGGGACTTGGCTTGGGAACCGGAAGGTCTCCGGTTCAAGTCCCCGACACACCTGGGCACTGCCAGGGTGCCCTTGAGCAAGGCACCAGACGCAGACTACACTGCTCCCTGGGCGCTGTATATAAAAACAGCTGCCCACTGCTCCTAGCACTAGCATGGGTTAAATGCAGAGAAACACCTTTCACTGTGCGTGTGTGTGGGAAAAATAAAGAGGATTCAAAACCCTCCAGATTTAAATATATCTCATTCATAAAGAAACACACATGTGCTGGTCAGCTGACAGGCCTGGGGGCGTGTTGACCATGTGCCATCACTGTAAC
Organism: Muraenolepis orangiensis; assembly: GCA_027704905.1. Lineage (NCBI taxonomy): Eukaryota > Metazoa > Chordata > Actinopteri > Gadiformes > Muraenolepididae > Muraenolepis > Muraenolepis orangiensis. The sequence continues at coordinate 27,757,388 of CM051008.1, forward strand.
ACACCAAACGTTTGACATACATAAATGTAATTGAATAAGAAGTGTCTACACACACACACACACAACGATGTATTAATTTGCGGAACAGTCTGCCAAGACACCATTTGCCCCTCTCCTCTACCCTCCCATCCCCGTCTCTGTCTGAGAGAAAGCGACAGATGATGGTGAGATATGAAGGAAGCACGTATGGTCACCTTGTGCAGAACGTGTGCTCATGATTGCACTGATAACAAATGGAGAGCAGTCGACAGACGCTGGAGACCACGGGGGGCAAACAGCCATTACACACCTCAGATCCCACCGCTCCCACAGCTCCCCACGTGCAGCGAGTATCGTGTATACATGTTTGATCTTTAGTGTTTGAAAGTTGAGTTTAGTTTACATTTGACCTCCGCCATCAAGATGGGAGGAGGTTATGTTCTTCGCCCCCGTTGGTTGGTTGGTTGGTTGGTTTGTTTGTCTGTAAACAATACAACTCGATTTTGACGCAGATCCAAATCACATTCCGGATTCATTCATTCAGACTTCTTGGTCTATAGTAGGCGCTCTACTGAGAGCCCTCTAGTTTTTACTTCTGTTTTGCGCCACATTCGAAGGGAAAAGGAACAATCAGAAGATTGTTGCTTTCGTTTAGACAGAACGCTAAGTGCAGCTATCAGCTAATTGGCTGGCAGCTGATTGGCTGTGAGTTGATTGGCTATTCTTGAATTGGCTCTCATCTCACCCAACTCACCAATTTAGTCAGTTGTCACGTGACAACCCATCAAAGACAACCGGTGGACTTGGCATCAATACCCAATCTCATTAAGGAAGTCCTGCAACTTTCAAACTGAGTGCGACGC
>CM051008.1:27763229-27773229 GCA_027704905.1 Muraenolepis orangiensis
CTTCTCACTAAATTGGAAGGGGGGGGGGGGGGGGGAAGTGATCAGGGAGGGGGCTAGGTGGAAAGGTATATAGACCGATATATCTAGGTCGGGAATGAAAACAATATGCATAGAGGCAATGTGCAACTGAGAAACGTCAAGTCACTTGAGTCTCGTCAGTCTTGAGAGATGAGATGTGTGAGTTATATTTATTAATTTATTTATCCGTGTATTTATTGATGGTTTATTCGAGTGGGGGACGGATACAATGCAAAAAGACATACACTGGGAACAACTGGTAATTGTACACAATACATTAAAGCATATGAACTCTTGAGACCACACCATCACAAGCCTCAAACACTCATTCACACATTTGTTATTTGTATGGAAAAGCCACATTGCACACAAAGCGAGTACTTAGCATACAATTGCCTTTACACTTTTGTTTTTTTTGCCTCCGAGTCATTTGCACGGTGTATGTAGGTTGACAGCACACTGTGAAATGTGGGTCTCTCCTTTTTCTTTGCATTTGCATGCTGAAGGCATGCTCTATCTAAAATATATGGATGCCACAATCGGATTGGTCTCAGCTGAGTGAACTGCTGGGTTTTCTGCTGCACGGCACTGAGAACAGAGGCAGCTGCCATAGGCTTTACACTGCATGGCCTCCACCGTATATGTTTTTATGCAGCATAAACAGAGTACATGTGGATTAGTTCCTCCCTCCACCCATTTCTATCCCCTGCGTCACATTGTTTAAGCCTGTTTTCTTTTTTCCCCATTTAAGGCTCTGTGTTTTGAAAAAACGGTCACACATTGCGATCATGGGTGAAATCAGCAGAATTCTGAAGCCATGAGCTGCTTTGCTTCTCTGCACTCTCTTTGCACTCTCTTTGCACTCTCTTTGTGGTGCTAGTGATTGTGTTCAGTGTGAATAGGGGATATTTGCTCCCTGCGTTCCTCTGGCTCAGACATCTCACCGAACACTTTTCTAAAGCTGCCGCCCAAAGGAAATTTGACATTCCATTCAGTGATGACTAATGATATCTTCAGAATGAACGGCACTTGCTCCGTTATGAGGGTCCATTACAGTCATAGCTTTGCGGGTCTCCTTCCATTTTCCCTCCCTGTGTTCTCATCCATTTGTACATATTTGATCTATCCTCTCCTTTTCTCAGTCTCTCTCTCTCGCTCTCAATTTCCCTCTCTCCTAGTCCTCTGCATTTATGGTCTTTCTGCCCTTCTCTTGCCAGGCCTGGAGGAGGGTGAGGTCAAAACCCTGCTGTGCTCAAAGATGGCTCCTTCTCCTCCTCTGCTCCGTCGCCCTGCTCTTCCTCACCGCGTGCGTGATGATGATGTTCACCACCGTCCCCGCCCTCCCCTACCCACCGGCCCGCCTGGCCCGCAGGCCGTCCCGAGCCCTGAGCGCCGAGGTCGGGGTAGCCTCACGGATGAGCCTTAGGGCCGGAGACCCAGGGCCTGTCGCCCCTCCTCAGAGCCACCCGGGGTCCCCGTTACCCCTCCGCCTCCTCCCGCTACCCAACCTCCACAGCGGGTCCCGGAGGAGCGGCCGGGGCGGGAAGAAAGAGACCCCCGAGCCTTTAGAGACTGTGGTGGAGCCCGTCGGACACCGTGGGAGAAGGGGGGCTACCAAAGGCGCCCATGGCACCAATGGGAGAGGAGGAGGAGGAGGAGAAGAAGAAGAAGAAGAAGAAGGCTGGAACCAGAACAAAAGCAGCACCGAAGGGATTGCTTTGAAAAGGAAAGAGAGGTCAGGCACCGGCCAGCACCCGGCCAATTGCCTCCATTCCCTCCTTCCTTGGTTTACAGTCAACAGTGCAGGGCCGAGGGGTAGAATTAAGCCTGCTCACCGCGCTACTGTGGTTGAGCCTTTCCCAAAAACACACAATCATTCTGCAGAGGGCCAGACCACAGACCTTATCCCTGCACTAGCAAATACCCTCGTAAGGAAGCGAACACAGGCAGACAGAGGGCCAGACAACAGTCAGACCAACCTCCAAGCTAAAATGAGCCAGCATGCAGGGGACTGGGCAGGAACACAGGGAAGGACCCGTGCAGACCCACAATTGAACAAAGCCAGGCATCCGATCACAAAGCTATCTGAGCGTGACGGCGGTTTAGAGGAAATGAAAGGTGCAACAAAACACTTGAGGAAATCGGACAAAATTGGTAAGGAGCAGCAAGCCGTGAAAAGGCCCAGCAGGGATCTCAAAGAACAGCATCATATTTCTAAAGAGCTGTCTAAAAGGGGGACCAACCATCCGGGTCCAGTGGACCGTAAGCAGCCCGCACCCAAACACAAGGCAGCGGTAAGGAAAGAAGACAAAGATATGTGTCAGAACAACAGAGCGCAGGAATTCCCAGACGGTGACCGAAGAACAATCCGGAGGAGCCCGCACGCCCCGTGGCTCAGCGACCACGACCTGGAGAAGATGGAGCTCCTGGCTTCCGGGGAGGTGGTCAGCAAGGCCCGGGTCCCTGCTCATGGGCAGGTTCTTCAAGTAGCCCTGGAACACAGTGGCACCCGGCAGAACAGCATACAGGTAAACGGGTCGGTTTTCGGAATGTATTCTATTCTCTCTCTCCCTCTCCAGTCTCGGCAGCAGTCCAATTGAAATGCGTTTATGTTGAGAGTCCAATGGGCAAGTGTCTTGTTAGTGGGCTGCCCTCTGGACCTCAAGGCACGTCTGCGGTCTAAATGACCTCTTTAACTGGTTTGTCTGTACAGTCTCAACATTGGGGAATATCCATGAGCTCTGCTGAACATCAGCACACATCTCTCTATGGTCCAAATAAAGTAAAAAATCAAATCATTTAGATTAAATCAAATGAGTATATGAGTAAAATAAAAGTATTTATCTATTTATAAGTGAAGCTGTTAATGCTGTTGGTCCTATTAATAATGCCATCAATTATACCATATTCATTTTTTTTTGTTCATCAGACATCCACCGGAGGACCTAACAAGGACCACACTACCCAGCATCCACTGCAACGGGGAGGGTCAGAGAGCCACAGTCAGCGTTGCCGAAGGGGAAGCTGTTCCCTGGTGAAGCGTCCAGACGACTGGTACGAGGTGCTGGCCTTTCACCTGGACCGGGTCCTGGGACTCAACAGGAGCCTGCCTGCCGTTCTCAGGACTTTCATGCAAAGCGACATATTACCTTACAAGTACACCAGCGGTGCCCCCAGACCCGTGGTCTGGTGGGACCCCGATATCCAGCACTTGGACGACAGGGACAACGACCAGAACTCGGTGCCGCTCGGCTGGGTCCAGTACCAGGAGCTGCTCAAAGTGCATTGTGGGAAGGAAGTGGACCTGAACTCTGCGCCTTGCGTGGGGGTGCACCACTCGGAGTGGGGGAGGCTCGCTCTCTTTGACTTCCTGCTCCAGGTAAGAAAATGATGAAGATAGAAAGAATAAGTGTCTTCTTAGGACTCTTAGGAGGTGAATGTTCTTTCCCCCCCCCATCTGGTTCCATTTGGCTTGCAGACAATCGTTTAATTATGGTCAGCAGGTTATGAAAATGATTTCCATTCTTGGCCAGGGTGGGGGCGGCAGTAAATGTATTCACAGGAGAGAGAGAGAGAGAGGCCGTTAACAGAGAAAGTGTGGAGAGCAGTGACGGAGAGAGAAGATGAAGGGGAGACGAACGCTCTCCAGGGATGTCAGTCCGAGGCCAGAAGGCGCAACATATGTGACATCAAAGAGAAAAACCTCCCCTCCTCTCCTCTCCCCTCCCCTCCCTCATCCCCTCTCCTCCCCCCCCCCTGTACCGAACTGAGATGGGCCACGTGAGTCAAACTCTCTGCTCCGAGTCTTTTGGCTCGGTTCATGTTAACAGTTGGAAGACGTTGCAGATGTCAAGGCAGAGTTCAGCGGAGTTTTGCTGTGGACACCTGAGACGCTTTGTCAGTCCCAGAGCTCTGGAGTGGGGCCTGACCTCTGCAAACGGCTTTATTCTGAGGTCAGGGCAATCTGAAAACAGTAACACAGCCAGTCAGCCAGTAATGTGCAACTACTGGCGACACCGCAATATATGGTAGCGACACAGAGCCTGAAGCCTGAGCCAAAGAATAACAAAGAGTTTTCTTTTCTTTTCTGTTCTTTTGTTTAATTTGTGTTTATAGTTTTCTCTAATGAGAGAGGAGTCGGCTATATAAACCAGAAATTTAGCTTGTGGGTTTTGAGACCTGAAAGACAGGCAGGCTGGCAGACAAACAGGCAGACAGGCAAGCATGCAGGCAGGTTAACACATAGGAAAGAAAAATATCTTAGCCGATGTCCTGGATACAAGGACATCTGCACACACACACACACACACACACATTGGTACCAAAGCAGCACTGAATGGTCTGCATAACAGACAAACAGCCGACCAGAATAACAAGTTAACTCATCGCGTCATCTGGCCTCCAGGTCCACACAACGCCTATAAGGATGTTTGTCGTAATGGCGGTCCTCCAAACAACCCCCCCCCCCCCGGCCCCCACCCCACCCATCGTCCTTCAACCACGGAGAACTCTTCTACCTCGCGTGTCAGGACCATCTGCGGGCGTGAGTGGGCTTAAAGTGCACCGTTTACTGCACTCGATTAGACGACCTTGGCGAGGCTCGATGGTTGCTCCGTCGTTCGGGATCGGGGACTAATTATATATCAGATATGCAATTTCTGACTGATGAATCTGCAGGTATGGAGGATGCTGCCGTGCAGTGGCGTCAGGGTTATTCCATTCTGATTAGTACGTCTAATGAGTTTGTGTGTGTGTGTGTGTGTGTGTGTGTGTGTGTGTGTGTGTGTGTGTGTGTGTGTGTGTGTGTGTGTGTGTATACAAGTGCAGTGTGCAGTGCATGTATGTGGGTGTGAAAGAGACTGTGTGTGTGTGTGTGTGTGTGTGTGTGTGTGTGTGTGTGTGTGTGTGTGTGTGTGTGTGTGTGTGTGTGTGTGTGTGTGTGTGTTTTAACGTGATAGACTTGGTTATGAGGTGTCACTGGATAATGAGACTGTCTGAACAGTTTACTCGTGGGCTCAACGACAGCGTCTCAAAACTACCACTTAACCAAACTGAAAATAAACGCGATTGGGACCAAATGAAGACAAATAAGGACGCTGTGTCCTTATTATCATCTATGATGATATAAACACACATATACACACACACACACACTCAAACACACACCCAAGAAACTTAACAAAAAAAACCTATACACACATATAAACGTATACAACGTTTGTGTGTGTGTGACACCACGGCCGTGACCTGTCACAACAGGACAGCATCGCGGTGCGTTCATTTTATCATGACCTTTCAGCCGTTTTGTCCTGCTTTGTTCTGTTCCAACCCCCCCCCCCTACACCCCCCACCCCCCCCACAATACACTGAGATTGAATGTGTATCTAACACCCCGTCCACGCTTGAGGGGTGGGTGGACTATGAATAATCCATGAAGCACAGCCCCATTCCCATTTGGCTGCCAGCGGTCGGTGGCTGTAACGGGGCCAAGCACTAATAGCACGCTATTGATCCGCTGAGAGCTGACGAGAGAGGCTCTGAACACATGTTCACCACACACACCACCCACACCCCGCCACCCACACACACACCCCTCACTCACTCGCCCTCCACACACCCAACACCTCCGTAGTACTATACCATATCTGACGCTGCTGCTGTGAAGGACACGCCCAGGTACCGCCACGGTTCACGCGCACACACACACACACGCGCGCGCGCACACGCGCACACACACACACACACACACACACACACAATGCGTGGAGAAGCGTGCACGCACACGCACACACACACATGCACACATGTGCATGCACGCACGCACACATGCAAACACACACGCACACCCACATACCCACACACAAACACAAACATACCCACACACACACCCACATACCTACACACACCCACGTGTATGCACACACACTGACATGCACACATATCCAGGCACACATGCAAAAGCATGCATGAAAACACACACACACACACACATATAGACTAACACTAATCAAACGTGAATAAGTTAGCACATGCAGGCTGCCAGCAGAGAAATGCCTGTTGGGATCCACAGGGGAAGTCAGGATGAGCCAAATAGCTTTAATAGGGGATCAGAACCCAGTCAGACATGTTAGACTTCAAAGGAACCCGCTGACGCTCTGCCGTTACCTGCGGTTCTCTCAGACACCTACCAGTATAATTATTTAGAGAGTCGAACGAGTGATACACTCACTTTAATACACATTTGTAGCTTGTAGTTACGGCTGTCGTATTTGAATCGTGATAAAATGTGATTGTGTGTGTGTGTGTGTGTGTGTGTGTGTGTGTGTGTGTGATTGTGTGTGTGTGTGTGTGTTGCAGAAATGTTTGTATTCAGGACCACATGTGTGTTCACAACCAAAATACCATGTTGATACTAACGTTCAAAATTCAAGATTGCAAATCTGCAAAAATTGGCCTCACATTTGGTTAATTCATCATGTGCAGAGACATGCTGGTCTGACTAACTCCTCAGACTAGGGCCGACATAATAATAATCTATAATAAATATGTATTATACTATAATCTTTAAATGTATTTATACATATTCAAGATTCAAGATTTGTATTTGCCATATGGAACAAGTACAATGAAATGCTTACTCCCCATTCCGTCCCGCAGTATAAATTCCCTAAAATGTAACACTATATGCTATACTATGTACTATATACTATACTGTAACGATACTGTACACAATCAAATATACAATAAAGGGACTGATGGATGATATGTACATGTGTTGAATTGTGCAAAAAGCATTTAAAAGCTATTTAAAGTGCCAGTCGTGCAGCAGCATACATACCGGTATATGATACAGTGCAGTGCACAAACTGTAATGAATCGAGAAAGTCCAGCAAAAGTATGATAGTGTAATGTAATATGGAACGTATATATATATATATATCCCTATATATATTTCCAAATATTAAAACAAAAGTTAGAACGAATATCTCTATATATCTTTGGTATAAATACATTGACATTGGGATATGATGTGTTGGCTTTTCCAACTCTAACTCCAACTAACTTAGTTGGTTGTTTTAGAGTTGGAGCACAGAGAGCTCTAAACCGTCCCAGAGTTCACAGTTCACAGCCCCGCAGTGCGAAGGTTCGGCATGGTGGCAGGGCGAGAAGTCTTCTCCATGTGCCACCGAGACGTGAGAGAGAGGAGAAGACAGGTTCTCCATCACAAACTCGATGCTTTCACGAGCATGTGTCACCGCCACCCGCTCACACTCTCAATGTCACATGCACCGTGCACACACCTGTGTGTGTGTGTGTGTGGTGTGTGTGTGTGTGTGTGTGTGTGTGTGTGTGTGTGTGTGTGTGTGTGTGTGTGCGTGCGTGTGTGTGTGGGGGACCTGGGAACACACACACCTCGGTGTGAACCTGCTCACTCACTCTGTGTTTCTCTCGCTTCAAAGGGTGAGAGATGTTAGCGAGTGTTTTAACCCCAGAAACCAAAGCACTTTTAGAAAAATAAAAGAAGTGAATAAACACCTTTCGTTTTATCACCTCCGATATATTTGGGAAGAGCTGCTATCGACGCGCACACGTTTTAGGGGGTTCATGTTCTGTCTATAGAGGTGTTTAATGAAGTAGCTTTGTTGAGCTCCCAGGTTTATTCCGTTTCCATGGTGTTAACAGATGGTGTGGTTGGTCTCTCTCTCTCTCTCTCTCTCTCTCTCTCTCTCTCTCTCTCTCTCTCCTCTCTCTCTCTCTCTCTCTCTCTCTCTCTCTCTCTCTCTCTCTCTCTCTCTCTCTCTCTCTCTCTCTCTCTCTCTCTCTCTCTCTCTCTCTCTCTCTCTCTCTCTCTCTCTCTCTCTCTCTCTCTCTCTCTCTCTCTCTCTCTCTCTCTCTCTCTCTCTCTCTCTCTCTCTCTCTCTCTCTCTCCTCCCTCCCTCCCGGCGGCTCCAGGTGAACGACCGGCTCGACCGGTGCTGCTGTGGCTTCAGACCGGAGCTCCAGGAGTCCTGTGTGGAGAACCTCCTGTACGTCAAATGCGGCAACAGCAAGGAGCTGGTCCTGGTGCACATCCTGGTGAGGAGAACGGCCCGACACACGTGGTGACACGTGGCCTGTGGAGCTGGGAGTAAGGGCTAAACATGTATTGTGTAGAGTATTGTTATAGTTGAGTGTTGTTTATAGTTTATAGTCAAGTATATAGTAGATAGTATATAGTGTTGTTTTTAGTGTATAGTTTAGTGTATAGAAGATAGTATATAGTGTAATTTATAGTATATAGTATAGTATATAGAAGATAGTATATAGTGTTGTATATAGTGTTGTTTATAGTATAACGTATATAGTAGATAGTATATAGTATTGTATATAGTAGATAGTATATAGTCTTGTATATAGTGTTGTTTATAGTAGAAAGTAGAAAGTATAGTGTGTTGTTAATAATATATTAGTATTAGTATATAGTGGATAGTATATACTATAGTTTATAGTGTGGTTCATAGTATAGTATAGTATATAGTATATATAGTATAGTATAGTATTGTATAGTATAGAATTGCATAGTATAGTACTAAAATTCAGAATGTGGGAGTGAATAGGGAGTATTCCATTGTATTTGTTACACATGGCAAATAAAGAATCTTGAATCTTGAACAAATCAAAAACTCAGCATTATGCTACATCATATTTTGATGGCATCAAAACGGATTTGTATAATGTCCGTTTGGGGAAAAAAATAAAGTATTCAGTTTGTGCTTATTGTGTTTCTATGTAATATATGTAAATATCGTATTGTAATCACAATACTATTCTCCTATCACGCTATATACATAATAGCAATACATTTTAATCCCTTCATACAGTTTAGGTTGCTGTGGGTTTTGAAAATCGTTTTAATGCCCCAAACACCATCCCCAGTCTAGTTAGTTTTCAGTTATTCATTTAACTAGTACTAAGTATTATTATTCCTATAGGTGAGAAAGACGGATCCTTCCAGAATGGTGTTTATAGACAATGCGGGCAGACCACATCAGACCTCCGACAACCTCAACTTCCGACTGGTCGAAGGCATCGACCAGTAAGTACACACACACACACACACACACACACACACACACACACACACACACACACACACACACACACACACACACACACACACACACACACACACACACACACACACACACACACACACACACACACACACAGAGCTTGTTTTTTGGTTCACTGCCAAACATTTACAGACAAAAAGGAAGGTTGAAGAAGAAGAAAAGGAAAAAAAGAAATTATAATTTATTTTACAGGCTTAATATTTGGTATTTATATTTACTGAGACATCAACTGGAGGCTCCTGAAGGATTTTCTCACACGCTCGGGCTGATAAGACGAGAGTTCTTTCAATTAGCGGCGCCGCCCTGTGCTGATCGCGTTCTTAGCGAATCCTCGGTCGTCTGTGGACCAGGATTAGGGAGACGTTCCATTAAAAACCATCTTAATGCGCTGCGTTGCCGGGGAACCAGGCAGGATAGAAGACCTACGTTGGCAAACAACAGATAACAGCTAGAACAAAGGAGGACACGCAATGTTTTTTTCACAGATTGGAACGAACAAATTATTTTTTCCTCTTTCCTATTTCAAAGTAAACTGATGAAGAGCAACTGAAGATTTCCGTATATATAAGTGGAAAAAGAAAATCTTTCTAAAAATTTGAATAAACACCATCTCTCTCTCTCTCTACCTCTCTGTCTACCTCTCTGTCTACCTCTCTCTCTCTCTCTCTCTCTCTCTCGCTCTCTCTCTCTCTCTCTCTCTCTCCTCTCTCTCTCTCTCTCTCTCTCTCTCTCTCTACTCTCTACCTCTCTCTACCCCTCTCTCTCTCTCTCCACCCCCTCTCTCTCTCTCTCCCACCCCTCTCTCTCTCTCCACCCCTCTCTCTCGTCAGGCTCCCGGAGCAGGCGGTGTCGGTGCTGAGGTCCGGGTG
>CM051008.1:27775729-27865729 GCA_027704905.1 Muraenolepis orangiensis
GTGACGCACGTGTCTCTTCAATTGCGACTTGATCTCTCCCCGATGTAATGGCTCTCGCTATTCACGAGTGTCACATATTCCTCAAGAGCTTGTATTCACTGCTCATTGTGCACGGATCTCATTTCCGGTGTAATTGTTCCCAGTAGCAGGCGAATATGTGTTGTTGTTGTTGTTGTTTTTGTCTTTATATTGGTCTGATTCAACTGAACGAACCGCTCACTTTGACAAGAATGCGCTGTAAACTGCTGTCACTATTGCCTACAGAACAATGTGCATGCAACTGTCGGTTTCAGAGACTTTTCAGAGATAATAACCATTGCACAGCTACATTCAGTGAAAATCCTGATTTGTTTCGGTTAACATGAATATTTGCTGCTCTGTGTGTGCGTGCGTGCGTGTGCGCGTGCGTGCGTGGGCACGTGCGTGTGTGCATGTGTGCGTGTCCACCAGAGCAGGTATGGAAGAGATAACAATAGATAATGGACAGCATGATGGTGGTGGGCATTATGCACACTGTGTCGGTTGTTCAGTGAGAGGAATAGCAAGGACCTCAAAAAGAAGCTAGTCCTCCCTCCAAAGCCAACGCGAGGCGGTGCATGTGCCTGGCCACATGCATGCACTTTAGATGCATGCATGCACATAGATACATTCAGATATATTCTATTCATGCAGAATTGCATGTTCACAAAATGATGAATGATTGAAAACGTAATGAGAAGGTAGCGATGACAACGTGATGAAAACGTGACTGCCGATGTAAGAACAGCAATCTCTACAGACGTCATTGCGGGCTATATACAGCGAACCTCTCTGAGTAGGTCTCAAACTGCGTCGTTCCCGATGAGCAACCACTGCTATTACTAACGGCATGCCCTCCAAAAAGAGTTCAACAATACAACAGGGCAATTAGTGTTTTTTTTACAATTGGCGGAAGCAATAATATATAAATAGTGTCCAGGTATCATCCCCTCATTGGTGTTGTTTGTATATACACCCAGTCCCAGCACTGTTGAAGACTTAACTATTTGTCCACTGGGTCTATGTAGTAGAAAGGTGCAACAACAATTGGAACTGGTGCTACATGACTATCAGAGAACAACAGTTGGAACAACAGCCCTAGAGAACTGGTGCTTCATGACCAGAGAACAACAGTTGGAACAAGAGCCCCAGAGAACTGGTGCTACATGACCAGAGAACAACAGTTGTAACAACAGCCCTAGAGAACCGGTGCTACATGACCAGAGAACAACAGTTGGAACAACAGCCCTAGAGAACTGGTGCTACAGACCAGAGAACAACAGTTGGAACAACAGCCCTAGAGAACTGGTGCTACATGACCAGAGAACAACAGTTAGAACAACAGCCCTAGAGAACCGGTGCTACATGACCAGAGAACAACAGTTTGAACAACAGCCCTAAAAGAATGGTGCTACATGACCAGAGAACAACAGTCTGAACAACAGCACTAGAGAACCGGTGCTACATGACCAGAGAACAACAGTTGGAACAAGAGCCCTAGAGAACCGGTGCTACATGACCAGAGAACAACAGTTCTGCAAAAACCGCCCTAGAGCCGATGGAAAGTCAACAAAAATCTGGTGGATGGGGAACGAATGAGTTTGCTGGTAAAATGGACGGGAATTGATCATTGTTTATTAACATTTGCTACCCAAATTCAATACAAAATGATAGAAAGCTGGTTGAAAACTGGCAAATTATTTCTTTAAATCAGTGGTTCCCAACCTGGGAACCAAGCTGCATAATATTTCAAATCAAAAATATATCTATATTATAATTGCATAGAAAAAACTAAAAGGAAAAAATAATGATGACATTTACACAGCATGTCTTTTATATGATTATAATTACAGGTACAGATAGAATGAATCTACAATTAATTATATGTCATCAGTTACAATTGATGACTAATCAATTTCTTCTGATGAGGATTTAAGGAGGGCTCCGATTTTGGCATATACGAGTTGGGAACCACTGCTTCAAATCATCGTTCAGGGAGTTGCGATTCCGCAAAAGCCACACTTTCAAATGAGACACTTTCGAAACCCCTTTCGCTCATAACACACGCCTCAGTCAGCTAGAAGCTAAAGGATTTGTTTAATCCTCTACCCGATTACTGCTCCACTCATTGGCTGCGCTCAATCACCCCCCCCCGTTGCTGATTACTGCACAACCACAACCCTTGAGCAATTAAAACGGTATTGATACACTCTCTAGTCAAGCTAATCAACGAGTAATTATGTTGTCATGGTAGAGAGCGGGAGAAGAGAGCGCTGGGAAGGGAGGGTGGAGGTAAAGATTGTTCCAGAAGGTTAGGCCTGCCTGCCTGCCTGCTTTCTTTCCACCCTGATAATCGCACAGAGGCAGTTTTACAGTGAATTACTGCCTCATGTCCAAATCTCTACATGTATTTTGGTGTTCTTGTTAGACCATGCTTTATCCAGTTCTGTGCCGCGTTACTAAACAGAAGTACAACAAAATTTAATAGCAATCCTCAAGACACACACTGAAAAACGAAGCTAAACAAACTAAACAGGTTAAAAATGTCATCGTGTCAAATGTTATAAAAACGGCCAAAATGTATGGCTTTGGCCCTATATACACGGTAGTGCAAATTAGAATTGTAATGTATTCCCATACAAAAAGGTGCATTGTGCTGTACCATATAACTAGGTATGTAGTAGTAGATACAATACAGTATTGTAGTTACACAGACAGTCGGGCGGCAGTCTAGCTCAGGAGGTAGAGCGGTCGCCTCACAACCGGAAGGTTGCTGGTTCGATCCCCGGCTCCTCCTAGCAAAAACTGTCGAGGTGTCCTTGAGGAAGACCCTAACCCTAACTGCTCCCCGGGCGCTGTATGAATAGCTGCCCACTGCTCCTAATACTAGGATGGGTTAAATGCAGAGAACACGTTTCACTGTATGTCTTCATGTATGTGACCAATAAAGAGGATTCAATCCTCACGCTTTGTTTTTGTTGTTGTTTAAGTCCAGTAACAATCAAACAGTACAGAATTGTAGTGTTTGACACTCCTTCGATTGGAGATTCTAACACAACACAAACCCCATGCAAAGCGCCATCATGTTTTTGAACGGTGAATGTGCGATGCTTTACGGGGCAGCAGTAGTCCTGTCTCCAGGCGTTGGGTTTCTGTAGTCCTGTCTCCAGGCGTTGGGTTTCCGCCACCAACTGTCCGTTTTTGTTCCAGACTTGTGTCTGACCCCACTTGTCACAAGCTCACTTGCCAATCCAATATGGGGGAGGAGGGGGGGGGGAGAAGGGGGGTGGGGGGGACCTCGCTCCCCCCACCCAGCGCCAGCGTGTTTCAGTGGCCCAGTATAAGGAGGGCAGGGCACACTCATCCATCTCTGCCTGTACAGCTTGTGCTCCAAATAAAAAAAACCTTGCCAAGCGGCATCTGGGCTCCCGCAGCCTCTACCTGTCCCCAGGTGCCACATCTCCTTAGACGCTGTCACAGGGCTCCCCCCCACCCCCACCTCCCCCCCTGCCAACGCTGACGTTCGGTGACAGTTATTGAGCCCTTCTCCTCTAACGTCGACTCACTTCACCCTCCAGGACAAGCTTGCCCTGACCCAGAGACGCTAGGACTGCTCTCTGACATTACATTACATTACATTAATTTAGCAGACGCTTTTGTCCAAAGCGACTGACACTAAGTGCAGTCATTCATACATAGGTAGGCAACTACTAGTCACCGGAGATCATCAGTAAATTTCAATTGACATTGGCCAATTGACATTTTTGTCACAGTCCTGGAACTGGAGGGATTTCTGCATGCAAACTCCTGGTCCCTTCATCTGCCAGTGGTCCGTCTGTCCGTCTTGAGCTTTTACCGCCCCCACTGACCAATGTCTCCAGGATGAGCTGGGCCCACCCGGACATGGAGACACCACCGGACGTGTTCCGCCATCTTACCACCTTAAGGCGGTTGCTGGTTTCTATGCCCCCTGACGATCCCTCCCTCTGAGTTTTGTGTTTTTCTAAATCATCCCTCAGCTCAGCATTTTGAGTTTCCATTTGGTGTCCGTCTGTTCGGAGTGTTTTTTTGGAGCTTTCGTTCTGCTTCATTTCATCTGCCCGTTTGTTCCCATAAAGAAGATGAATATATACATTATTGTTGGAATTGCCTTTATTTTGACAACCAACATATGGCATTTGTGAAGTCAAGGTTAAAGACTTGCAGCATCATCGGGCAGAGAAGGGTGTGGACGGTGCAAAGCATACAAATCACAGCAGATTTGGAATTTTCCACCACCCAACGCAACACCCCTTGCCCTCCCCCTCCACCCATCAACACACTTTTATTGCACTCTTTGTGTAATTGCAACTGTTGCAACCCTTCACTTCAGTAGGAAATAAAAAGGTACTCCGGGAGAACACTGCACCACAGTCGCCACGCTCACGAGTCGATTGGGATAATGCATGTTTGGACCTGCAGTTGGATTCTGTAGCACTTATATTGCTACGTATATTGACGGTAATGGAATAATATAAGGGCTCTGTGTTTAGTGGAAACTATGAAATATTGGGCCCAGAAGAAAACTCAAGGACAAATGGTGCTTAAAAGACGATGTTTCTCTCTCTCCCTCAGCACTCTCTGTAACCGACTGTGATGGAGTTGCCAATTTGGAGCGAGTCAAAAGCCCTGAGAGAACGGCTCACAGTAGGCGTAGTCTCCTCTCTCCCAACAGATCCCTGCCCCTGGGTTTACCCTTTAAAAAAAACATCCCTGGCATTGAAGCCAAGTTCGTCACTAAATTTGAAACTATTTAGGCAGAGTTTATACTGCAGGTGCCAATCTGGTTTGCTAATCAACTCCCTTATCCTTTTCATCAACAAATACAGTTTTGGATGTACTTTTTTTTTTTTAAGTGGCCAGATTGGAGTTTATACAGCTTAATGACTTGATGGCAGGCCTTGCCTGTCCAGGTTGCCATAGTAATGAGTGGACTGGGACATGTGTTTGGTTGCTTGGTTCACATTACAGCCAGCCGGGACAATTTGAGGTTTGTGTGTTTGTGGAGATGCTGTCTTACTATAAACGCTTCTCTCCGTGTTTGTGTACCGTTTGACGGAGTGAGACATGCATACTTGACATCCTACCAGACAAATTGGGATGAAATTCCTTGAAATCGGACTTGGTTTGTTGGACATAAGATATAAACAGGGTCTTAGAATATGGTCTTACTTTGGATTTTCATGGATTTTCAGGGCTGAGAAAAAAAATATATGATATGTATTAATTATGTATAACATTGCCTTGTTAACAAGGCTTTAGTGAAACGTTTTTTGCCGATAACCTATAACATTTTGGTAATAAAAATCTTCTAACGGGGTGATAAAATAAGACTTCACTACCTCAGATGGTTTACAGGCTGGTTTACACGCTTTGGCAGTTATGAACATTTGCCGGCATCTTGTCAGTGCACCACAGTACTACATATATAAGTAAGTTAGTAAGTACTTTAGTCATCCCTGAAGGTGAAGTTCAGCATCGATATAGTATAGTTTAGTATAGTATAGTATCTGTAGCAGTCTCCCCTGCCCCGTGCCACTAAAGTGGCTTCCCAAAAACAAGGAATGTAGACAGGTAGATGATGATTTTCCCGGTTTATTGTAGTTTGTAGATTTGTTGGTAGTTTGTTGCTGGCTGCTTATGCCCCCCCCCCCCCCACACACACACACACACACACTCCACAGTATCAATATAGATAGATAAATAGTAGCTAGATATGTATTTATTACAGAGAGACAGACCAAACTTGTCTAGAACAACAAGTGTAGCTGGGTTACATCATGGCAGTGAGTCAGTGTGTGAGAGTTCACCGTTTTCCCTGACCACACTGCCTCAGTTAAGTGTTGGCCATTGTTTTTTTTGTAATACCCTATTCCTACTATTTGATATGTATAATTGATATACATATATATATATATATATGTATATATATATATCACAACATATATAGAGAGATTTATTCCGGAGATTTTAAATAGCTTTGACAGGCTTTGCGGCCTCCCTACCTTTAAACAAAAATTGAACATGATCCCCAGGGATATCCCTTCCCATCCATACCCTTTCTCCTCTCAGGAAGGAGTGGTGTGTGTGTGTGTGTGTGTTCGCCTTCCTGTGTGTGTGTGTGTGTGTGTGTGTGTGTGTGTGTGTGTGTGTGTGTGTGTGTGTGTGTGTGTGGTGTGTGTGTGTGTGTGTGTGTGTGCGTGCGCGTGTGTGTGTGTGTGTGCCCACAGTAATGCTACACCAACTCATGCGTTATTTATGCTGATACTCACGGCCCCTCGACTGTCTCCCCGGGGCTCAGCAGAGACAGAATTGAAACAGAGAAATAGACGGGGAGAGAGAGACAGAGAGCAGTCGAGTCGGATAGCATGCGATTGATGGAATGTAAGGATGAAGGAAAAGCAAACAGGAAGATACTGAATAAAAGAGGAGAGGATATTTTACTTTGAGAAACAAAATATCCCAGAGTCATGCAAGTGTTGAGTGGCACCACGGAGCACTTTGTTATGAGAAAAGGGTACCAGAAAGGGAATACAGACCACATCAGAAAACAAGCAAACCTATACTAAACAGGGTAAAACCATACATATACGACACACACACCATCCCCATCCACAGCCAGTAACAAAGGTAAAAACGGTTTCTGTGGCTCTCAATGTGTTTGAACATGTTGAGTGTATCAAGTAGAGTGGAGTTCTTTTTTTCTGCGATATCGTGAACAGTTTGTCCAAAAATAACATTATTTTCTGATTACTGGTGTGTGGGAAAATAACTTGTAGGATTATTAATGGCTTGGCCTACAGCAGGAAGTTCATTGTCCATTTTGGCACCAACACACAATAACTGAACTGCAAACACGCAGATCCACACAACAGGACCTTATCGGAGCATGAATCACACACACACACACACACACACACACACACACACACACACACACACACACACACACACACACACACACACACACACACACACACACACACACACACACACACACACACACACACACACACACACACACACACACACACACACACACACACACACACGACTTGGGTCAAAACCAATTCGCAGTGACAAGCCAACACAGAACACTGTAACGGAATGGCACTGTAACCCTCATGTCTGAGTGCTACAGAAAGACACGGAACACAAAATGAATCTTATGTCACACCCAGGTGGTCCTTGCTGTTTCCTTCCTTCTCCTGCCTCTGACAAAGACACAAAGACAGTTTCAGGCTCGGAGAAGCACATCTGCAACCCGTCTCTGTGTCTACCTTGAGTCTCTCACACACACACACACACACACACACACACACACACACACACACACACACACACACACACACACACACACACACACACACACACACACACACACACACACACACACACACACACACACACACACACACACACACACACACACACACACACACACACACACACACACACCAAACGGAGAACCAACCCCCAACACCATCGTGTACATTGGTTTGCATTAGAGGACTGCCTCTCTATAGGTAAACACGTGCTGTTGCATGCATGACTTCCTGTTGGCTGAGAGGGTTACACAGGTCACCTGCTGATTACGGGTTGATACGACACACCCGTCATCCGCTTAGTGAAACTCAATTAAAGGGGCGTTTACGGGAGGAGGTGTTTACTGTGTGGAGGTGGTTAAAGGAGGTGGTTAAATTCATAAAACTTAGTGGGGAAAGCATGAAGCTTGTGAGCTGTAAAGACTATTTTCATGTTGTGCAGCTTAGCATTACAGTTAGAATAACGCAGCGCGCACCAGAAACATTTCCATGAAACGCGTGACATGGGGAAAACACCACGAGACATGCTAGAAGCTCCTGGAAACATGAGGGCACTGGAGGTGCATACAGAAGATAGCTTGCTGTAGCCATGCACGTCCTTGTTGATACTAAAAGTCAGTCGTGATAGGAAATGGATAAATCAACTTTACTATACTAAATTTACTACTATATTTACAATTGGAAAAATGATCAGCATGCTGTTCATTTTGACAATGATTGAGCATGTGCTTGGTTAATGGACCATAATCATTTCCCTGTGTCGTACGATAATATTGCCGCATATGTGAAACACGCTGCCAAAGGGTCACATTCGGATGCCAACTGATTACTTTCCGATGTCGCATGGTATATTTCAAATTGCCCTTATAAAATAAAAATAAAAACACAAAACACAAAACACACTGATACGCACAGACACAGCCAGTTGTGAACATTTTTCAAATGGAAAGTTTCAATGTCTTTATCAGGACACTGTGTAAGGACATGGAGAATAGAAGTAAGAATTTCAGATATGCAACATTGTGAGATATATTTATATATATAACAATAAATATAGAGCCAGTAATGAATAAGCATGGTTTTTATTGATTAAATGATTTAGCCGTTATCAGCCTTCGATGCTCAGGTGCTCATGACTTCAGCTGTGGAGCGTTAGCTGCAGGGAAGCAGAAAGCCTTCTGGACGTTGATGGAGAACCTCATTCCCAGGTCAGACATTAGGCCTACCTGTCTAACAGAATGCCTAGCATGCAAGAGCCTCCAGCAGGAACATTGCCCACTCAACACCACACACACACACACACACACACACACACACACACACACACACACACACACACACACACACACACACACACACACACACACACACACACACACACACACACACACACACACACACACACACACACACTTCATTCTCAAGTTTGACTTCAGATACTAATGCCTCCCCAGGCAACAGCGCTAGACAGGCTACAGGCAGGTTGCCTGTTGGGCCTATGGCGTCCTGGGCAGGCACACAGGGAAGCGGCTGCCTTGGCAAACATTCATAGCAACACAGGTAAACACAATCAATAAAGAGTCTCATAGCTGAATCAAACATGACTTACAAGCCTACAAACATGCCTACAAGCAGCCAAAACCATAACCTGCTTGGGGTATAACATACAGCATGCTAATGTTAAGAAAGTAGAATCAATCAAAATATCTTACGCAAGGAAATTCACAATTGTAGTCACTTCTTAGCAACACACAGTGGTGATGTTGTTAGGTGTAAGACTTATCAGCTACTACAAATCGCTGGTTATTATGCCAAATATTATACCTATAATGTGTTAAATGGGCTACCCGACAAACTATAAAGGCCTCCGGTAGCACTGAGAGCCACAGTGCACAGTGGATTGAATAACACATAATGAGCCAGCTTTACATTAAAATAAGACAATTATCACAGTCACAAGAAAATGTCATTATAAAGTCACCATAGCAAGTAAACCATGTTCCAGGAGGCTTGGATATATAAAAGATGTGTTTTGAAAGGTGTACTTTCAAAAACCCCATGCGTCCACACCGGAACAACCAACAAAGCCCATTATGTTATGCATTATTATACATTTTGCATACTTTCGCTGAACAAATACCTTTCTCACTCTTATCGTCTCCCCACAGTGTAGCAGCAGTCAGTTCAAATGTTTGCAGTGGTGTGTGTGTGTGTGTGTGTGTGTGTGTGTTTACGTTTCTATAGTACGGCATATAGCTGCACAACAGTGATGTTATCTTTTTGTCACACAAAAAGTATGCATAACTAAATAGAATCATTTGGATATCGTGCATTTCAATGGTGTCGTGTCTGTTGTACTTACCATATGCCACCTGCCAGTTTCATGGGAGGCTGAAGGCTAGGTAGGCTGGCTCTGGGACATTACCACCGGCATGGGACAAACCAGGTTTCTGTAGTTCTGACAGTCAGTCTTGTTTTCAAAATCACATCCTGATCTCCATAGTCGTCATAATCCTCATTCGTCATCGATTGGCTAACATCCTTTTTCGGAGGGGGGTGGACAGAATGAAGTGGCTTATCTGTGTAGGTGGTGGAGTAGGCCTAATGTGTGGACCACAGTAGGCCTACTCCATCAACTAAACAGATTGACTGAAACTACCGCACTCGGGGCTATCAGCGAATACAACTGGCTAGCCGACTTGTGACTGGTGATGACTGTGGCTGCCAACCTTGTGGTGATTGACAACCTCGACAGCTTGACAGTTGATTGAAAGCTGCGTGCTGCTTTGTGTCAGCTGGGGGAAGGGGGGGGAGGGGTACCTACCAATGTTTTCCCCTTGTGATTTTATCGTACAATGCACGCTCCCTATAACAACATTAGCTTGCTATTTTTAGCACTTGCTGGCAGTAGCAACCAAAAAAATAAGAGAAATCCTTGATATCTTGTTTCACATAATGTGAATTCATACAACAACAACAAGACAAAAATAACTTGCAGGTTGCCCTTGAAGCTCTGGCTGAAGGGGAGAGACAGGAGGGGCGTGGCTCTGATAAGAACGCCGGCGAGTTAGTGGCAGGTGCGGTCAATGTACTAATCACCTGTCTCTGTAACGCCCGGCAGTGGCTGAGCCCGGAGCACAGCGGAGGGAGTGAGCATGGGACTGGGGGAACGGCTGAATCTTCCGTTTGTTTACACATTTCCCTGCGCGTTGTGCCAGCTTGAACCCTGTTGTTGTCAGTTTTCTCCAGCACTACTTGCTGCTGCTGCTGCTGCTAGAGATTTTGGCAGAATATTAAACAAAACAACAAAAAATCTATTTATGGTGGATCTTGGAGGCTAAAGCGTCTGTCCAGCAGGCTCCTGAGACCTGGGTTCAAATGAATGTGTGTTCCTGTACTTCCCGGCTCACTTGGCCTCAATTGTGTGTTGGGCGGGTCTTAACCCCCCACTGGGAGAATAAGCAGGTCCAAAGTGGAGATCCAGATGACATGGTGAATGATGGAGGAGATAAAGAGATGTCTATATCGGGTCACTTCCGCTTCCCCCTCCCCCCTGGCCGCCATAGCTCGGCATACATCGACCCAGGAACAGAAAGTTGTTCCCTGAAGGAGGGAGCACAGGTTTAAGCGCCAGCGCAGCACAGCATCGAAAAAACACATTACTCAGAGAAGGTCAGCGGGTTTAATGGTGGGCCCCAGGACATGCGTACCATCGGAGCGGATCAGAGACGGCAGGTTTCGCCGTATCATGTTCCAATTAAACTCTGGTGAGGAGAGAAACACAGTGAGAGCTGAGGTGCCCCGGCGATGATATGTTCTCCCTCGGCCCGCTCCCTATTCCACCGCCACCGCCTACCCCTGATATTATTGTCTCTCATAACAGCTACAACCTCCCTTGCAGGCAATGCCATAACTAGGACGTGCACGGATACCCGCTCGCTCAAGTGAGCCCTTTCAAAAAAGGCACACACGCGAACACACGTCGACAGCCCACGGCAAGGGAAGCTCGAGTATTTAATAAGAGTGTGTTTTCGCTCTGCCGGGCTGAGTGGAAGATAACGTTTATAGTTTAACATAGAAACCCCGCTGTCTGAATCATGAATTATTTCAATCTGTGCAAGTTTAGAATCGGCACGAGGCCTCGTCGAGGCTTGAGTCGGAATGCATTGACTCTTTTAGTTTTTGATCATCTTTCTTTTAATTTATCGGAACTATTTATCAGTCGCCAGAAGCTAAATGAAGCTGGAGATGCGGCACATTCCACATCCTGCATTCAGAATATACTCAGAGCTGAGCTGTCTGGATGATCATCATGGAGTCTGCATTTTGATGACACCACTGAACTAAACACTAATAAGAAACAAAGTCACGCCCAAAAAGTGCATCCTTTCTGTTCTTTTAATTTAATTGCAGTCCCAATCATAAATATATATATGAAAACGAAAACTAAATCAAGGTTTGACATGACATTTTAAAACTCAGAAACTGCAACATTAAACTGCAAACTTTTCCTTGTAACGCGCAGAGGCCTGAGAGTATGTTTTAAGGGTGAACTCTTTACCCTTTCAGCTGCAGCAAATCCCTGAAGCCACCTTAACCTTTTCACACCGATCAAAGACATGAAAAAATTTGGAGAGAGAAAGACTGAGGCTCTTGATTGTGAGTTCAAAGCACCGATGCATGTGCTCTGTGTATGTGTGCGTGCGTGCTGATTCGTGTGTATAGCTATGTGTGCGTGGTTATTAGTGTGTAGTTGTGTGTCTGAGTGTGTTTGGTGAGATAGAGGGGAGGGGGGGGTGATGAAGGTGTGTAGGTGATGGGAACAAAAAGAGAGAGACAAAAATAAGGATAAGTTGTTGAGGCCCAACTTTGACATCAAACACAAACAGATGAACTCCTTAAGTCACCAGGCTCCCACCAGCTAATAGTTTCTCTGCTATAAGCTAAACTCCTTTGGTTTGTACCCGCTGCTCTTCTGGAGAATATAAGACTATTTTTTGCAAGTTCCTGTCTTTCGCAAGGCGGACTTCCCAGATGGTTATGTGTAACAAACCATCTGGCACACCTAAGCGGCCTTACATTGTTCAAAGAACTCATATTCACAAAATCTGCAACATAAAACATATTCTAATCCGAGTATATCCGTGCAGATTCCTGTTCACCTTTTAACTTGCGTTATTCAGCCTTTTTCTTTTAATTAAAAAACACCTCTTTTGATTGATTATTTTATTGACTCTTGAACTGTTTCTTTCCCAAAGCCGCCCAGACTCTCAATATACACACACAGCGACTGTAAGGCCACTTTATAAAAACCTTATATTATTATATTTTTAATAAAAAAAATGGTATGCATGATTGTTTGTGCGTGCGATGCAGTATGTGTGTATGTTTGAACCCCACTGTGACTGTGAAGGGCTCTCTCAATTTCATTGCATTATAAATACAGTGACAATAAAGGTATCTAATCTTATCTATTTCTACTTCTATCGGCCCCCATGAGTTGAAACTCCCTCCCCCGAGCGCTGATTGGTCCCATGAAGGCATGAAGGATGGAAACGATAGTTATGTTATTATAACTCTAGTTCTATGATTATAGGCGTAGCCGTCTAGGCTGCCCCCACGGCACCGTGTATATAAGGTTGCACGAGCAGCACTCATTCTCCATGCGATTTCTTTCAGCAATGGGGGTGGGCAGCAGGTGAGAAAATAGATGGCTACACCTATAATCATAGAAGTTGAGTTATAATTAAACATAATTATCGTTCTATTTCTTATAGGCTACGCCATCTAGGCTTTGCCTTATGGGCTAAGGCGAAGCTGCGGGGAACCCAATCAATGTCCCCCTGCTGGACCCAACGGGGCAACTCGAAGAGCTGTGAATACAAAGAACAGAGAATAGGTCTGGGTCCGGAACTATTTGACGCCTGAAAAAAATGGGTGGTTCAGAGGAGCAATATTCCTCCTACGTCCACCCCAATAGGGCGGGAGAGGGAATAAGCAGCCAACCAGTGGGGTGCAACAAGGCTCCTCCTACGTACGCACTCAACGTGTGAAGGGGAGGAAGAAAAAGAGCCGCATCGCCAGCGCTGCAAATATGCTAAATACATCTGCTTCCTGTCAGAAAGCGACAAATCAAATGCTTGCAGGCGCCCACTAATTATTTAACAAGTGTGACAAGCCGGCCGGTGACATAGGCAACCGGCAACCGACATATCAACACAACGAGTATGAAAGACACATGCATGCCATCAATAAAGAGAGGGCAGGATATTCCAATGTCGGTTACAACCCGTAACCAGAGTACGAACACCCGGTCACTCTTAACACGAGGAATAGGTTTACATGAGGAGCAACGTTACGCATTGTAACAGCTCTGAGATAAAAATCTTATTCCTGTCCCTGGCTAGGAGCAGGGAGCATGGCCCCTGATTCCAACACGGAGTGTTGGGGTCCGGGGGAAGACCATGACACTGGCGCTCAAATGTCTTCCACCGATATACCCTTGAGCAAGGCTGTAGAGGTGGCCAAGCTCCGTGTAGAGTGAGCTCTTACCCCCAGTGCTTGGCCCCCCCTCACACAACCAGTGAGACAAACGCTGTTTAGAAAGAGCGCGGCCTCTGGCAGCGTCGCTATAACACACAAACAGTTGCTGTGTGGTCTGGAATCTCACCGAGCGTTGCACATGCATCGCCAAGGCCCGGACCGGGCACTAGAGATGCAGCCACCTCTGACTCACAAGAGTGAGGAGGTGGATGGAAAGCCTTAGGCACAATATCCCTCGACCGAAGCGTGGCGTAAACACGCAAGTTACAGGCTTCGCACATCTAGCCCCTCGTACGCATCCCCTCTTTTAACGAGGGGATGACTGAAGACCGACTTACCGTCACAACCTTCGTGGCCAGCCGATACCAGACCTTTACTGTGGAGAAAGCCAAACCTTTCTCCAGTATGGATTGTAAGAAGCTCAGCACGCTTCCGATCTCACAGCGAGATGGGACCACTCGATTGTGATCGCACCACTTAGAGAAAGCGCCCCACTTCGCTGCGTAAACAGCCGATGTGGACAGCGCTCGTGCACACTGGATGGTATTGATAACTACTGCAGACAAACCTCTGTCCTGCAGAATCAACCTCTCAGGAGCCAAACCAACAACCGGCCCGACAGATCGGGTGGGTGGTGAATAGTCCCGTGCGCTTGCGACAGTGCGTCTGGCCTGGTCGGCACCGGCCACGGCGCCGCGCACAAGAGCGCTGCTAGCTCCATAAGGCTGATCGGCTCTCTGGGGCTACCAGAATGAGCAACAGCCTCTCCTGTCTGATTCTCTCTTAAAGAGGATGAGGATCAGCTGAGAAACGCATACAAAAGCGTCCGCGGCCACGGTGTGTGCGCCATCGCATCCACCCCCAGCGGAGGCAGGTCCTTCGAGTTGAGAGAAAACCACATCTCGCAGTGGGTATTCTCTCTGGATGCAAACAGATCCACCTGGGCCATCCCGAACCTCTGCCAGATAAGTCTGACAATGTCGGGATATAACCGCCACTCGTCTCGGCGGGGATCCACACCTATGCAGGGCTCTCAGATAGAGCAGGTTCTGATGAGCCCACAGCCAAAGCTCGAACGCTGCTTGATGAAGAGCAGAGGAGCTGCCACTGACACGCTGTCCGTTCTGAACAGAACGTGCACGGCTACGCACCAGGTGCCAGAAATGCGTCAGCACTCTCAGCACCGAGGAAAGCGCCAACACATTTATGTGTGCAACAGGGGTTGTCGGCCACTCGGCGTTTCCCACAGAGTGAGAGAGACACGTCCCTCTCCAACCCTTCAACGAAGTGTCCGTGTGCTGACACCACCATGGTGTCCTTCCTGCAGTTTCCCTTGAATGGCTTAAAATTAACAGTCGTCGAGATAAAAAATAACTGTTTTCGCTTGATGCCGGAGTGGCCCCAGCGCTTCTTCCACGCACTTGGAGAAGGTGCGCAGGGCCAGCGAGTACCCGAATGGCAGGCCCAGGTATTCATGGCCACGCCAACAAAGGCAAAGCGAAGACATTTCCTGTGAGCCTTGAGAATAGGGACGTGGAAATAAGCATCCTTGAGGTCTAAGGACGTGAACCAATTGCCCTGTCTCACACATCGGAGCAGCGCTCTGATCTTGAGCATTCAGAATTTCCGTACTGCCACAAAATTGTTGAGAGCGCAGAGATCCTATATGCGTCTCATCTCCCCTGACCCGCTGTGGATGTTACAGCGATTTTATCTGGGCGCCGCTCGTGGGTCGTCGTTTGAGACCGATTCACGGGCGGTTGCCAAGCCTTCACCCTACAGCCACCCGACTGAAGGGAAGGGGACAGCAAGTCGGGGTCCAGGGGACAGCAAGTCGGGGTCCAGGGGACAGCAAGTCGGTGTCCCCGATGTGGAGCGTAGCGAGTCCCCTGCTCGCTCATAGAGCACATGGGGGTGCTGCCTGACGGCGAGCAAAACCCCAGCTGTGCTTCGCCGACGTCACCGGCGTCGTCGCCCTTCAGCCATAGGCCTGAGGGGAGGAGAGTGGCGAGCCAGAGATAGCCTTGCGAGATACGACATTATACTGATCTAAAAGAATAGGCGTGATGTACTGTCGGTTTTTTACTTTATTTGTTACAGTATATAGAGCATCAGAAACAACCGGCCACTGGGAGAAACACGTGCTGCCGCTGCTGCTCAGGTGGAGGCTGCGGTGGCGGCGGCGAGCTAGGACACTCGTGGTGTCTTCGTCGAGCCTGGTCCAATCCTCGCTGACCGTCTGGAGGTGGGTCATCGCTGACCGTCTGGAGGTGGGTCACCACCTCCGCGAAATGTGGGCCGAACAGCTCCTCAAAGGACAGGGGGCATTGGACGAGGACCGCCCTGTTACGGTCAGGAACCGTCGTGTGGGACAACCACATGGCGCCGTGGCCCATTCTGCAGCTGCAGAATGGCACCGCTGATCATGGCAATCTCCTCAATCTCGTTCGGCCCGAACACCCCCTTCCCGACAGTCAAGGCCGACAGGAAGGAGGCAAGGAGGGCCGTGGTCGGCGCCCAGGCAACGAAAACACAAGATGTTTTTGTGGTCCAAGGTGAGCCTTGCCGGGCACCTGGTGCAGGCTCACCTGGTGCAGGCTCACCTGGTGCAGGCTCACCTGGTGCAGGCTCACCTGGTGCAGGCTCACCTGGTGCAGGCTCACCTGGTGCAGGCTCACCTGGTGCAGGCTCACCTGGTGCAGGCTCACCTGGTGCAGGCTCACCTGGTGCAGGCTCACCTGGTGCAGGCTCACCTGGTGCAGGCTCACCTGGCCCAGCGGCTGGTTTCTGGAAACACCGTTTAGGATGGTTATTCATTATCTCTTACCTTTGCTGAAAGAAATGAGAGAATGAGAGAATAAGGCCTTATATATAAGGCCTTATATGTGCCGTAGGGAATGTGGGCGGGGCCCACGTGGATTGGTACATTGCTGAAAATGTCAGTGCACTCAATGCGTGCATGGGACAAGCCCACAAGGCGAAGCCTGGACGTGTAGCCTATAAGAAACAGAACGGCTTCCGACGGGATGGAGGCCAGACGGATCTACAGAGAGAAACACAATGTGAACTCGCCAGATGGTCTCGCCAGACTAGTTTTATCCCAGGGCTCGGTCAGGAATTGGCGATCGGTAATTTATATTGAGATAAACACTTTTCATAATTCCTAAATTAAATTGTGGCGTGGACTCTCCCTCGATCCATCCATTCCCTGGTACTCAAATAACACACAATATGATTCCGTTTTTAAAAAGGATCAGCAAACTCCAAATGATTAAGGTAATAAATCATTATTGTTTAGTAACGTCATAACGGAGCAACAACACTTTTTCATTTCCAATTTTCCACACAGTGTGCTCTGGGAGTGGGCTGAACAGGGTTAGTTCTTATTGGAAGGAGACAATAAGGAGAGAGCTCATTATATACTATGCTGCCAAACTTCAGGGGGAATGTTTTGATATAGTAGGCTACATTTAGGGGAAATCTACTACCGTGGAGATGAATGGAGATGTGTGTCGTTATTTTCATGCATTACATTACAACGACAATTTAAAGGTGTTTTTTAATTCATTATTATTCCTTAAACTTTTATCGTATTATTATATGTGGCCGACGGAAGAGCCTACATATCTTACAGCCGTAATATAATTTGTTTATGTATTGAATTATCTATGTTGTAATCAAGTGTGTGTAGCGCACACGATTTGTTGGAGAAAGTATAGTGCATAAGAGTGCAATTATGTCAAAAATTGTTAGTAGTCGCCTTTAAGGAGGTGAGAAACCGCGGAGGTTAATTCCATTTATTCCTAACCTTAACGATAATGAGCGGCGCTCCTCGGGGCGCTCTTCCAGTTATGGTCTCTCTATGAATATAAATATAATATCCTCCCCGGGATCTAAGCTCATCAAAATAAAGCATTACTGCGATGGCCTGCAAGACGTTTCATGCCGGGTTTCTATCTGTACATTTAATTTCATACTCCTACATGTACGCGCGCACACATACCCCCCACACACACACGTACCCACACGCACGTACTCACACACACACGACATGAAATTCCAAATGAAACCATTAAATTATGCCATGCCTCTCTCTCCACCTCCTCCTGCAACCTCCTCCTGCAACCTCCCCCCCCCCCCACACACACACACACACACACACACACACACACACACACACACACACACACACACACACACACACACACACACACACACACACACACACACACACACACACACACACACACACACACACACACACACACACACACACACACACACACACACACACACACTACGGGGAGGGAGGGAGGGCCACTGTCACTTAACTGAGTGTTACCCATCTGCGAATGTCATGCAGCATCTTGTCTGTGCAATTAAACTGGCAGAAAATAGCTTGGGGTAGCGATCCTGGCAGGGGCTATGAGAGAGAGGCTTATATTTGATGTCTTTTAGACACCACCCCCCCCCCCGCCCCCTCCATGACCAAGTCCGCAGATATGATCACGTCGCATACAGATGTATAGTTTACTTTATGGAAATTGTTGCATGACAATAAGCAAAATGTAGAACAAGAGCGACATCGTTTCTACCACAGATTATAACGCATGGATCCGCATTCGCAACACATTGCATGATCTCTATGAAGAGACGGAAACCTATTCATTTCAAAGCGGGGATAATGAAATACTAATCGATTTTCATTATAATAATGATGGGACAGACTTGTCACACGTCAGCGAGCATCCAGGCATGCTAATGGTGTCCCGTGTCTTTATCCCGTTTCAAGACCAAAGCACCCTCGCATCTGAACGTGTGTCAAACATTAGATGAGATTTCTTTCCTCGTGTGATTTATTCCATTAGATTTGGCGCGGGGTAAAACGCAGTAATTCAGTGGGATTCGTGCATTGAACCCTTAACCCCCCTCCCACACACACACACACACACACACACACACACACACACACACACACACACACACACACACACACACACACACACACACACACACACACACACACACACACACACACACACACACACACACACACACACACACACACACACACACACACACACACACACACACACACACACACACACAGTCGTATCTATAGAGCGGAGCACCTCTGATTAATACATTCAGGTCAATTCACAGAGGGTTCTTGAGGCAGTGCTAAGCCACCCCCTACACACGCGCACACGCAAGTCAAATTAACGCACACCCCCTCTAAAATCAAGCCAGAAATGGTCTGATTGGGTGCAATTGATCTGGAGGGACTTAATGTTGAGAACAACCTCGTCGCCACCTACTAGTTGACCAATCAATGACCATCGCCATTGTCCTGGTAAGGTAACATTTCATTGATGTAGAAAAAAGCTGAATAAAATGATAAACGCTTCACGAATAAGAAATATGTTTCTTTATTCAATCACAATTCTACCCAAAAGCAATCTGCACACTTAGCTCAATGTAGAAAACAGCGATGCAGTCTCAGTCCATAAAGTCAGCACTCGTAACATCTCTCTAGACATGGGCTAAGGGTACAAGTAAGTAACAATACACACACACACACATACATTGTCTAAAAACATCACCAATAACCAACTATTTCAAAATAAACTCTTACAACTTAATAGGACATCTTAGAACTAAAATAAATTAAAAGTGCACTTGCCAAATAAATAAAAAAAGAAATATTGATTCCATTTAAGAAACATTCATGTTCATAAGAATGCCCTGCAGCCTATTGGCCAACAGGTGGAACGTCAAAATACCACATTATTGTTACAGAGGATATGGTTCATAAAACAAATTGTCATCAGCAAAACATACTGACACATAATAATAATAATAATAATAATAATAATGTCAACTGAGCATGTTAGTGGGGCATTGTTTTGTTATTTCCATCGTATTATCTCGGTCCTGGTGCATTGCAGACCATCACATCCATCCATAGCAAACATTAGCTTAGCATCCAGCCACACACGTTGGCTGCTTCATTTGATATACCATGTCATGTTAAAGTGGTGTAACGTACACACTACTTCAGCGTAATGCAGTATTTTTCAATTAAAATAAAAGATGCAGGTACATGATGACTCATCGAAATAGCTCAATGATCCATTTACAATTCAATTAAAATAACCACAGGTTGGACTGTCCATAACACACTTGTGAGAGGTTTACTATATACTAGGTCTATGTCCAAAACTTGTATCATTTTTAAACATCTTTTGCATCCACACTTTTTGTGTATAAGACATGTTTTCTGAATTTCAATTTATACATTTTTCAACAGTGTTACTACTTGGAAACTATAGAGACACAGTCTGCAGGATTTACTTGGTAAAAGTAAAAGTATGAATTTGAGCATAAAGACAATGAAACCCTGATAAAGTAACACAAGTACAGGATTAACCAGCAGTAACATTGCAGACTACTTTGGTTTTTTGGCAAGAAAAGAAAAGAAAAATCCAACTGAGACTGAAACTTGAATCACAAGCACACACACACACACACACACACACACACACACACACACACACACACACACACACACACACACACACACACACACACACACACACACACACACACACACACACACACACACACACACACACACACACACACACACACACACACACACACACACACACACACACACACACACACCTTACAACAAAGAAGCTACATTGCATACTGTGAACAGATACTGTATGGGTTCAGACTACTGCTAGAAAACATGTCCTATCATATTTTGCACATAAATAATTCTGCCCGTTAAGAGTTATTTGATCTTGACTCGCGATATAGAAACACACATGTTCTCCCTTTCATACAGTGACATACATTTAACTCCTATCATAACTAGACCCCTAATGGGATTGTGTTCCGTCGTTGTCTTCTCTTGTCTACAGTTAGTCACATCATATGAGTCCGTTTCTCTAGGGATGGGAATGTACCCCACTTTCCACATACGTGGATGCATGACCTGCAGCCACCTCTCAAATCTCACTGCAAAATGTTATTGTCCCAACATTTGATAGTCTGGAACAGGTTCATCGTCACGTGTAAAACGATGACACAGGGTGTAGTTAAAAAAAAATAAAGTCATGTTTGACTAGGTCCTACACATGAGAACATCTGCAAAAGGACCCAGAAGGCTCTTGTTGAAGATACACCTGACCCAGACCAGATAGGTGGTGAACGGTTTAATGTTCTCAGAGAAGGTGTAGTTCTGCTGGGGAAGGATATAAGGCATGTAGGTGTTCTCTCCTTGCTCCTGTATCCACACCTCATACTTCACCTCTCGCACCTTCAGGAACTTCAGGTTCCACGGGATCTGCCAGGAGACGGTGAGTTTGGCCTCGTTGGTGGCTTGGACCGAGGTTCGGCACTGGGGTTCTCTGACCCGTCCCGGGTGAACTGTGCTGGCCGCCTTGCTCCTTTTCAAGTTGGGCCTGGTTTTGAGGCTCTCCTTGAGCACCTCCAGGAGTGACGGGATGTCCACCAAAGTGTCCTGGTAGATTCTGTAAAGCCACTCTGGGTTACGACAGCACAGGTGCCTGGGGACATCCTTGCTGGTTTGTATGCGCTCTTGTTCCTCCTTCTCCAAGTGCACGATGCCCCCTTGGTCCCAGGGCCGGTCCGGATGAGGGACCGTGTTCTCCTCCATGGTATTCCTCCAGGACACATATTGGAGGTCCATGCCCGGCAGGGAGGCTAGGGTTTTATACGGGGTGTACTGCTCTGGGTTAACGGCATAGGGGAACAGCTCCACCACAGCTGCACCTCGAGGCAGAAACAGTGACGTGACAAGCTGAGCACCGTGCATACTGAACAGCATGGAGGCGCCGCTGATCACCTGCACTATGCTGGCAAACGACTGCTCCTCCAGGGACACCGTTAAGACTCTCATCTGAAACTCCTGGGCCAGCGCCATGATCAGCTCTGCTTCATTTAGGATCAACCTGGTTGTGGAACGAGAGAAGACCACAATGTAATCCTCCCTCTTTTCTTTCTCCTTCCCCTTCTCCTCTTCAGCACCCTCTGCTTCCTTGGCGGCTGCCTCCGGCCCGGTAATGTTCATCTTCTCCATCATAGCCTTGGCAAACTGCCGTACCTCATTGCCCGACACCAAGATGTTGGCTTTGGGGCCCTGTGGCTGGACAAAGCCGTACTGGTACCAGGTAGTCATCTTGGAGAGTCCCACATAAGACTTTGTGAAGCACATTAGCTTGCCAAAGTTCCTAAGCTGTTCTTTGAGAAGGGGCTGCTTGCTGCTCAGAAGCCGATAGAGGTCAAAATATGGGCCCTCACCCCAACCCTCCATGAAGACCAACCTGGCCTCGTCATCCAAGTCCAAGTACTGCTTCATGGTGTAGAAGGCAGGGAGCAGGTCATCGTGGAACACGTGCATTAGGTTGTCGGGATTAAACCTGTTTAGTATCAACGTGACGTCAGGCACGAACACGGGCTTGGGCATGAACTTCAGAGCGCCGGCGGGGAGCTCCAAGAAGTTAAAGTACTGGGTGTTGTGGTCCTCCACCGAGGACAGGTCCAGCAGTGCGGGCTGGAAACGCCTGGGCCCCAGGTTAGGCAGCATGACGGACGAGTTGGAGTAGAAGAACACAAACTCCTCGGCCTCCGAGCAGTAGCAGAGGTAGTCGAAGCGGCAGATGCGGTCCGTGTGCATCTTGCCCGTGCACACCATGCGCGTGCCGTGCTCCTGCAGGGCCAGCAGGGCGGCGTGGTAGTCGATGTGGGCATCTTCCGACAGCTCCTGGGACTGCCTGGTCAGCTGGAGCTCCTCCTCCAGGGAGGCCGCGTGCTCGCTCAGCTTGCAGTACTTCCAGAGCAGCGCCGCCACCACGGACACCAGCAGGCCGTTGAGGAGCGCCCCCACGCTCATCCTGCAGCCCGCCAGGGACGCACGCATCACTTCTCACTGCTGGGGCTCCACCTCCTGTAGCCAACCGACCTCCAACCTCTGGAACGGGCGGTGAGACATCCGCCGCGTAGCAAATGGCTGTGGTGCTGGGAAAAGGAGAGCGGAGGCACCGTACAGGATGGGGGGAAACGGGAGTGGGATGGGGGTGGTGGGTAGAGGGAAAAGAAAGAGAGACATTATTTACTGTGTGGACGAAGGAGATAAGGAAACGAGTGGAGAAGCACCCTGCCTCAAATTCAATAATACATTATGCTATTATTATAACAACATTATACAAATGCAATAATATATTATACACGTATACGATCATTGAATAATCAATGATACTGAGAGCATGCTTAAGCAATGCCAGCATGAGGAAACAGAATGTCAAGCCTGATGAAATCCAATAGCCATTCGTTTGAATGACACAAAAACACCCCAGTGCTTTTGTAACTAATACAACCTTCGCAAAAAAAGAAAGAAAGAAAAGCTGTTGATAAATCAAACACGCCTTTTCTGAACTCGTCGCTGGTGTCAAGACGGATCACACCGCAAAAAAATGTGTCTGAGAAAGAACAAGAACCTCTCGACTCTACCATCTGCATATTCAGGAACAAGTGAGCCATGAAGAGTCTCAGACTACAATTAAAGTAGGGGAATGTAACCTATTCATGAATATTTACCATGATTGGTTAAAAAGGACATGACTTTCAATGGCCTCTACTCTAAAATGACTATTCCTTCCGTTCCCCAAATTGGTCCCTGTAGCAAAGGCAAGCCATGCTGGGCCATTCCATACCAAGGGCCTGTTTGCCCTACAGGCCCATTGTGTAATGTGCACACAATGCAGCAGTCACAACCAGCGAAAGAGAACAGGCTCAAACCAGGTTAAAAATAGAGCAGAATGGAACATATCATGTAGTACGTGTTGTTGCACAGTCTGGATATGATTCAACTGAGCTTGCCTTGTTGTATTTTTTTGTTCAGATAATTACATAAATGAACTAGGATCGCTCTGTTTACCAGCCGCTGGTAGACTTTAAGATAAGGTCATCCATTATCTTAAGATAAGAAAATCAGTACCATTTGTTTCTGACAAATACCGAAAACCTACGTCTCTCCCACAGCCTTTTCATTTCTTTCATGGTAAATGGTAAATGGACATTTATATAGCGCTTTTCTAACCTCGAAGCGCTTTACATATCAAGTCTCACATTCACCCATTCAACCACCAACGGCGGGTTGTTTTCTATAAAAACAACTTGTACCAACTGCTTTTTTACAAACATATATATATATATATATATATATATATATATCAAATCTGAGACAAAACTGAGATAGCTGCCACTCCAGGTTAAACGTGTCCCTGAGCTGTTTTCTGTTCTCCATCCGGCTGACGTCAAAAGGGAACGATGAACGGCTACAGCTCGTCCGTCTTCTCCCTCCCTCCTCGTCGATTATGCTCCCGACCTGCCAGGCCCCCTTTTCACAATGACTGTCCTATTTTACATTGACATTACGATTAGGCTTCTGTCTGTCACGCAGTGGAGTGGCTGCACAACATCTCAAGTTGAATAAGGTGACAATGACAACACACAATGTCCTAAGCCAGTAGACAATACTTAATAAATAAATAAATAAATAAATGAGCACACCTACACTCTGATGCTCAATCCTCTTAGATCTGACTGCAAGATACGGCATCTTACTATAGAACATGTTGTACTTGGTGATCTTCTAAACTGTAAGTCAAAGATGACGTGTAAAGCATAGTGCCACACGTTCTAAAACTGGCATTTTTAATTGCAGTCTTAAAACCTCATGTTGGCCAGATATATATACGTGTTATCTTTTATGTCCTATAAGAAGCCAGATGTGAGATGTGATCAACCAGCACCGAACATCTGTTTCAATTTGCCTCCGAGCGTGAGTGAAAGCCCCCAGCAAAAAAAGTGAAAGTCACCCATTCTTTTCTGTAACCGACTAGAATGAGGCAACGAGAATGAAGAATACGTGCAACCACTGCGGACTTCCCATGAGCACTGTTGACACATATTGGGGAAGACATGTGATTTGACTTTAACAAGGTCTAAATTCCCTTTTAAACCATGTTAGCTTATTTTCCCCTGGCATATGAAAAATATGCAAAATTTTAAAGAAATGTACTTTCCTTGACATACATTTCCAACCAATAATGACAAACTTGGGCATGTTCTACTTTGCAAGTGAGCCATAGGCAGGGGATTCTCCTGCAAGCGCCAATACAATCCTGAGTGACCAGAATCGCATCCCCACTTACACTTTGGTGCCATATTTCCATGTAAAACATTATATTAGGACAAACCAAGGCAAGACACAAAGACTCTTTCTTCCACGCCGTCTGAAAGACTATAAAGCTTATCAGGGCTGCATTCAAAGAACTCTCAAGGGTGTCGAGAAAGGGAACGGCAGTTTGTTACCGTGGTAATTAGGGAGATGCTGCATTATAAAATAAACAATGCATCTTAAGATAAATACGATAAGTTCCCGGCACAACATGTCACATGTGTCACATTCCCTTAGAAAAATTTCAATAGATTTAAAAGAGAAATAATTAATCGCTAATTAATCAAAAAGGGACAGTAACAAAGCACAGAACATTTATTAGACATTCAGCTTCATCCTCTTCCTCCTCCTCTTCCTCTTATCTACACGGACCAGGACCAAAAAAAATAAAAATAAATAGAAGAGAAGAGCTGCAGCACCAGAGGTAGCACTTAATCCCACTCACTGAACATTGTGTCCCGCGGGGACGCATGTGATTCCGCCATGCCAGGACACAGAGAGCCCCGAAATGTCAACGCTGCCATGTGAAAACCTAGTGGGAGAAGAGACCGTATAGGAGCCTCCCATAGATAAGCTACAGGCAGGCAGGCAGGCAGAGACCCTGAGAAACCCGAGAGCAGAGCAGCTGGAACGGCGCTCAGAGATAACCCGTTATGAATGACAATGTAAAAAGAGATAGGGGGAGGGTCACTATACTATACTATAATTGTACTTCCATTTAGTTTTTTTTAAGGCTGGTTGTTGTTTTGGCTGACATTCAGGAGAAGTGTTATTAACAGGTGGTGCGGGGGCGGAATGAGGATTTACCTTACGGACGTTTCTCCCAAATGCTGTAAAAAAAGGTCAAAAGCAGTTCCAAATCAAATCAAGTTGTACGTTGCTGGGAACGGTGAAAGTGTACCGTCTTTGTATTCTTTCTGGGTCTTCCGCGTGTTGTGAAGCTACCGCCTGATTCCTTCGCCCTAGCTTTGCCTCGATCTGTATTCACTGTGTCTCCAGTGAGCTCCCACACGCTTTGCCTTTTACTCACAAAGCCTGCATCTGCTGCCAGCTTATCTGCATCCACTACGCAAGTGGATACGAACACTAGGGGAGAACGGCGTCACTGATGTCTCCAAAATACTAGGGGGGGGGGGGGGGGGGTTCTAAGGTGATAATGTGGTTAACGGCAGGCCTTATTTTCCCTTTTACCAAAGAACAGCAAAAAGTAAAAGACAGCCACCAAAAGGCTAGGTTCAAGTCAAATAGTGAACTGAAAAAATGGAGCATCTCAATGCTTCCTTCATGAATATTTCAGTTGTGGCTTTTATGATAGCAAGCTTTTGTCTTACTGAACAGAGAGGAATATCAAAGGTCAGGTAAGCATGTGGCACAATAGAAGTGCACTAAGTGACCTTGTGAGAGTAGGGCCCATTTCCTGCCCTGTTTTCTTACAAGACAGAACCATTTTCTGTAAGAGGCTGTGGGCTGCTCTCTATGGTCTCTTTGAGCGGTATAAAGCAATAATATGATGGCCATGAAAATCCGTATCACCGCTATTAACTTACCTAATCTATAACTAAACAGCAGAACCGAACAGAATTATCCTTCTAAAGCCAGTTTGCCAGTTCGACTAACACCTTGACCACACTGGCACCACCATCTACATGATCATTAGAATAAGTGCCAGTTAGGGAAAATGTCACCGCTAATGAGGTAATGCTGAACTGTATAGACTCAACTCCACAGCGGCTGTCGTTATACACCATAACGGAAGCACTGGTCTTTAACTGCCCAGTGTGTAAAATCACCAATAACTTATTGCGGTCTATAAAGCGGTTTACCTCGCCTCGGAACCTTCATGGGCCACGGGGTAGCCTTGCGCTCATTGCTGCCATCCAGGCAGACGGTATTTACACGCTCTTCGCCACTGTTACTGGTTAGCATATCTGTTTGCTCTGGAGATGATAAACACCCCAATGATGTGTGTGTGTGTGTATGGGGGGGGGGGTGGGGGCAGTTCGGGGGCAGCCTGGAGAGTCTAATGCATTTTAATGAGAATCCTGGAAAGCCGGAGCGAAACAGCGGGGGAGGGGAGCAGCGGCGGCACAAGCCCAGCACTATTTATCATGACATGTACCTCACTATTCTCTCCCTCATCAGTTGGAGTTTATACCTGACTGAGCCCATCTCCCCTCTCTCTCTCTCTCTCTCTCTTTTTTTCAGTGTCTCTTTCCCTCTCCGTCTCCGGCTGAGATCACCTTGGACGTTCCAGACACCTCTTTTTTTAATTTTTTATTTAAGGAACCAAAAACTCAAACTGACATGTTTCTTTTGAGCGTCCTGCAAGCCTTCATTGTGCACAGCTCTGCTCTCCGTCCAGCCGATGGGATGGCAGGCCCCTGGCCATCGCAAGGCCTCCCTATTTGTTGTCGTCTATATTCCGTGCCAAAGCGAGCCCTGTCAGGTTTTATCAGGCGACTTGGCACTCGCCTTGATACCAGAGGGCATTAACGGCCCTGACGGCCATTAGCTGGCTGGGCAAGGACAACTTGTGTGTGTGTGTGTGTGTGTGTGTGTGTGGTGTGTGTGTGTGTGTGTGTGTGTGTGTGTATATATATATATACACCCACGCTCACACTAGTCACGCATACGTCTCTCCAAACTCTGTGGGCAGACAGGCTGAAAAGGAAGGTCTCATTCAATGCCATGAAACACATTGTGTGTTTGATTAACACACGTGTGTCGGTCGGTCGGTTGGTCGTGTTAAGACTGTGGTCAGAGCGGCCGAATGTACGTGGTCTCACACACACACAGTTAGTAGGGCAGAGCCGAGGTACAGCATGGTGCAGTCATTCCCTCTGTCCCTTAGTGGGTCGTGGGAGCTAGGGGCTGATCTTTCAGGCTTTCTGCAGTGTATGCATGTACATCGGTGTGGGTTGGAGGGGGAGGGGGTGACAAGCAGAGGCAAGGGGATAAAAAAGTAAGGACATCCTCCATCCAAAAAAAGCTAAAAACTGCTGCGACACAGCAATTTGGCACTGACCCGTGGACACAAAAAAACGGTTTTGCACAAAAAAAAGTATGAATAGAACATTAAAAGCAGGTTAGTTAGGCCTAGTCACATACATTGACAGACACGTTGACAGGTTTATAGGCAAAGATGCTTTGCATCTTGCTCTGGACACTGTGCATCAAATGATTTAAATACTTTTGTGTTTACAAGGGCAACATCAAAATGAAAATATTGACTGTTCTGTGGACGGTGAGGACTGAGATGGTCAGTTTTCTACCCTTTGACTCGACCATGCCCTCGAAGTCTGGTACTCAACTGCGGGAGAATACTGCAGTTAACCAAATTATTGTTTTAAAACCTATAACCCAGTAACCCCTATATACATATCCGAATTAATTAGTCAACAGCTAAAAAAAAACATACGTTGGTAACCCTTTACCCCCGCTATTGGGTATACCGTTATTACACGTAGTTATTACACTCTTTTTAAGTATTTCAGGTAATTGCTAGCAGCGAGTACTGAATTGACGTAATGAAGCCGGGAAGGATATTTTATATCACAGTTAAGTCGCTCAACACATGCATGGGAACGAGCTATCAATAAACTTATTTTAGTCTTCCACGAGTGTCAGTATACGCAGAAAGAAAAAGAAACAACACAAACAAATCAAAATGCACGCAATTCTTACCAGGCGTCCCGATCCAATGTTTGTTTCTCTTTCTTTAGAGCAATGCAATGGGTTAGCTCAGCTCGTCAATATGTTGCAGAGAGCACCCAGCGCCCTGCAGAGAGAAGCGACCGACTATAGCTGCTCGTTTGCTGTCAACACCCACGTATATAAGTGGTATGATTTAAGGCAACACCACATTGATTCATCACATTTGCACGATTGCACGCCCGGCTTCCTATTAGGTATTGTTTACAAGCTAGCCTAGCTGTCAAAGAACCGATAAAGAGCTGCTGCTTCTGCGGCTTGACACCCGACTCCACTCGTGCTCTTTTTTTTTAGTCTCCACCTCCGATATTATAAATATCGTATCGCAAGTCTCGCGAGAGCGTGGGCAAGTCCAAACAGAAGGTCACACGT
This sequence comes from Muraenolepis orangiensis, assembly GCA_027704905.1. Taxonomy (NCBI): domain Eukaryota; kingdom Metazoa; phylum Chordata; class Actinopteri; order Gadiformes; family Muraenolepididae; genus Muraenolepis; species Muraenolepis orangiensis. The sequence continues at coordinate 27,805,013 of CM051008.1, forward strand.
TGGCGGTGTAATTTCACTATTGATCAACGGTGGACCAGGCGGTACCGTTCACTTTATCTCTTCATTACCGAATTAGTGAAAATAGGCTCAATTTATCTTGGATATGCCCAGAGCAGGATAGTAATCTATTTTAGTTGGCGCTTATATCATACTCTCATCTCTAAGTAGTCAATATCCTTAGTGCATTTTTGTGATCATGTCTCTCGCCCAAAAATAACAAATTGTGGCGGAATAATTGGTGTTATACAACTCGTCTCTGACCCCACATAATGTAATGCAATTAACTAAATCGCCTTTTCCCGGTCTGTTTCGCTAAATATATCTATATAAATATAGATATATTTGAATGGCATATGTTCATGTCGTTTACTGCGTTTATCTCTACAAATGAGAGATGTTTCTAGGGGGGGGGGGGAGCAATAGGGGATGAGGAAGACCAAATTCAGTGCAACAGTACCATCTTCAGTTTGGGGGCGGAACGTGCAACCATCCTGAACACTGGCATTATATTGGAAAACTTATACATTCGCACCCTGTTTCAACAGGCCAACATATACACTGTCCATGGAAGAACTTCAATGTCATCCTCTGGATATTTTCTTCACCGTGTCAATACATATTGCACCACCCTATACAAAAAGCACAATCTGTTTTTCTTAATACAAACACCACAGTTGACAGTTTGTCTGTCATGTCAGGACGGCAGAGTCCCTCGCCAGCTTCCGCAAGAGACTCAAGACCCACCTGTTCAGAGTCCACCTGGACTCTCCTTTGTGAAACCCCTAAACTTGCTTAAGTCCTGACATTAATAGCTCTTAGCATGTTGTATATGTTAGCAAGTGTATGTCCTTAATGTTGTTAACACGCTCTTATCACAGCTACTTAAGCAGGTGACCTAGCAGTACGAAATTGTGTTATTCATCTTGTCAATATGAATACTTGTGAACTGCTGTATTTATATGTTTGCGTACCCCAGTGTTAAGCTATTGTCTGCTTCAACTAATGTACACCTTGTAAGTCGCTTTGGATAAAAGCGTCTGCCAAATGCCCTAAATGTAAAATGTAAATTAAAGTGTAGGGCCGATTGTGTGCATATCGATTTACCGTTTACAACAACAACAACAACAACAACAACCACAGCGCCAGATTCCCACTGTCTGGAGTTCAGCTACAGAGCCGTGTGTTTGACGTCAGCCCTGACCGTTGGTCGGCGGTGATGCTCTCGAGACCCCGGCTGATCCGGCGGAGAGGAGTAGGAGGAGGAGGATACAACCACTCCGATGAGGACTAAGCGGCTTCACTCTAAAGAAGGAGGCACAACGGGCGCCTCATGAGTTCCGTGGTCACAGCGACCACCGAGGGGGTTGTTGTTGTTCTTCTGTTCGCCGTCTCGCCTGGGAACAAATCAACGTCAGACCAATAAGTCTTTTTCCAAGTCACCGGAGGACCGGACGTCGGGGGGCTTTGATGATCACCGGGCAGAGATGGTGGTGAGCGCGAGCCCGTGGTAACCTTAGCGTGCTAACGCGCTATAGGCTACATCCTTAGCTAGCTGGGCTGCTACTCATGCATACACACCTGTGTGTCTTGTGTAACAGTCTGTCCCCCCCGCGTTGGGTCAAGCTTATTATTGGTTAGCCGTAAGAGTCCGCATGATGAGATACAAACCAGCGGGGCGGCCGGTTCGTACTTAACTCAGTTCACAAACGGGGCTAGCTAACGCCAATCAATGAGAAACGAAAAGCTAGCCGCGCTCCTCAGTGCTGTCGCTGGGGCCTGTATGCGGCTGACTAATGAACGAGGAGCTGCTTAAAGTGTATCGTAGAGAGTCAATTATCCTGCTAATAATACATGTGGAATTAACACTACAAATAGGGGACCTCACAGGCCCGTTTTGAAACGTGATGTATGTTCATATAGTACTACGAGGCAGCCCGACATGGTGGCTTTGAGGCGAGATGCTGTCAAAACAACCAACGCGTGTCTTCAGTGTTCTTGGTTGTATTTTAGACATTTTATGAATTAAGGTACGTCCTATAGTCATGCCTCTTTAGCAGTTATACTGTTGCACTGCTAGTATGAACAGTTTGTCAACGTACATTTTTATAAATGTCTTGTTTTTCTTGATGGTTGGTAAATGTCCATATACGTTGATCGCAGAGAGTGAATTATTGTTCAAACTTATAATCTGCATTGAATCTTCTATGTTCAATGTTCAATGCTTGATACGATATGGACAAAACGTATTAAATGTGTGTACTCTTTTTGTCCTTTTAGGAAGCTTGGGCCATGGGTTTCGCCAACAACCTTAGGTGAACGGAATTAAGCTGGACCCACATAACTCCACAAAGCTGCGCCCCCGTCCAGGTGGGGTTCCTCTCTCCCCGTCCCCCTCTCCGGCTATGGCGGGTTTCAAGCGAGGCTACGATGGCAAGATCGCCGGCCTGTATGACCTGGATAAAACCCTGGGCCGGGGCCACTTTGCAGTGGTCAAGCTGGCGCGGCACGTCTTTACCGGTGAAAAAGTTGCCGTCAAGGTGATCGATAAGACCAAGCTGGACACCATTGCCACGGGCCACCTGTTCCAGGAAGTGCGCTGTATGAAACTGGTCCAGCACCCAAACATCGTGCGGCTCTACGAAGTGATAGACACTCAGACCAAGCTTTACCTCATCCTGGAGCTCGGCGACGGAGGAGACATGTTTGACTACATCATGAAGCACGAGGAAGGGCTGAACGAAGAACTGGCCAAAAAGTATTTTGCCCAGATTGTCCACGCCATCTCTTATTGCCATCGCCTTCACGTGGTGCACAGGGACCTGAAGCCTGAGAATGTGGTGTTCTTCGAGAAACAGGGACTGGTCAAGCTCACCGACTTTGGCTTCAGCAACAAGTTTCAACCGGGGAAAAAGCTGACGACAAGCTGTGGATCGCTGGCGTATTCTGCTCCCGAAATATTACTAGGGGACGAGTACGACGCTCCGGCAGTTGGTAAGCCCCGAAGTGAAAGTGTAAATGCTCAATGGTAGAGTAAATGACGCATTTTTAGCCATTTGAAACTGCATGCAAAACAAAACAAATGGTCAATTAGTGCCGAATTCCAGTGTTTGAAATGTCTGCCATGGGGCTGTGGTGTGGCACTTTTAGCCAGACGAGGCAGTTGTTGTGACTCATCATCCATTTATTGAGCTGGATGTGGCTGGCTTGTTGCCGCTGGCATTTCTCTCGAATCCACATCGGTGCAGCCTCTCTCTCTTTCTCTCCCCCACGTCCTGCAAACTGGGATAATGATGATGGTTATGGTATTTCAACATGTCTAATTATTACGTCGTTCTAGGTCCTTTGTTTGTCATCTCGTTGACCCCTCACATTTCATGGTGGCACCCATTATATTGGTATAGCCTTGCTCGCACACTGTGCCTGCTTTTGAGGCAAATGCATTTGTTTAGCTCTTTGTTGCCATTACATTACATAACCTAACGACCCACTGAGCAGAAGATACTTTGAGAGGGAACACATCACATTGGTGCTCCTTTTTTCTCGGGAATGGCCATGAGTCAAGGGTGTCAGCTGGGCAGGCCTTACATAATAGTAAAGTAAGAGCACATGTTTGAATTGAAAGCAATCAAAGTTGTCCGAGTTGGGCTTCCTCTGAATATTCAGTGACCAAGCTTGAGTCTTAGCTTTGTATTGGCAATGTTGAGTGGGCTGTCTGTGGCCAAGGTCAGCTCCAGTAGTGTCTGTGTCCATGGGTGTTCCATTGCGCTAAATTAACTGTCTCATTGATTTTCAATGAGGGCTGACATACGCAGACAGATTGCCTGTCCTCCCCCCCCCCCCCCAGTTTTCTGATCTAGTTCCATGGGCAGATGGTTTGGGTCCGATCAAATTATAAATCTTGCCTTGTTAAAGCAAATTTTCAGTCAAGTTGTCCTGTGTTTGTGTGGTAGGCTTAGTGGTTGTTTTCATCGCCAGTTGCGATATTTTGAGCTTCCCCTATTTTGATCATTGTTGGTCCTCTCGAAAGGTGTGATGAGGGAAATGACGAAATTGTGGTTACTTTCTTGTCTTACTTCAGAGAGCAACACTTCTTTATTATTGGCACCTCAGAAGGGAACCCTCCATTCCGCTGAGTCCAGCACTTTGGGCCTGGAGTCCAGTCTTTTGTGGGAGAGCTTAAATTAGATGTTTTTTTCTTCTTTAGATACAGGAAAGCAGTGTGCTGCTTATTTTGGATTGATGTGTGCTAGGCGTTGCAAAAATCGACATTGTCTGTAGTGCTCAGTTAGTTGTATGCTACAGTCTGGTTGTCGCACACCCACAGAACTGCCTCTCCTTTGGGCTGTTGTGTGAAGGAAAGGGACATGGGAATGTTCAGCCATATGTGAATTGTGTCAGAAAGTGTTACTCTTTAGGTGGGCGTTTGAAACACATTCAGCCCTCACCTTCTGGCTCCTGCTTCGCTCTGTTAAATTAAATGTATTGTAAACACCAGGATCTCAAAAGTGTTAAATTTACTAACGTTGATTGTACTCAACGGTCAAACTTGTATGACCAGTTGGACACTTTTGGTTTGACGAGTGTGCGCCACAACACTCAACGTATGTGTCTGTCAGTATATGGCCGGTGTGCACATCCCCATGTGCAATAAGTAGACCCATTTACGTCAGTGTCGACCAGTGTTTTGTAGTCCTTTTTGAATGTGTCTCTCTCCAGGTAACACTCCACTTCTAGGTAACCCTTGAGTCCTAATAATGTGTTATTTTAGCTTTTGATGGCTACTTTTCAGCTCAGGGGAGTGCTCCCTCCCCAATTGTTGTTTTGCAGCATGCAGAGCTGTTTAGCAGGATTGTATGTCTGTGCGTCAGGACCAGAGAGCAAGCGATCGAGCAGAGGGGTCGTTAATTGCAGTCCTAGTTACTGCTAATCCAGCCCATTGTTTGACCTGGCCCAGGAGAGGATGAGAGGGGAGGCAGGCCAGCAAGTCACATGTTGACACCGACTGACTAGCTGTGGTTCAGACATATCCATGTGGTTCCCAGCACAAGGCCAGCGTCACATAAACACATAACATAAACACATTTTCATCGATCAGTAACTAATCATCGTCAAATCAATAATGCAGATCAATACTAAGCTCATACCCATCATTCATCTATATTCAATTTAATACCTTTGTTTGTTTTCCTATTATTCCTGTTTATTGGTGTGTTGAGGTTGCGCTGGACACTCTGCTATGAATAAGAGGCTTCTTCATAGTCGGAGGGCATTTACAGAAGACTCCTAAGCCGGATGTTCAGACTCTTGTTGACTTTCGTTCCCATTGCGTCTGTATGTCCCCAATGTGTTGTTCCTCGTCAGGATCAGTGCAGCTGAATAGACGATGGTCACAACAAGCTGAATGCAACTTTTCGCTGATGGATCACATCTAACCCATTGTGGTCTACATATACAAACGCATATCTTTCGTTGTGTTGTGTGTTTACGGCGTTAAAGCAAAAGTCAAAGTGCCACCAGGAAATTGTTTGGTGGTGCATGCATTTAGTTTTTGTTATGGGCTGTGGCAGGCCATGACACAGTTGAATATGACACCTGAAACTGAATATATATCAGAACGTAACTGGTACAGCCAGACCATACCTGAAACCTGTTGCGTTGCTCTGTCATTACATGTACTCATTAAAATAGCTTTCGACTAGGCTGCTGCTACAGGTCCAAAGTGTTGTCCAATTATATTTCTGTGCAAGCAAAAGTGTGTTTCTCATTGAGGTAATCTCCTTGCTTTGACTTGGCTTGTTTTTTGTGCCAGCTCACCGTAATGCGGGTCTATTGGTGGTGACCTGTGGTAATTTAAGATGTGTCCTAGTAATAATCAGGAGACAAGGTGATGCAGAGTGCATAGTTGTTCCTCCCCCGAGTATGATTACGGTCAACAAAGAACCAGGCTTTGTGCTGTGGGAGCTGTTTTTGCAGACATTCATTCATATTGTCAGCAATGTCATTAGCTGCACTTGGGTGGAAGGAATTTGAATTGTAATTGTAGTGAAATATTTACAAGTGATACTTTAGTAGGGCCATGCAGTTTTTATTGTTAGTGCTGAACTTGTTTGGTTTAACACTGCTATGAATCGAAACTCAAGTGCAACGTGTTAAATGGAATGTTTATAATCTCCCCTCTGTCCATGTTCACTAATGTATGCGAGAGCAGGTCTGGTCTGGTTCCTTCGATAGGCACCAGGAGGGTGGTTCCCACCTTAAGTGGATGAATCATATGGTGGACTTAACGGTGGCTTAACACTAGTGTTAGATGATGTGTTCCTCTGGGCCTTTGGCTTTCGAGGCCTTGTACATTGAATTAGCATGCAACATCCTAAAACATTGTGTATGTCTTACGTCGACACACCTGAAGACTTGGTCATGTGCCTTCATTCATACCATGTTTGTTTCATAGGAGAACATTTAAATCTAAATTACCCTATCGTACACTGACTTGTGTGTTTTGAGGATAATTATTTGGGGAAAGTGTAAACCCTGTATGGCCCGTGTATGGCTTGGCTATGTAGCACCAAATCAGTTTTTTCTCCACCGGATCGAATCAAATTTGGGCCACTTTCATATGTGGCAATGAAGTTGAGGCATTTCACTAATTCAAGTCAATGCAGTGGTTAGGAGGACACCCGAATAGTCCTTTCTCATTTCCGTCAGTTTCTCACTTGTTTGCCCTTGACGACCATGTCATAATGGAACGCAGGGTCATGATTTTTTTTTAATGGTCCGCTCCCTCCGGTAACAGGTGGTCGCTATATTTCTAGAGTTCCTTTTTATTTCACACTCAAGGACATGGATGGGAAAGGGGCACTGCGATGAAACCGAACCGAGGCATATTGTAATAACCGTGTCAGCCCAATTCGACTCACTTAAAATGTTTTGCAGTGTATTTCTGAGCCTCGGTTAATGGCCCAGAACGCCGTTGAGGCAGACGGTAGCACAGTGAATGGAGGTTAGACAGACTGCACGATGCCAGCGTACGATGCCATTGTCACTCTTGTGTATCGCACTCATTTTACATACAAGTGTGACATTATTAATGTGTATCAGGGCTCACATATTTTGAGTAAAGCACGGACAGGTAGGCGTTAGGTTCTGCATCTGTTATTGACTCTGCATTTGAAAAGCAGTGCAAAGATGTCTGTGGTAGCGCTGAGTCCGTCTTAGCCCTGTAATTAAATCCCCACTCTGAAGTTAGCTTCTCAGGCTGACGGCTATTTGTCAACTACCCTCTGTCCTTCACCTAGCTTCTCTGTCTGCTGGCCGTGAGCAGCGAGGACAGTGGCGGTAGCTAGCCCTTCTTGGCCCATCCAGCTGTCCAGTAAACTCTGCCCAATATGGGACTTTATTACTCGATCCGAACGGAATCGCTTGGCACGTTATCCTATTACTCGCATTCTAATGGAGTCAATTGCTGACATTAAACTACCAGTTCATCACATGAGGAGGATGTGCCAATTCTATCCACAATACCTTCCAATTATAATCTATATTGTCATCTGTCACACTTTCACACACACTTTCATCACACTTTCTTTGGTTCTTTGTGATGCTGTTGTCTGGTGATTTAGGTATATTTTTAAAGATATTGTTGAAACCACAACCTGTTTGGAGAATGTTTACCTCGGGGAACAATAATGCAGTTGACGGGTTACATTTGGTTGTAGCTGTTCATTTGTGAGGGCAATTTGCGGCACTGTGTGCTTGTTTTGTTTATGTAGCTTCAAACCCCCTCCAGATTACGGCATGCGGCGGTTCACAGCATGAACACTGTTGGTGTTTCAAAGCACTACCGCCTGATAATGCTGCCGTTTTTCCCGCCGGTGTGAAATGCCTACTGCCTACCTTTCCTTTACATCTGATCTAGGCCCTTTTTTTCCTTTAGACGTAGAGGCTAGATGGTCTCACCTCCACGCTGACATACCTGCTGTTGATACACTCAAGCTTCTTGCCGAGACTCGCAGCGACTCGTAAAACCTATCTGGATGTACGAGCAGAACTCTGCAGGAACGCGCGTGTGCGTGCGTGTGTGCGCGTGTGTGTGTGTGTGTGTGTGTTCAACATTGTTGAATTATCACCCTGCACTAGGCAGGAAAGAGTGAATGTGTGATTCACTACATAATCATCCGTTTCATTCATCTGGGAGAGATTCAAATGTGTAGTGCCATTACTTCAGGACAACCTCCTCCCCCAAGCCCTTCCCCTCTGGCTGGCCCAGTTTTCATGTTGCTAATTGGCTTGGTCGACTTTTTGAATTGCAGGTTGACTAAGCTGAAAGTTCCTGTAACTACGAGGACGAATGCAAGGATCCAAAAAAAGTTTAGGCCTAACCTATTTTTGAATCTAACCTATCTTTAAAATATTCAGTGTCCGTGGTCTGAGAGTGAAATGACATTTGTTGCAGTAGGGACGTTGTTGGAACTGGAAGTGTGTTTTCTAAATAGTTCCACAATGATTAGGATTATGTGGGTGAATTCTGCCAGTTCTGGGCAGTATCATATGAAAGGCTCTTTCAAATTTAGAACCAAATCCGTCCTGTGGAAAAGCATTTGGATACAAATTGGGTTCATCATATTCCATATTTGCCAAATTCTTCTCGCCCTGAAGATTTAATTGCGTATGCGATTTGTAATGATGCATGACAATCTAACTGACACAGGTAATTAAATGGCAATAATGTCCTCCATGGTGCCTTTTAATTATAATACCTGGACCCAAGTATCATTTGATGGGTCTTGTCAGAGAAACTCGGAAACTCATGAGATGCAGAATTCTGTGTATTCAACATGTTATGCCTGTCAAACTAATCCAGCTTCTAGATACTGAGCATAAGGACGGACTGCTACCATCCTTTAAATGGCTTTTGGATTTACATTTGGGCTTGTATTTCTGTTATATCTCTAGATGAAAAACAACCTCCATGATGCCTTGAACGTGAAAACGTTGTCTGGTATTGGCTCCGTCTCTGTCGGGGGGAAAAAAACAATATATCGACATCTGTGTGTGCGCATGTGTGTATGCGAGTGTGTTTTGCCAGCGGGGCTTGGCAGAGGCAGATTTAATTCGCTAATTCGAGGCAGGCTGGAAGGGTTGCCATGGAAACGGATGCAGTGCATAAGTGAACCAGGTGTGGGATGCGAGTGTGCCTGTGGGTCCCTCGTGGTTCGGTCTCTTCTGTATCTCTGTCTCCATCTGCCTCACGTGCACAGAGAACGTAAACAATCAGAGCCCTGTCTGTGTCTTGATCAAAAATCTCTATAATAAATGTCTACCATAAGATAAGAAATCAACAATACAAATGAATAGGTGAGGAAATCAAACACAAATCAAAACAAATATATTCACATTCAGTTAGATTGGCCTTTTGTTTTTGTTATTTCCTCACAATATATATTTGGAGGCATTTGGTATAAAGAAACATTGATTGATCGGTTTACATTTTTGGCCAGGCTCTTTTTAACTACACTTCTGTGTGAAAAAGTGGTCGAGTTCCACATGTGGATAATTATATTGTTTTGTTCTTTGTTGCAGCCGTGTTAAAAAAAACAACAACATACATAATTGAGCCTATAGAGGTTGATCGCGTGATTATGTGTGTAAAATAGTGTTGTTGTTTTTTGTGCACTGCATTTGATCCTGAATGTCTGAATCTAAATCTGGAGGATTGAATCCTCTTTATAAGTCACATACTGTACATGTTAACAGTGAAATGTGTTTCTCTGCATTTAACCCACCTAGTATTAGGAGCAGTGGGCAGCTGTTTTATATACACCGCCGGGGGAGCAGTGTCTGGTGCCTTGCTCAAGAGTACCTCGGCAGTGCCCAGGTGTTTCGGGGACTTGAACTGGCGACCTTCCGGTTCCCAAGCCAAGTCCTAACAGACTGAGCTACTGCTGCCAGAATGTTGGCCTTCTCTTGAGATGGTTGTTTTCTTTTCGCCATGGTTCTGCCATATATTCTGGTTTAATAACGGTCAACTGCCACAAGCATTTTTGTTTTATAAATGGATGGATGCACTGCATGTGATCTCTCATCAGCTCTCTCATTTGAACCCAAGGGTTTTTCCATTGGTTACTTGAGCTCCTTTCCCTCTTGGGGTGGCTCAAGGCTAAAATAGACATGTTTATAATAAAGGCACAAAAACTAGCACTTTTAGGTTTTTACAAGGAAAGGGGACACGTCTGACGTTTTTTTTTGTGCAAGTGTTTACCACGATTGATAAAGTCCCGGTAAGGGGGTCTCCACTGGGGTTAACGACACACAAGGGTAACGCACCTCCCTGCTGGTCTCCATATCTATTCTATATTTTTCCACATCCGTGCATCATGGGCTAGACCTTGCACGTTGCCCTGGTTCTGCTTTAATTTATGTATGTTCAGGGGAAGATGTGCGGGACTATTTTTCATTCTCAGTTCTAATTTCCCAATTTTGTTGGCAAGTAATAATCTCACCACTGTGTCTACTGCTGTACACTTCAAGTACACTTCATGTTGGCCGTACCGTACCTACTCCCCGCACACTGCCTGGTGAAAAACGGCAAGACGGGTCGTTATTATCGCGCTTCGCAGCCTCACCTACGGTAGTCATCGCAGATCTGGGAGTCGTTGAATGAGGGACGTGGGGGTCTTTTGCCTCCTCTGTGTGAGAAGAGGCAGCATGAGGGGGGGGCCTGAGGTGTCGTATTCAGCTGTGCCATCTTTGCTCCGCTAAGACGGAGCTCCTGCCGCCACCCGGGGTCTTATTTCTGAATCCATTGCTTGCTTCTCTCTCTCTCTCTCTCTGTCTCTGTCTCTGTCTCTGTCTCGCTCTCGCTCTCTCGCTCTCTCTCTCCCCCCCCCCCTGATCGGTGAGGCGGTGCCGTCCACATCAGTGCTCCCTGGATGCTCTTCGGTGCCAGAATCTCTCTCAACATCTGCTCCTCTTCAGGTCATTCTCTAGATGACGGGGGTTGAATGGGTGTGTATGGGGGAATTTGTGTGTGAAAGGTGAGGGAGTGGGGGCACAACATGCGCCACTCCCACAAAGAGACAACAATTCTCCACTTCGACACCCTTCTTTGCTCACAGATCACTGCTGGCATTATAGTTATAGCTCAATGGATAAGTGTGTGTGTGTGTGTTGGCCTCCACAGCATGCCTATCCTGAAGTTCTGAGCTCGATTACAACTCTTCATAAGCTAATAATAAGTAAATAATAATACAATTTGAAATGCATCGAAAGCCATCACAGATTTTGTGTTTTCTCTCTACAATGACTTGTCGCTCAGAAATGTCCATAACAATTTTTACATGAATGTGTTCTGATTCGATTTCAACGTACTTCACTTGCATTGACAGATGTATTCCACCTACAAGAGACATTTTGTAATTGTAATACAAGAGGCATTGTTATCTGATGGTAGTAGCCAATTTGGTCCTTCATTGCATCACTATATGCCAGCCTGATCAATTCTTTTCACGTTCAAACGTTGGGTGGCTTGGTGGATTGTGATGGCTTTTGAAGCACCTCTGCCAAAACATCAGACAACCGAGGCTTTGAAGTGTTGGACTGCCTTGGCATACTGGAGTGGTGCTGTGGGCTTGTTTTTGACAAGGTTCTTTAATGGCTACGAGTGGCTTGTAAAGAGCACTATCATGGCACTTCAGACAGAGAGACGGAGACCCCGCACAACCGGCTTACGAAAAACCTTTTAATAACGACTGGAATGATATAAAACTTTTTGATGCTCGAAACGTCTTTCTAATGCATTTGCTCGCTGCACATGGACATTCTACCCGAGCACATGGACGGGCGTGCTCGCCCGTGAAGATTACTCATTTTTAAACCAGAGTTGGCTTGTGTTTCCGCTAATGAACAGCTTTTTCTTGGCATGTGTCACTGAGTGACGCATGCAGTTGTTTGTGTGTGTATGTGTCTGACAGATAGGTGATCTTAGCTGGCCTTTCAGCTGTCAGCCACTGTGACCTCCCCCCCCTCCAGGCTTGTATGTCTGTCTGCTGTACATGACAACACTTGTTATCTTGTAGTGCTGGTTTAGGGCCCGATTGGTGTGAAAATATTACACTTTAGCATTCTGTGTGCGTGCTTACGCACAATCATCTATGTGCCGGCATTATTATTCTCTCTTGCCAAGTTTTTAATATATTTGTAAACCCATGGCGTGCTAAGTATCTTGAACCCTTGATTGCAGCAGGCTTGGTTATGCTTGAGGCTACAAGATGGACCGGCACATGTGCGTGCATGCAGACCTGAATGATCACGGAAAAAACCTGAGTATGATATTCGACAATATGAAAACCTCATTAGCTCGATATAAAGACTGGGCTAATACATGTGTTGACATGTAAATGGGCTGACTCCACATCACCCCATTGCCCTCTGATTATGCCCTCATGACTTGTAATGTTGTGCCTCTCACACACTGTGTTTTCAATAATGCCACGGAACTAATCGTTGGAAAGTTGCTGGTTACGCCCCTGGTATTAATTGTGTAAATATCCAGTAAATCCAGGTCTCTCTCGGCAGAGCCTTAGGCCTGGTTGTGTCATGCTGAACATCAATGTACAATCCATTTACTAAAGAAAATACCACAATGTATTTGTTGAAATATAATGTACCCCACAAATGGTAACGTTTGAGAAAAATACACGACGGCATCTCCCAAATATTATAGTTCCCTTACCTGTGGGTTGTATATAAAACATATTTACCCACATTACACATTACACACAAATAGTTTCACAGACGGTCTACTTTCCACAGCCCTTCCACAGGGTAGGGTTTGGTTTGGTTATTGGGAAACCACACCGTCTATGAAACCAGCTGAACTTTACTTTCCAATTCCCCGTTGTGGCTCCTCTTTAACCTCGTCACACCCAAACCGACAAACCGATAAGGCAGTAACTCGAAGAATCTGTTCAGACATGCTGCCCATGATCCAGATAGGGCCTGTATCCAGACTGTCCAGGGTGGAATGCAGTCACACCTGACCCCCCACGTGCTTGCCCAGTGAACGCATGCTTTTCTCCGTTCTACTCGGATGATGAATTGCAGCAATGGACTCGGTACTTTATTTGAGGTTCCAATTTAGTTTTGCTCACTCAACCTCTGTGCTGAGAGAGCCAATGCATACTGTTGGGGTAAATGTGACCCAATATCCCTCACCAATAGCACAGATTGTAGTATGACGTAAGTAATGTCAATTGTACAGGAAAGACGTCTACAAAGCCACGTACTAAGGGCTGTCTCGTCATTCTTTGGGCCATGAATCATGTTTTTGTCATTGGCGTTTAACACCAGTGCATGGAAGGAAGCCACAATTGATTGATTTTTGCTTCGTCAATTGACCCAGGCCTAATACGCACACGGATTTCCTTCCCTAGTTTAATGAGCTCAGGGGATTTAGTTTTGCGGTGTCCAATACAATATTTGAATAATCAATGTGTAAGACTCATTAGTCCCGCGGTCTGAGTGATACTAAGGCTGCGGTGGATGCTGGCCTATTGCATCAACTGCGAGCAGGCAGCTTATAGTGAAAAACATCTGCGTGGTATTTATGATCTGACGGAGAATGCCTCTACTTCTGCTCTGGACCAGGTTGCTTGGATCAGCCCGTCCTTTGGAAACATCCTTTGAAACGGTCTGTGTGGCAGTCCTTTTTTTGTATGTGTACGTTTCTTAGAACGAATAGATGAAGACGAGGTGTTCCTTTTTAGTTGGTCACGATTAAGCATGCAACACAGTTGCTACAGCACTAAGACACACACACACACACACACACACACACACACACACACACACACACACACACACACACACACACACACACACACACACACACACACACACACACACACACACACACACACACACACACACACACACACACACACACACACACACACACACACACACACACACTGCATGCAATGAACATAAAGTCTGATTGCCTGTGGGATGCTGGTTATTCTCTGAAAAAGACGCCAAGACCACCCACCAGAGCAAAGTCACTTGTGAAATCACATGGTAATCATTCGGTTCTCTCCAAATCCCTCGTGGGTGTACTGTGTGCATGCGCCTCAATTAGTTGGTTTTCCTTATCAAGAGAGGGAGAAAGAGGGCACAAGAGAGAACAAACGGGTTGGGCAGCAACGTTGTTTTGGGGCTGTTCACTAACGACTCATGTCGTGTTACATGACATGACTTGAGTCTAGTTTGAGCAGCAGTGTTACGCAGGCTCATGACCTGTCATGTGAGGTTGACTAACAGAAGGAGACTTTTGTTTCATTCATGTCAATGTTTTCATCTAATTGGTTTTAGAGATCTCTGGTGAAGATTTCATTTAGTTATATTTAGTTTTGTTTAGTTAGTTTATTTAGTTTTTAGTTTTTAGGTATTAGTATATTTTTGTGTGCATTTATTCCCCCTGTTTCAACTGTTGCACCTTCATTTCCCTCGGGATAAATAAAGTTATCTTGAATCTTGAACTTAATAGTAGTTTATGTTCATGTTTAGTGTCATTTAAAGACAACATAATAGGCTACCGTTAAAAATGTTCTCTATGGAGAACCTGTAGTGTGGAGTGACTCGGCAGGTGGTGTGCATCTTTGCCAAGATGTTTGATGCTTCAATTCTAAGAATTGTGTGTTGTTGCCCTAAAGGGCCTTGGCTGAGTCTGAAGCCAGCGTGTGAACCAGTCTAGGAGTGACACGTAGCTAGGTGTGTCCTCGTCATCCGCCCTGCTGACAGACGAGTTAGATGTTCTGTTTTACTAGAATGGGAACATGGAGATTGGATGAGATTATTGAACGTGTGTGTGTGTGTGTGTGTGTGTGTGTGTGTGTGTGTGTGTGTGTGTGTGTGTGTGTGTGTGTGTGTGTGTGTGTGTGTGTGTGTGTGTGTGTGTGTGTGTGTGTGTGTGTGTGTGTGTGTGTGTGTGTGTGTGTGTGTGTGTGTGTGTGTGTGTGTGTGTGTGTGTGTGTGTGTGTGTGTGTGTGCGCGCCTAAATACACTTGTTTCCTAAATTCTCTGGCTGGAAACGGAGACAGTCATTAGGCGTAGCCGTTTCCTCACAAATCAGTTAAGGATATGGGTTCTCTGGGGCCGTGTAGGAGTTTGATCATGCGATCAATCCCAAGGCTGAGAAAATTGTTTATTACATTTAGAGAATTTAATGATTTTGGTCGGGCTAAATTGAAGACTGCTTTTTCTCATCTTTTTCTCCCATGCTTATTGCAACTGTTCTGTTCTGTATCTTCTCCATCTAATCTTGAAATCTGAAGACCTTTTTTGTCCGGAAGAAGCAGGTACAGCAATCTACTGAACGTGATGATGTTTCCACATGCCAAGTCGTTATGGTTCCCCTGTTGCTGTGCCCCATTGCTTATTTGAGCTTTTCAAGGGACACATAGTCCAACGTCTTCTACAAACCCAGTGCCGAAATGACTAAATTAGCCGTGGTGGTTGCTAGGTTGAAAAATAGGGGCATAATAAAAAAATATGCATCAACCTTTTCACTACCAATCCAAGAGTCTACACATTTTCAAAAGCCTAAATGTACATCCTTGGCCGGCAGTAGGTTGAGCGGTCGTCTGACAGCCAGATCCCCCAGGTCCTCCTGGTAAAAGTGTCGAGGTGTCCCTGAGCAACTGCTCCCGACGAGCTGGCTATTTGCCTGGCATGGGTGACACCGCCATCAGTGGATGAATGGGTGAATGTGAGGCATGACTTTGGATAAATGCAGTCCAGTTACCATTTACATCCTCCCAGCTTCCATCAAATGGATTAAAAAGTCATGTTTTTTTTAACCATGTCTGTTTTATTTTGCTCTCAACATGGCTATCCAATGCGCTGCATTAGTGATATTCAACGATTGTCCTTATGTTCGCCTCGTGCCAGTGTGATAAACGACATCGATATATGGCACATTAGCACATCCCTAACATACAGCCAGCTGTCCAGACGGGGGCTTCTCTGGATGTGAGAAGTGTGAATCTTGTGTCACCAACCCAGGGTGCATTTATCAAACAAATCCAAACCGTAGATCCACATGATATCACTGGGGGAGGAGAAAAAGCAACAACATGTTAATTTGTCCGCTTTGCTTTTATAATCTGTGCAATACAATGCACTCACGTTGTGACAACTAGTTTGCCCAGATTCAGCCAGTAATTGGCTGCAGCCAGTAATTAGTTCTTGCCAGGTTCAAAGTAAGCCATTGTTTCTAATCTTGTGTTCCATCATATGAATTAACCTCCCCGTTAGTGTTCTTGGCAGAAGAAGAGCTTTCAGTAGTCGGGCTGTGGGTGGAAGCCGCCTCATGATCAAGAGGAGAAGCATAGACACTACAACATTGAAGCCAAGTCAGATATCTGGGTAAACCATCCATATTCTACACCGAAACATGTTTAAAGGTGGGCCGGCCGCCCAGATCTGTTCAACAACCTCTGCTTGCTTCCCTAGGTTGCATCAGTTAGGCCTGGAGTTAAAATATGTGCATTCACACTGCAACAATTCAACGTTGTTGTGCACAGGCCGATGCCACTGGTGTATATAGGGGTTGCCCTCGCTCAGGGGTTGCCCTCGCTCAGGGGTTGCCCTCGCTCAGGGGTTGCCCTCGCTCAGGGGTTGCCCTCGCTCAGGGGTTGCCCTCGCTCAGGGGTTGCCCTCGCTAGGGGTTGCCCTCGCTCAGGGGTTGCCCTCGCTCAGGGACGCTACCACTATCAAATGTCGGAACATTTCTGGTTACGCGCATGGTATTAATTGTGTAAATATCCAGTGAATAAATTACGTTCAGTCTCTTGTCTGCTGAGCCTTGGGCCTAGTTGTCTCCTGCCAAACGACAATATTAAATACACCGACATTTTCCGAAAAATAAATATACCTACCCATCTAACATATTTGTGGAAATAAAATGTACACCTTTTCTTTGATGTGCTGCCCTGAGGGCAGTGGTAAGAGTCTACCGACTTTCTACTTTACACAACCAACCATTACATACCGATGCAAGGATACAACTTCACATCACATGTGACTTCACATCACGCACACACACACGCACACTTCCTCTTCCTCTGTGTGACGCAGGCTTCTTGCACAAGCCTGTGTTTTAAATGCGTTGCAATGGCTGATTGATACAGTGCGCTAAGCAACTATGGACTGGATGGTCTGCATTTATATAGTGCTTTACCCAAAGCACTTAACAATTATTGCCTCACATTCACCCATTCATACACCTGCACATACTTATTCATACACACATTCATACACTGACGGGGCTATCAGTCATACAAGGCGACAGCCAGTTCCTCAGGAGCAGTTATTGTTAGGTGTCTTGCTCAGGGACACCACACACTTGGCTAGGAGGAGCCAGGTTAGGGGATCAAACCAGCAACCTTCCGGTTGCCAGACAACCCTCAACTGTACTTCCTGAGCTACTGCTACCCCTACACTGATATCCCTGCTGCATCTCTCTGCATACAGACCTGTTGGTGTGTAACCGTGTAGGGCTGCCGAGTGCCTGCCCCTAAAACGAAGCAGATGTGGGGCTTTGTGATCTGGACCAGCTCCACTGTCCGTTCCGAAGACAATGTGTTGGACCAGCATGCTGGCACTCTTGATTGCTGTCTGAGTGCCAGGCCAGCATGCATTTCAGAGGGCTGTCATAGTAACGCATTTGATGCCACGGATCAAAGTAACACATTACTCTTCACACTGACATGCAGTGGATTCTCCCACCACGGACCAGGAGTGTTTCCATTGGGTCTGCTCATAGCCCCGCAGTACACAGGGCCACCTCACTGTCACACCACAACACATGAGCGCAACTCTCATCTAATGCCTAATGTCAATGTTAGGAAAATGTTGTCTTTGGGGCCTATGTTCATGCAGCTTTTTTTCCATTCTCATTTCCTTTCTCACTTTAACTTGCACACTTCAGTTTGTTATCGTACCACAGCCGTGTCTTAAGAGGGAAAAACGCACCCTGCTAACCTGCTAATGCAGACGCCAGGCGAGCAGGCTAATGCAGAGGTTTGTTATTGCGGGAGACAACCCTATGCAGAGCCAGCCAAGGTTCCCCTCTGTAGTTAAAGGGGAATCGATGGGAAAAGCAAAGTAGAAAAAGACTTAACCTCTATTGAAAATTCTGCCGCTGGCGTCTCACACGCAAAGCGGTTATGCAAATGTATGTCATTTACGTTTGCGATAGCCATCTGCCTTCTAATGTTTCCCAGTTCGTTGGGGAGTTTGGAGACATGGCTCGAAGGCCACACGTGGCTTATATGGGAGAGATAGGCCAATGTGTCGCATGCAAAAAAAATAAGAATAATGGTGATGAGCACTAAGTCTGCACAAGACTGCCAGCTCTCTATTTGTTCATAGCTGAAGGGGCTTTGATCACACACACACACACACACACACACACACACACACACACACACACACACACACACACACACACACACACACACACACACACACACTGCTGAGTTGTATCTTGTTTCTTTAAAAGTGATGAATTTTAAGTGATCGATGCCAAAGCACATTTCAATGTTAAATATAAATATATATTCGCCTTTGAGTGCTACGTTTTGAATACCAGCAAATCATAAAAATCATGCCTCGCCCTGTTATCGGGCTCAGTCAAATTCAACACCCATCTCTTAACGCAGACATCGACCGTGTTTTATCAGCCTACTTTCCCCAGGCTAACTGTGCTCTGATGCCAGGCAGACTCGGTACAATAAATAAATAAAAGTCATAAAAGATTGCGTTGCTGTGGTTTTACCCTATACGTTGCAAAATAACTTGCACGCTAGCAAGTGTACCTCTCTGCCAATCGCGAAAGTGTTCCAGGGCATTAGCGTAATTAGAAAGTGGCTCAAAACACTCCCCTGAATAATTACACACCGACGTGCCAATATGTGAAACGAGAGGCGGTGCACACGTCTCCCCCATCAGACTGAATGAGCCCTGTGTCTCTACTGCACTGAAGAGGTGAACAATCAAAGAGTCTCTGATGCCCTTGTCTTGATCTTTAGCCCATCTTTTTCATTGTGTACAGCTGCCTACCAGTCAGACGGAAAACACACAAACACACTTTGTGTCTGCAAGCACTAGCAGCCAGGCTTGTGTTTACTTTTCCAAGCTGCATACTGCAGGCTGTTTCTCACCGTGCTCTACTTCGGGGGGGGGGGGGGGGGGGTGTGTGTGTGTGTGTCGGTCGGTCGTGCGTGTTTGGCGTCTACATGCGCCAGTGCTTCTGCGTGATGGCGGTTTAGTCTCTCCTCTCAGGAGTTCACAGAGGGTGTGCACACACACACACACACACACACACACACACACACACACACACACACACACACACACACACACACACACACACACACACACACACACAGCTGCTGTGTACTGTGTTTTTAACAGAGTAATGATCATTGCCATCTTCCCACATGCACAGTCTGAGTGGTCACTGTGCACAGATTCTCCACCTGTGAAGCAACAAATCTGACTAAACGGTATCTGTAACGGTGTCCTGAGACATAACGGATGGCTTTTAGCCAATCTGCCTCCTCGCCTATGCATAAGCACACAGCCTCTCTCTTTCTGTCTCTTTCTCCTTTTCTCACCACACCCCTGTTGTTCCTGGACTTGGTCCACTTCCTTTCTCCTGGCTTCCACCGGATTTCTGAAACATCCTCTAAATGTCCCTGCTGTTAGTCCTCTGCTCTCTCCACTGGCAGACATGAGCACAACTCAACTTTAAGCATCTTCTATTTAATAATGGTTCTGTGCGGTTGCACTCTCTCTCTCCATCTCTGTTGCCGTCTCTCTCCAATTCAGTGCGGGACTTTTTATTATGTGATTCCTTTAGGTTCTTTCACCCCTGTAGGATTAGTGCCCTTAATGTGGAAGTGGATCACTCAATTCATCATCATTCACCTCATTGAGCTTTATTTACTTGGCAAAGTAGCTCCCTTCTTGCACTTTCAGGCTGCATCCCAGGCTTTGGTTTTTTGATTATAATCTGTTTGCCTCTCTTAACATGTGATGTTTTAATGAAGGTAACGGAATTAAAGTGAGGTTCATTTACTGGAAAGAACAAACTGATTTGCTCCTTGTCTCTCTCTCTCTGTCTCTCTCTCTCGCTTCAGACATCTGGAGTCTCGGGGTGATCCTGTTCATGTTGGTGTGTGGCCAGCCTCCCTTCCAAGAGGCCAACGACAGTGAGACCCTCACCATGATCATGGACTGTAAATACACTGTACCTGCCCACGTCTCCAACGCCTGCGAAGAGTAGGTCACCTCTCTCTGACTGACTCTCTCTCGGTCTCTCTGACTAACTCTCTCTCTCGCTCTCTGACTAAGTCTCTCTGTCTCTCTCTGACTAAGTCTCTCTCTGACTAAGTCTCTCCCTCGCTCTCTCTCTACTCTCTCTACTCTCTCTACTCTCTCTCTCTCTACTCTGTTCTTGATGTCACTGTTGTTTAGTTTACTGGTGATTGCCACTGGTGCTGTCGGGTAGTTACCATGGCGCCGGTGCTAATATTTAGCATGCTCGTGCCCTCCGCCTGCCTGGTGTGTATTTGCGTCTTGACAATCCATTTAAATGTGCCTCTGCTTAGTAAACGGTTGGACATGGTTTACAACAAGCTGAAATAACTTACTAAAGCTCACTTTTTTAATAAAGTGCATTTAAACAAAGTGCATCTTTAAACATAAAGTGCATTGTTTTTGTGCAAGATGTTTTTAACTTAGGTTGTTATATTCTGTAACTGGCTTCCTTTGGAATGGTTTGGAATCCCTTAACAAATTTATAATGCAGTGGCCCACTGTTCTAAAGCTCTCCCTCGCTGCTCTGGATTATACGGAATGGCGAATTAGACTGAACTGGATTGGCGGATTATTGAGTTCTGGTACCCCGGCTTCATTACGTTTTGGGAGAAAACGGACCGGGCCAACAGCAGCCGCTGGGCTCCTCCATCAACACTCAAGTTGTTCCATCTGGGCCGTGGATTAAGAGGCAGAGCATGTGAACTCTATGTAATAGGGGTGGACAGACCTTGTGCGGGCTGCTTTCAAAGCAAAGCAATTTTCCTTTAAAAAAAAAAAGAAAACGCTGACGCCAGCCACGCTTCTTCCGTCCGTCCAGTCCGTCCGGCTTTTTGAAACGTGTTTCACAGGCCGTCATTGTCGACAGCAAACGCCGTCGGACGTAGAAATGTGAGATGTGGACGGCCCATTCTTTATGCTCACAATCCCGCCGCACGCCAAGGCTATTTTTACATACGGGTGAGAACAGACACTTATCGTCTCCTCGGTTGGGGAGATCTGAGATCTGTGATTTAGATGGCTACGTGGGGGACAGCTGTAAGCAATTTGATTAGTTTGAGGGGGGGGTGTTTTGAGTCTCAAAGTTAACTCGCCGAGGCCTCGTTGTTTGCCGCAAGACTGGGCGCCAGTAGCATTGTTGAAAAGCATCCCCTCCTGACCGATGGCTCGCGCTATTCCAAGTATCGCCAGTCGAGCTACGCCCAATGAACCCCTCCCAGAAAGAACGGTGTGGGTGAGATGCACATGGGTCAGCGTGTGTGCGTGTGCGTGTGTGTGTGTGTGTGTGTGTGTGTGTGTGTGTGTGTGTGTGTGTGTGTGTGTGTGTGTGTGTGTGTGTGTGTGTGTGTGTGTGTGTGTGTGTGTGTGTGTGTGTGTGTGTGTGTGTGTGTGTGTGTGTGTGTGTGTGTGTGTGTGTGTGTGTGTGTGTGTGTGTGTGTGTGTGTGTGTGTGTGTGTGTGTGTGTGTGTGTGTGTGTGCGTGCGTGCGCGCGTTCTGCATGGGCCAACAATATGGTTTCGGATTTTTATGCAAATTTTGTTACGCTAGGTTGCGCATCGGTAAGGGTAAGGCAAGGAGCGTTGCCACAACGCAAATGGTTAATTCTCTCCATTTTGTCGACGCAGTCATGCATGTTAACATCATTGGAAATAATCTATAAAATGCTATGCCAACAGCCCGTGCTGCTGCTGTGACATGGTTGCTTGCGCGAGGCACAGTGGCTTTAAATGGGAAACGATGACCCTTGCACAGTTTGCAGGGGGCCACGCTTTCAGAGGGGTTCACCTCTCGCCTTGATTGAATCCGTGCCGTCTGATTGCACACGGAGCATGTCCAGTGTCCATATTGTACCTCCAAAGACGGATGATGCGTAGTTCGCCAGGCTCCTGCGTAACAATGTCTCCTCGGTCCTAGCTTTCATTTTAGATTCAGCAAATGCACCTACTGAACTGCTAGGAGTGCTGCCACTATCAAAGCATTGTCATCCATGTTACGTAACACTATCATACTTGTGCTGGACTTTCTGGAATGACCAGTCACTGCACTGTATTCATGAAGCTGCTGCACTACTGGCACTTCAAAATGCATATCAGTATACATATCAACGATCAGTCACTTTATTGTTCTCCTTATTGTTCTTTTTATCGTGTACAGTATATTTATAGTATAGTGTTTTAGAGAATTCATACTGCCGGAGGGAATGGGGAGTTGGCATTCCATTATACTTTTTTCATATGGCCAATACAAATCTTAAAATGATTAATATGACGTGGACATGTTCTGCTTTCCTTCTGTTCCTTCTAACTTGACCTGTGTAAAGTTGGGGCGTTAATCTTTCACTTGTTCCAACTAAGTAGCTTTACCGAGGCCAGCATTTTGATCCCAAGTCTGTCTCCCATCATTATGTCTATCTACTTGTTGTTGGGGAGTAGCTGTGCTACTAGAAGCAATGTCACACAGTTCGGCCTTTTAACAGCATATCTAATCATAAGCGACTTGAAGTGGCAAACAGCGATTTTTGATTGCTTTGGCCTTAAATAAAACTGACTCCGTGGCCAATCTGGAAGGCTCTCTTAACCAGTCGTTTGTTAATTGGCCCCCGGGCCGGTGCTCGACCTTTCTCCGTATTATAATGCGCCTTTTGATGAAGGGTAAGGAAAAGGCTTCCCGCCACCACAGCCGGGGCAGCCCAGAAGAGAACAGAATCTGGAGACCTACAGGAAATACAGGGCTGTTTTAATTTCCATGTTATATGCCTGCTCGAAAAATAATGAAGAACTGGGATTATAAATAACCGTTAAGTGACTGTTTCCTACGTACGTATGTGTGTGTGTGTGTGTGTGTGTGTGTGTGTGTGTGTGTGTGTGTGTGTGTGTGTGTGTGTGTGTGTGTGTGTGTGTGTGTGTGTGTGTGTGTGTGTGTGTGTGTGTGTGTGTGTGTGTGTGTGTGTGTGTGTGTGTGTGTGTGTGCGTGCGCTCCAGTTGCCTAGGCAGTGCATTAACAGTAGCCCACGTTTTCCATCACTGCCATTCTTTTCTTGCGTTGTTGTCCGTCTGTCCGTCCTTCTGTGTGTCCGTGTTAATCTCGCCCTCGCTCTCGCTGTGTTCGGTGCAAGAGAGTTGTAAATTACATTTAACACGCAGCAAAGAATATTCCATGTGCTGGCTCTTTTTTTAGCACCGGACCCATTTGCTGTCCTTTTATTATTCTGAGCTTTGTGTGTGCGTTTTCTTATTAATTATTGTCTTTCATTTATATGATAATTAAGGGTTATTCTTGGAATACATGCAAAAACACACACATGCATGCCAACCACCCCAGCCAGCCCGTCTGTCCGGCCGCCCGTCTGTCCGTCTGTCCGTCCGTCCGTCTGTCCG
The DNA here is from genome assembly GCA_027704905.1 of Muraenolepis orangiensis. NCBI lineage: Eukaryota > Metazoa > Chordata > Actinopteri > Gadiformes > Muraenolepididae > Muraenolepis > Muraenolepis orangiensis. The sequence continues at coordinate 27,828,769 of CM051008.1, forward strand.
TCCGTCCGTCTGTCCGTCCGTCCGTCTGTCCGTCCGTCGTCCTCTTCCCAACCGCGACTCTATTTCGATCTCTCTTATTTTCCCTCACTCCCGTTCTCCGTTCTCCTATAGAAGTGTGACGTGCGGACGGCCATGTGTACGCGAAGCCCCGCTTTCTGTCATTACCGCCTAGCCGCATGGAACACTCACACACTTCAGTCTTTGGGTCTCTGGCCTCTCCCGTCTGCCCTTTCTCTCCTCTCTCTCTCTCTCTCTCGCTCTCGCTCGCTCTTTCTCTTATAAACACAAACCCACCCATACATTTTTACGATGTTGTTTTAACGTCTTTGGTCCTCTTCCCTGTTTTTATCAGCCTTTTGTAAGCCCTCATCTCTTACTCAACACACACGGATAAGCCCATGTGAACACACACACACACACACACACACACACACACACACACACACACACAGTGTGGTACTACATGGTCCGATTGAGAGTCAGAGGAGCTTAATTCAGGTAATTCTTGTTGTGGTTTATTTCGCTGTTGGGAGTCGGATAATTGGCGCCCTACTTGAGGACTGCCGCAAAACTATTTAGTTTTTCATATTTGCGACATACATTATTTACAGGTGTTGCTTTTGCCGTCATTACAGTAAACCGTGTTGGCATAACACAGGTTTGCCATGTGTGCAGTTGCACGCACACACATAACGTTCACGCACACACATGACATTCACACACATAACGTTCACACGCATAACGTTCACACACACACTCATAAATGTGTGAGTTGATCTCTTTGTGTCTATTCTACTGTGGCTACAGCCAAGGAGGCAAAGGATGGCAGTTGCCGGGCTAGTTCTTAGTGAACTATAAATACTGTGTGTGTGTGTGTGTGTGTGTGTGTGTGTGTGTGTGTGTGTGTGTGTGTGTGTGTGTGTGTGTGTGTGTGTGTGTGTGTGTGTGTGTGTGTGTGTGTGTGTGTGTGTGTGTGTGTGTGTGTGTGTGTGTGTGGTAAGCGGCTTGGTTGTGGGGGGGTATGTGAATTATACGGCATAACAAAAGGAGGCACACTGTGGGTGTGAGTTTAAATGCAGTGTGGAAGTGAAAGCCCATTACTTTTTTTTTTCCATGGCTAAGCGGACACTGCGGGGACTGGTGCTTATCTGTGGGCTGGCAGGGCCCAGATAGACGTGTCCGTTCTGCTGAGGGCCCCAGTCCTACCCTCATGCTGCTAGTGCCGCGGCTGGGGCCCTGGCTGCTCGCTTGAATCCCCCAGACTGGACGGATGGACTGACGGCCTGACTGACTGACTGTCCACGGTTTGTTTCCAACCCTTAAGTGATTAAAAAAATTCACCCAGGAGCAGCACTATTAGCAGAAATGTACTGTGCTTGTTGGAAGAGCTTGTTTTGATTTGTCCCAGCGTTTTGGCTAAAGGGATGTCTGAATAATATGTGTCGACAATAGAAATATCCTGAGTTTTATTAAAAACTTTTTATTCAGTTTGCAAAGTTCAGGCCTTCCTAGGTCCAGATTCTTTGACTGTGTAACCGTGGACTGAGCTTGTGGAGGCTTGGTAAAAGTCGGCCTGCTGACCTCTTGTTGGCTCCCAACAGGATGTCTAATAGATTAGAGAATCTGAATCACAAAGCCTTATTGTCAAGTACAACCAAATTGTCTAAGAGATGTTGCGATAGGACTCGGACAGCAAGAAGCGATTCAAATAAAACTGTTTTGACTTTTACCTAACTGTTGTTGTTTCCTTCATTTCACCGGGAAAAAAATACTATTTTACTAAATTAACAGAATATATTTGAGATTTGACATCCTGCATGCCTGGCTCATTATACGTCCTGCATGCTGTCTTAAAGGTTTTTCCTCTAGAATTGTAAAAACCACCACCCTTACAGCTTGCGGCAACATGACAATATTTGCATATATAGGCATGTTGGCCAATGGCCTGTGATGGCTTCTATTTTCGGGCTGCAAAAAATGGTCTGGTAAGCCCACACTGTCCAGATGAAGTGTTATCTAAGACCACTCTAGACCCAGTGTCATCTAGACCGTTGTGTCTCTTCTGAACTGTGCTCCCGTGACGACCGAGCCACGGAAATACACATTCTGGACCGGAGGGGGTTCAGATGGTCTGCTTTTAGATGTGTGCAGTTTGTTTTCTCTTTCATTATTCAATGTAGCCTTCCCTGAATACCTCCTGCCCCTCCTAATCCCACTAAACCATGATCTCAGTATTTTAACGGAGTCATTTTAAGCCGCTAAAGCCAAGCTGTGACTATCTGTGATTTCACATCCTTGGCACGACTTTGTTGAAATATATATATTTCTTTATTTTAAGGCGATAATAAATACCTCCATGTTGACTTTCATGGATGTGTGGACCTCTCCTCTTTCTTGCTGTAACTTAGGACTTAAGAATTCAATATTATCGTTTATCGTCTTTGAATGGGATTGTCTTCATGAAATGACGATATCAACTTATGGTGATACCCAGTTTTAGTATAAATGACTAACCATTAGAAGATGAAAATGATGAAATGTGAGGTTTGACACATCAGAGAGAATACCAGCTGAATTCCCATACCATACTTTTAATGTCCATACACTTCAATGTAATTAAAAACAATTTTAGAATCATATTTAGAATTCATAAGCGTATCTTTCTTTTTATCAATATTGTGTAAAATGACATTACATTTAAATCTGGAGGATTTATGTGACTGTGACACTCACAGTGAAATTAGTTTGTCTGCATTTAAATAATCCTAGTATTAGGAGCAGTGGGCAGCTATTGTGTATATACAGCGCCCGGGGAGCAGTGTAGGTCTGGTGCCTTGCTAAAGGGCACCTCGGCAGTGCCCAGGAGCCAAACTGGCACCTTTTTTCAAAGTTCCAGTTCTCACTTGGTCCTACTTGGTCCGTTTTCGGGGACTTGAACCGGCGACCCTCCGGTTCCCAAGTCCAGACAGACTGAGCTACTGCTGCCCCGTGTCGGTGTTTCCCTCGACGGTGTGTGGCGATTTTCGCCCCCAGCCCTGCTGTAACTCATCCCTTGCCGTATCTCTCCACAGCCTGATCGATCGCATGCTCCAGAGAGACCCCAAGGGCCGGGCGTCCCTGGACGAGATCGAGGGCCACGCCTGGCTCCAGGGGGTAGACCCCTCTCCGGCCACCAAGTACAACACGCCACTGGTCTCCCACAAGAACCTGTCTGAGGAGGAACACAACGGCATCATCCAGCGCATGGTGCTGGGAGACATAACCGACCGCGAGACCGTTGTGGAGTAAGTGGGAGTGCATACACGCCTACAGGCAGACACGTACCTAAACACACACACGCCTACACACACACATGCCTACAGACACACACACACGCAGTCAGACACACACACGCAGTCAGACACACACACACAGACACACACACCTAAACAAATACACCTAAAGCCGCACAGTCGCACACCTACAAACCCATACATATGAGCGCGCACACAGACACACTCCTACAGGCCAGAGGGCACTTTAGGCCCGCCAAAACTCTTTTTCAAAATGGATCATTAGGCCTGTTTTCGCCGCAAATCAGACAACGCTACTCCCAGGAAATTCTGCTATTTAAACTCGTCTGTGCCTCGGCCCTCTGCGGAGCGGAAGACGTAAAGTCTAGACGAGCATGTGTGGTGTAGCTGCTTGCGAGCTAGCGTATAGCAATAATGGCTAAACAATGGTTCTCGAACACTTAATGACTTGATGCCTGTGTCATTCCCGTGTCGAGTGTGCCAGCAGAGCGGGTTTTCTCCATCCAAAACCGGATCGAAACCACACTCGGAATCCACCTGCAGGAGACTATCGCAAGCTGCGCTAAAAACGTCTGACTTGTTCGATCAGCGGCTGCGCACTTACATGAAATAAACTATTGTCGCAAAGTAAAGGAGCCTATATGGATTACTCATATCTCATATTGTCTACATCTTTAACTGTCTGCAGGCATGTGCTACTTGAACTCCATAGGCTGCGAGCTGGATTATAATCAGCATTTCTTTTCTTGTTTAATCAATAGCCTACAATAATCTTGTCCGACTTTCCCCAAAGCGTGGTTTAACGTTGGTTCGGATCACAGTTGTCAGGTGCCGTTGTTCAAAATGAGGTTTATTGCTCGTTATTCTGGAGAAAAACATGTTCTAATTAACTATTGATGAAAAATCAAGACGGCTTCTTTCGCTTTTGAGAAAACATTACGCACACTGTCACTTACACACCAAATGCCTGATTTTAACGTAATTAAAATGACATTGTGCACGTCATAGCTCTGATATTTAATTTGTATATTATTCCTGTATTACCTCCGGCTGGTTGCCTGTTGGCAAGGCAACCCCAACTTTGTGATGGGCCAGTTGAGGAACAGTTGATTTGATTTTGGCCCTGATCCGCATCTGGATCTAGGGGGCTTTTTGACGGAGGTATGCACTCTATTGAGAGCCCTATAGTTTTCAGTCTAAAATATTATACTATACTGAAACATATGTTGTTCGGCTTCATCATTAAATGCACCCTGACGTTTATTTATTTTGATCATATGTCCGACAATCATCCGACAGTCATCATTCCAGACATTCTATCTGGCTGTTTTAAAATCCTTACGTGACCTCTGCCACAGGCACACCTGCACACACACACACACACACACACACACACACACACACACACACACACACACACACACACACACACACACACACACACACACACACACACACACACACACACACACACACACACACACACACACACACACACACACACACACACACACACACACAGCTATTGTATATACAGCACCCGGGGATTAGTGTAGGGGCCTGGTGCCCAGGAGGCGAACTGGCACCTTGTTCCAAGTACCAGTTCTCGCTCCGTACTTGGTCCGTTTCGGGACTTGAACCCTCCGGTTCCCAAGCCAAGTCCCAACAGACTTCGCTACTGCTGCCCCATGTCATGAACTTGCGGTGTTCTCACAGTTCTCACAACTAGATCAATCTAGGGCTGAACATGAATATGTTTGCAAACAATATATATGATTATTTTTAGATACGGTATTCGCAATATGATTCACTGTTGGTGGAAATGATAGTTTTTGCATCACAATTTTCATTTTCACTGAAACGGCTATCAGCTATGATGACATGACATTTGCCGGGGTCTGCACCAAACAAACATGTTTTCTTACATCTGGAGAGAGAACTATGTAGGCCAGGGCATCTCTGCTGCACTACAGTACTTCATTTATTACCGTGTTTATGTACATTTCCACATTTTACCCGTATCAAAGAATTGTACCTCCTGCAAATTGAATATTGCACCAGGGCCAAATGACTAGATAATATTTAGATGAATCTTGTTTGTGACCTCGGGCCACGAATACGTGACCTGAATCAGCAAGGAACAAGGATTGAGTGCATTTGTCGTTTCCATTGTGCCGGTCAAGTGTAATGGAAGAGGAAGTTGGAGGATTAAGAGGTGAGGGAGGCACCGGGTCGATATGCTCAAGATTTATCTGCGTCCGTCCGGCTCCGTTCTCCGTTCGTCTTGGCTGTATTTTCTGCTGTCTCATCTTCTTAGCTGTGGGTTGTTGAGCTACTGAACAGTAGTGGCTGTGCTTGGGTGGTGTTTATTTTTAAATGGCAGCTATAATTGCAAAGATATATCATTTGTCCGATTGGGTGGAGACACATACCAGGCCCACAGTAGGGGTCTGATCAACAACCCTTGACAAATATAAACTGTACGTGCACATCCATAGAATCTAATTCAAACAAACAATTTCCTTAATTGAATTGAATTTAATAAACAAATGACATACTTTTTTTATTTGACAACCTTTATGTTATAAATCTTAAAACATAAATAAAACACTTTCTGTGTATGCAGCGGTAGGTGATGGTCAAGGGGAGTTTATTGATTTAGTATGGGGTATTAGGTATTAGCAATGCGGCGTCTTATGATGATATAGAGACCGTGGAGGCATTGTAGCTCACTTTTAACCATTTGCATAGGGTTGCGATAGCTGATCTTGTGTCGGGTGTTTATGTTAAATCTCTCCCGTCTTACATTACCGATGTATTTTTTCGTTTGTAACGGAGAGAAAGAGTGCACACACGTTGATATGAGAGGATGCAGCGAGGGCCGTATAGATCCATAGGCGCTGGGCCACCCGTGGGTGTGCGAATATGGCAGTTAGGAGTGACGACGAAGCAGTGACAGCAGATTAAAAGAAATGCACTGCATGGATACGCTTCAGACGTGTCCTTTTGATGTTGCTCCGGGGGCTTCTCATTATGTCGGTACGTACAGGCAAGTACAATACTGCAAATCAGGTATTGATGTGGATGTGTGCACTTTAGCCAGCCGATATGAGAACACCATCTCCTTCTCCGGCCACGCAGTTGAACCGTAATCCTTGTGTTACAATGCAGCTCCTCCAGCCCCTCCCCTCCCTCCCCTTCCCTCCCTGCCCCTCTCCTCCCCTCCCTGCTCCTCCCCGCCCCTCCCCTTCCCTCCCTGCTCCTCCCCTCCCTCCCCTCCCTGCCCTGCCCCTCTCCTCCCTGCCCTGCTCCTCCCTCCCCTCCCCTCCCTGCCCTGCCCCTCTCCTCCCCTCCCTGCCCCTCTCCCACCAATAGCCCCTCAACACTTTGTCTCTGTGGCGATGTCTGAGGCCAGCGTCTGTCGAGCCCCTTGGTTCTTGTATAACACACAGAGCCACGCAGCCACATCAGTGGCATCGGATGTCGATAGATCTCGGGTCGGCCTCGAGGAAAACCGCCCCATGAGTGACACACCACCGGTAACCACATTAAAGAGCCGCTCCCTGGGCGACGGCGGAAAACCACAGGCCAGCGCCGCCACATTCCCATCGCTCCACACACACACGCACGCGCGCACACACACACGCACACTCTCTAACAGTCTGTCCGTCACTCACTCCCCCACAGACACACACACACACTCCCTCCCTCACATACTCACACAAGCACATACACACTCACTTACTTATATGCTCCTATCTGCCTTCTTTCCCCCCCTGTGCTCCGTATTCATTGCCTGTGTGTGTGTGTGTGTGTGTGTGTGTGTGTGTGTCCACCACAGGGCCCTGGAGACCAACAAGTACAACCACATCACGGCCACCTACTACCTGCTGGCCGAGAGGATCCTCAGGGAGAAGCAGGAGAAGGAGGTGCAGACGCGCTCCTCCAGCCCCAGCAACGTCAACAAGGCCCAGTTCAGGTGCAGGCACGGACACGCAGACAGACACAGAGACAGGCAGACGGACACGTGAACACACACACACACACACACACACACACACACACACACACACACACACACACACACACACACACACACACACACATACAGAAATGTGTCAACATATTCCTGCACACAGATACTCCTGCACACCTTGTTTTAGCACACATTCCAGCAAAATGTGCTGTTAAAATCATTCAAAAACACACACTGTGTCCTCGATTCAACAGCTGTAACTAAACTGAGAGAATGTTACGGACTTCTTTACCTCTTCGAGGCTGCTCCAGCCGAAGAGAATAGGATCTCACCGTCTCTGATTGGTCTCGGTGCCTCCGTGGTGGTAATGATGACGCTGAGCGACGCTGAGCGAGCGCTCGCAGAAGTCGATCCCTGGGATTTTAATACTGCCGTTTTTAATTGCCCTGCTCTCTCTAGCTGAACCTAAGGTTCACCCCACGAGGCACGCTCCCCTTTTCTGTTTGTTATTCAGAGTTATGGGTATACCAAATACCGTTAGAGTGCACAGATAGGATAGGACGGAGCAGCCCGGAGGACAAAGGGAAAACACAATCATGGCAAGAGTTTACACAGCTGACACAAATACTTATGTCCTGTGCTCCTTTCTCGGGGCATAGCAGAGATGGTAGAGGACATGTGTATAATATACACACACATGCACACACACACATCTGCAACGCTTCTCTCAAAATGTCAAGTCAAGCTGAATGAAAAGGGGAACCCCATGGAAACTAAGCAGGAAAAGGAACTGCTTAGTCATAAAAGCCTTATTAGTATGACGCATCCGACTATTCAAATATTTATCGTTCCATAATTAAAATCATTTCATTGGTTTCCTGCTCACCGCCACTTCTATTGGGGAGAAGGGTGCAGAGGAGACTGTATGAATACGTTTCAGTTGTATTATAGTTGGTAAATAGACATTAGCATTTATTTAGTGCTTTTAACGAAAGCGCTTTACAAGTTATGCCTCATATTCACCCATTCATACACACTTTCATACACCGACAGCGGTGTGGGCCATGCAAGGCTACAGCGAGCTTGTCAGGAGCAGTTGGGGTGTCTTGCTCAGGGACACCTCGACTCTTGGCTAGAAGGATGGACCTTCCGGCTGCCAGACGACCCGGTCTACTTCCTGAGCTACTGCCACCCTCACACTCGGCACACAAGAGAGCAGGTGGGAAGGAAAGGGGCCACCCACAAGCGCTGGAGGGGTTTGGAGTCCATCCCCCACAGTCTCTTAGCTATAGGGCCTTCTGTAGAGCACGTACCTATGCTGCACCAAATTGTCCCCTGGATCCACATCTGTGCCAAAATCAACTAACCCTTTGCCCATCAGTCATTTCAACGCCAAGTTTTGTCCAATTTGGTAAATAACTTGAAATAAATAGCTTGCTAACAGACAAACGGGCAGCGGGGAAAACATAACCTTGTCAGGTTATGGCGGACGTCAAGTTCTGTGGGAAACACTAATTCAAACACTGCCATGTGACTTGGCATTAGCTAAATAAGTGGAGGGGTTTAATTTATTTTTGGACTTAAAACAATTAATAATAGATTTCTAAGACAGCCAAAACTGATGATGTCCTTACATAAATAGTCTTAGCTTGCATAAATAGTCTTAGCAGCGCAATAGCTTGAGCTGTCATAGCGAGCACCCGTCACATGTCACAACACGTGTGACATGTGCAGTGCTGACCTAGCGTTGTCTAGCCTAGCAGCAGCAGCAGCAGCAGCAGCAGTGGCAGCAGCAGCGACACCTAGCATGAGACTAATTAGACTGCGCGACACTGGGTGGCGGTGGCTATGCTTGCCCTCGGGGAACGGCTGGGCTGGGCCCCGCTGTTTGTTTGGAGATCTTCCGTCTCCACAGAGAGCTCCCACGAGGCTGGTTGGCTGAGCTGCGTCAACAACGCTGGGGGTAGCTCCACTACTCCGCTCCGCACAGTAAACATGAGAGGCGGAGATCTACACAAATATTTGTAGTGCATCAATGTTCCCCGCTTCTCCCACCCACCCCCACCCCCCCCCCCCATCCGCCCTGGTGTTGTTGAGTGCCATTTGGGTGCAATAATCAACACTATCAATGTGGATGGGTCCTTTGTTTTGTACCGAATGATTTTTAAAGTCACACATATTGGTGGCAAAGTGCGAGTGGGCATAAATAAATGACACTTTTCTGCCAAATCGAGACGGTGAACCGCATCACCAGGTCCAGGTTTGCTTCAGACATTGACACTCCCACTGCAGGAAGTGCACACTTCCACGTTTTGTTGTCTTTCTGTATATATTTATATCCATCCGACTCGTCCGGTTCACGGCTTCCTGTCCACCGGTACAAACCTGCTGGTAACACCAGCAGGTTTTAAACCTGCGAGCCGTGGCCGTATAGAGCACTCACGGCCGGCCGATGCTTGTCACCTGACCGTCTCTTGATGGGAGACGTCTATATGTGATTAAGAGTACAGAGACGTCATATCCCCCAAAGGGCTCCGCCACCCTTTGGGGGATCGTTTTTACATTAAAACGATGATACGTGTGAAATGAAGCACCAACTTAGGACGGCAGTAGCTCAGGAGGTAGAGCGGGTTGTCTGGCAACCGAAAGTTTGATCCCCCCGGCTCCTCCTATAGCCAAGTGTCGAGGTGTCCCTGAGCAAGACACCCTATCTCTAATCTGCTACCGACGTGCTGGCTGTCGCCTTACATTGCTGACTTTGGCGTCAGTGGTTGAATGTGTGTATGAATGTGTGAGTGTGAGGCTTGACTTGTAAAGCGCTTTGAGTGGCCGCACTGATTATAAATGCGCTATATAAATGCAGTCCATATATAAATGCAGTCTTTCACCCCCCCCCCCCCTCCCCCCCCCCCCTCCCTCCCCCCAACAGTTCAAACAGTACATCAGCCCTTGGCTTTACAACGTTAACAAGACAAACGCTAACCTATGTCCGTCCCCGTCCCCCCTCCCTGTGTGCTCTTTGCCGTGTGCAGGCAGTCGTGGCCGAGCCGCGTGGACATGCACCAGGACATTGAGGACAGCCTGGCGTCGTCCTCCATGTCCCACGCCGGTGGGTCCCAGTTGCCGGCACGCAGCGCCGAGAACCTGCTCAACGGCCACCGGGCCTCCAAGCCCCTGGAGCTGGGGCGCAGGGAGGACCTCACCGACTCGCCGGCACAGGTAACTGGCTTTCGCTTTGCGTTTTGAAGGGCCTCTGTTTGACCACCAGGTGTGCTGTTGCAAGTTGGAGTGGCCACCCAGGCACCCATAGATCAGCCCTTCCATTCAGTACGGTCCGCTGGATAGGCCGGTAGGAGCTGATCTATCCATCACACATCTGGGTGGACACTCCCACTCGTGAAATCACTGGAAGGTGGATTTTGGCTTGTAATGGCTGGTCAACCAAACGCAACAATTTCGTAGTTCTGGTTTTCATCATTCTGGCTTGATCTCTCTTTGATGGCTCATCTCTCTATCCCTCCATGCATGTCTCTCTCTGCTCTCTCTCTCCATGTCTCTCTCCAGGGAGTATCTGCGGTTCCCTCTGCCCCCACTTCTAGCTCAGGGTCCCGTCGGACCCCAGCGTCGACAGCCCCCAAGCAGAGGGCTTGCCTGTTCAGGTGAGTGTTCTGGTAGTCATCACAGAGCAATACGATCTGTGCTTTTTCCAAAAGTCTCCCTTTAAGGGTAATGGTCGTTTCAACCCACCTCTCGGCAAATAGTGGTTTGGTGTCCTTGAGCGTAGATGTCTAACCCTCACTGATTTACGAGCGTTATATTACTATTAAAGTATTGTGTGTGTGTGTGTGTGTGAATTATTGAAAGGGCGGTATTCCACTATTAACACATGCATTATTAACGTGGTATTAATGTAATATTCATGTATAAATGTTTCATGTTATTATTGATGAACGATGGGGTCAGGATTAACGATCCCGACGATCGCTTTGTTCCTTATAAAATAAAACATTCCGATGCGGTCCCTCCTTGTCACAGGGTGGAGGAGGACGAGGAGGAGGAAGAGGAGCGGGACCACGCTCCGCTGGCCGCGCAGGTGGTGCTGCGGCGCAAGCCCCCCTCCATCACCAACCGGCTGACGGCGCGGAAGAGCGCGCCGGTACTCAACCAGATCTTCGAGGAGGAGGGCGAGTCGGACGACGACCCCGACACGGACGAGGGCCTGCCGCCCAAACTCAGCCGCCTCAAGGTGCACCTGGCGGGCACAGGCACCATCGCCGCCGTCACCTCCACCACCGCCACCACCTCCACCTCGCCGGCCGCCGTCACCTCGCCCGTGGCTGGCGGCGGCGGGACGACCTCCTCCTCGCCGCCGCCGGGCGCGACCCACAAACGCTACCACCGCCGCAAGAGCCAGGGCCGCGGCTCGTCCTGCTCCAGCTCGGAGACCAGCGACGACGACTCTGAGAGCCACCGCCGGCGCCTGGACAAGGACTCGGGCTTCACCTACAGCTGGAACCGCCGCGACAGCAGCGAGGGCCCGCCCGGGAGCTCGGGGGGGAATGGGGGAGGCGGCGGCGGAGGCGGTGGAAGTGGAGGCGGGAGCGACAGTAGCTCGGGACAGGGCAAGCCCCCCTCGGAAGGAGACGGCTCCTCCGACCCGGACCGGGGGAGTCCCCCTGGCGGTGGAGGAGGAGGGGGTGGAGGTAAAGGACAAGGCAGCCCCTCCAGCTGTTGCAACAACAGCAGCATCAACAACAGTGGCGGCAGCTCCGCCACCCTACCCCCGCCGGCGGTCCACGGGTCGTCGCGGCCGTCACGCTCCTCCTCCCGCGGCACGGAGCTGGTGGAGAGCCTGAAGCTGATGAGCCTGTGCCTCAGCTCCCAGCTGCAGCAGCACCGCGGGGCCGGGGGGCAGCGCACAGGCCGCGGAGGAGGCGGCGGTCGCTTCATCATAGACTCCCGGGGCGTCGGTGGCGGGAAGATCCAGGAGAAGTCTAGCTGGAAGATGTGCCTGGGCTCCAACGGGAGCCTGGACACCATCACGCTGCCCACTACCGCCGCCGCCCTGCCTCGTGCCACACACGCCCAGCGCAAGACGGCGTCCGGCGGAGGCAGCAGGGACCGCCACGGGCTGAAGAGCGGCGTGCTCCAACTACCTCTTTGCGAGAAGACCCTCACAGTCAACATCCAGCGGGGGGCGGGGCCCCGCGGAGGGCTGCTCTGCGCGGCCATGGCTCCGCCCAGCTGCTGCCAGGTCATCTAAATAACAACACCCCCATCCACACACACACACACACACACACACATATACACACATACACCATTAGCAACACAATCCTCCACTGGGCCGCCGGTCCAACCAAATAACCCATTGGCTCCTTCAGTCTCCTCTTTGTTATTTTCTTTTTCTACGGCCTCTCAATCCCCTGTCATCTAAAATATGTTGTTTTTTTAATGCCGCCCATTCCAAAACGTTGCAGAGTTACCGCCTTTATGCTCCCGTGGTCTCTGCATATACGATTGATTTTAGTTTTCTTAAAAGTACATAAAATACTCGATGCAAGAATGTGCGACCTAGTGTGTCCCCTCCTTAACCTAGCGTGTGTTTAGTTTTTGTTGTGCCGTAGCGGTCACATGACTAAACACCGCCTCATTCCTGAGCCACATCACGTCCTGCCTTCTGGTCTCGTCACCCGCTAGTTACAGCATCGCTTTACCTCATTGTTGCTTTGACTTGTTCCAGCTACGGCTCTCCCTGGTGGGTGTGGGTCTGTCTGTGCATGTGTGCTTGTGCGCACATACGAGATGTGTGTTGCTTGGAATGTGTTTTTTAATGTGTGTGTGTGTTTGTGTGTGTTTTTTGCCCCCTAACTTCATAACAAAGGTCTCTGCGTTTGTAATTGATTGCTTTTTTGGTATTTTCTTTACTTGTTGTGTGTTTTCCTCTCCTTTCGCCGAGGAGCATCTACGTAGAGGGTGTCCTTTTGGGGGGTTTTTATTTTCGTGAGATTATCCGAGAAGGCGGCGTGGTTGTCGAAGACCGACACCGCCGGCGTTAAGACAAGCGCTTAACAAGAAGCAGACAGTCGTCCTACAGGCTGTATGGTCACACATGGTAAGGTCTGAGTCTAGTTTACCTCCCCCCCCCCCCCCCCCAGTTCTGATGTTTCCTCCATCCATGTTGACGCCAATAGGTCTACTACTACTACTACTACTACCTATGTCCTTCAGAAAATCAGCCCTTGATCTGAAAATGGCCACGTCGAAAATATTCCCCAAGCCAACGGTCTTTAGTTTGTTTTTAGAGTCAACACACTTGTGTCAACATATCCATGTTGATTATTAGTTTGCATTATTAGTTTGCATCGTGACAACTTAACACATTTACACACTTTTTTTTATCTCCCCCATGGCGCTCTCTGACAATCTGTTTTGATGTACTCCACACGGTTTAGTTTTTTTTAAATGTACAGAATTCAAAGTTGACTGTTTCCTAGAAAAACAACAACTAAACAAAACAACCCCCCCCCCCCCACACACACACACACACACACACACAGAGTGAAGTCAATCTCTCCTCCATCCCAAAGCCCCGCCCCTCAGTTAGGTTTCTTAAGTGCTGCTTTTCCAGACGGCAGAAGGGAATGTATGCTCCATCCATCCAGGTGCGTTCGGGAAGCCTCGGCAGAGGATACTGTAGCACGTTATACTGTTGTTGTCATGACTACAGATGTGGGGCCTGGTGCGACACACACACACACACACACACACACACACACACACACGTAGGCACCGTGTCTGTACTCATGTTCAGGTTTTTAGAGTTTTATGTATTGTTTTTGGTTTCCTCATGTTTCCCCCTCTGTGACGTACGGAGTGTTGGAGTAGAGGCTGGTGTTGGCAGATTCTTCCAATGAGAATGCTCTGTTGATTGTTGACTAAATAGTAATTACCTTTTAGGTTAAAAAAAACTTGCTAAACCCCCTTAAAGATAAAATAAGTAGGTTCCCATGGAAATAAATGATATGAATACCAATATGTTCATAATGTTCATCTTTGTCTTATTACCACCGCAAAGAGAGGATTGTGTTAGGGTTGAATCCGCCAGGGTCTCGTCCCTCAAACTGATTGTGGTTTTGAATGTGATTTGAGACAAGCTCTGAATTTGTTTTTAATTTAGCATTTTGTTGTTGTTGTTGAGATATATATATCTATATATATCTATATATAGATATATATCGATATATTAAAACAGTGGGTTTGTTGATGATGTATATATGTGGAATACAAAGGTTTATTTTTCAACTTGGACTTCTGAGCGATATATACTGTATTTTGGTGTGTGTGTGTGTGTGTGTGTGTGTGTGTGTGTGTGTGTGTGTGTGTGTGTGTGTGTGTGTGTGTGTGTGTGTGTGTGTGTGTGTGTGTGTGTGTGTGTGTGTGTGTGTGTGTGTGTGTGTGTGTGTGTGTGTGTGTGTGTGTGTGTGTGTGTGTGTGTGTGTGTGTGTGTGTGTGTGTGTGTTCCCCCTGATAATCTCATTGAATGAATAAAACCATTAACAAAACAAACACCTCTATTGTAGATGCATACAGTAGGATCGTGGCATCTCTGGTTAGATAGCTAAATTAATTTGGCTGTACTGTACTTGTGCTGTACGATGACAGTCAATTTGAATCTAATCTAATCATCGATTTGAAAAAGGGCCACGCCTTTCGAATGATTGTCAGAACGAATCCTAGGCAGAAAGGCCCGGGTCCAGGGAATATGGGGATATCCTTTTATGGGCATTGGCAATAAGCTATACAGTACATTGCAGCTATATATGTATGTTTTCTTTTCTTTGGATTTGTATATTTCAAACCTGTGCTGCGTCTACAACGGCCACATCCTACGACGAGGAGAAGAGGAAGAAAGAGAGAGAAAGCTATCCTTTTAACAGATTTTGTTATTTTTATTATTTTTGGTTTTATTTTTGTTTGCAATCAGCGAAAATGAAAAAAAGGAGGAGGGGGAAAAAAAAGTTTGTAAATAGAATTGTACATTTGGTGCTCTTTTATCTAGAAATCGGCGGCATCTGCAGCTGGTAGTCATATTATAGCCTTATTCTAAACCGTACTATGGGTGTCATTACCGAAAGAAGAAGAAGAGTCGAAAACAAAACCTTGCGTGTGAGAGGAAGAAAAAAAAAAAGACAAAATTAGGACCGGATTCTATTCATAATGTTGAGTGTCTTGAGCATCGTCCTTCTCCAGCTGTGTCTAGTTGAATGACATGTGCATGTGTTTCAATGTTTGACATCATCCCCCCCCCCTCCTCCCCCCGTGAACACATCAAAGAGGAGGAGGAGGAGGAGGAGGCGGAGGGAGGGAGGGAGGGAGGAGTCGGGGGTCGGATTGAAATCTCCCACAGGAATAATGTAACTGGACCAAAACATCACTTTGCTGTCTAAAACCGAACAAAAGATTTACAAAGGGGAGGGGGGGGAAAGTTTTTTTTAAACAACAGAATTCTTCAGTGTATTATTCTGTAGTTGATACCTGTTGTCAAACGTTACATATAGCTATGGTAATCTTCAAAATAAAATGTGGAAAAACTCTTGTCTCATAACGACGTGTGGCGCCTTTTTGTACTTTGCAGCGGTCTACCGCTATAGGGTGCTTGGTGATGCTGGGTAGACATTATAATTAACTAGAGGGCCCTCAGCAGAGTGCGTATCTCTGCCACACCAAAAAGTCCCCTTTCCCCCCCTCGTTTCTGAGGCTAAACAATCCGTCTAAAGCAACAGTTCTTAACCATTTCATACAGTCCATGTGATTAATCATTTACCCTTATTTTCCAGATTCTTATCCCAATAATTCCCTAAATGTTATTAAATAAATAATTGGCCTTCCAATAAACCCTCACCAAATTCAATGCAATATGTATGTAACTTTGTGAAATATTACACGATTATTTTGCCTCATCCCTCAAAAGCATTACAATGTACAAATGGCCAATACAAATATATTGTATCTTGTATCTCCCAATGCTAAAGAAGCCTTCAAATGATTCCTGGATCCAAATCTGCACCAAAATTACATCAACTGTTCCTTAGCCCTTAATCTTACCACCAAGTCAAGGAGTTTGTGAAATTCCGTACATAACCGAGTTATCTTGCTAACAGAGAGACAAACGGGGGGTGAAAACATAACCTCTGGTCCATCTTTGATGGTGGAGGTAATTCTTAGAACATTCTAACATTAAAGGAGCAGGAGGCAAGATTTAGAGGAAATTGGCAACAACTTTTCCCTGCCCTAGGCCCTTCCCACCAAACAATGTCCAATGTGTGTAATTGGGTATGGATCAGTGAAGTTAAGGGAGCAAAATACAACATAACGCCAGAGTTGACACTGACCTGTTCATGTTTACGATGTCCAATCATCATTCAATCAATCGTGTCAACCGACTGCAGTGGGTTATAACTTGGGAGAGAAAAATAAATCGTCGTGGCTTTTTAGTTTGTTTTCAAAAGACAAACACAATCATATCATACCAAGTGTATATTTGGTTTACTTGAAGCTAACGTGTCTATGTAGCTTTGTGGGCTTTTGTTTTGAAAATCCAATGAAGTGAGTCACTGGTTTTCATAAACCGCTTTCAAATCATGTGTACTTTTGTTTATTTTGTCAGCGGTTTTTCGAAATCAATATATTATTTATTTACTTTGCCGACAGTCCTTTTCTACTATAGTACAGGTTTTAGTGCGGCAACATTATCCCCACCCATATATCCATGAGCTAATTATGTTAACCCACCACCACACAAGCCCCCCCCCCCCCCCAGAATTCACCCATCAAATTCCCTGTTCCGGGATGGACGATGACCTGACCCCGGTTTGTGGGGGAAACCGTGGCCGAGGAGGAGATGGAGCAGGCGCGGCTTCGCTGTCCACGACATGGGGGGGCCAGGGCGTAGACGGGTGGGAGGGCGCCGTGACCGGGGGCGGGGCGTGGGAGGAAGGCCTCGGGCAGCGGTTGAGCCAACTCCAAAGGCCGGGAAACGAAGCTCAGCTCGGCAAAGTTGTGGTTCTACAAACTTTGGTTCAAGGGTGTTACAGCTAAAGGTATCTTGGAACTTTTGTTTAGAACACAGATTATTAACGTGACTTGAGCAGTAGTTTCCCAGGGCTCACTGTTCAGGGCTCTGAACAATTTGCATATAAATTCATGCTAATTTAATGAATGCTAATTGGTATGCACATTATTTAAAATTAACTGCAAAGTATATTCTGTAGACTCAGTAAAGTGTTTCAAAAGTTACATTTGCCATTTAATGCCTTGGCGGTGTTATAGTAGTTAAGTATATAGTATTGATGTTGCAATTGACATGAAAGGTTAGATTTAGATTTAGCTGATGATCTACGACAGCAGGACTTGAACCAGGACCGCTGTGGTCTAGTGGTCTAGTGGTCTTTACCAACAGCACACTCGACTGCACCACAAGGCCATTGTGCATGTTTTGTTTCGAGGTTATATTTGACATTAAATTCACTCAACAGTGTTACGTTTAACATAAAGCTTAGAGTTCCATAATGTCTGAGCACAGTGGGACTTTCACCAAGGACATTAGATCTGCAAAGTAAGAGCTCTCTCCATTGCACCACTGACGTTGCATGATCATATTGTGGGCTAATTTCAGTGGGCTATTCTCTGAGATGATTTAGTAAAGCGTTACTATTTTTTGTCAGAGGGCCACTTTGGGGTGAGCTAATAGTTTGGAAGGCCGCACACATTTCGTTAACTTTAAAGTTGTTTATTGCAGCGTTTCTCAACCTTTTCTAAGTCACGCCACCCTTTAAAAATATGCTAAATCTGAAGTCACCCTAGTCTAGGGGGGCGGTGGGGTGTGTACTAAGAGGAATTAATGTCATCTTTCGACCATTATTTGATTCATCATTATTCTTTTTTTTTTGCATTTTGTGGATTTATCGTTACTTCGTTATTTACTTATTATTACTTAATTTCTGATTTTGTTAAGTATAATTTATTTATTTGTTGAAATGGTGACGAGCAGATGGAGCGCCCGCGGCTTTCAATGTCTAAATGGATGCTAAACTCACGGCACACTCACAGCATAATTCACACAAAAATAGCCTATTGTAGAGCCGATGAATGGGAGTCGGAGGCAGCGTGTTTAGTATGGAACTCCACACTTTATTCTGCTACCTGCTACTGTCAAGCAACAACAACACACACGCTCCCTAACAGGTGCGTGGTGCAACACACTATATACAACGGTGAATTATGTCCCATAATGTTCCACCACACAAGCCCCCCCAGAATTCACCCATACACAAAGTCTGTGCGGTGGGGAGGAACGACAGGCCGACCACCCTGAGGGCCGCCTTCATGGAGCGATGGAAACGCTCGCAGAGGCCGTTGGCCTGAGGGTGATAAGCGGTTGTCCGGTGGAGCTTAACCCCAAACCCCTGGCCACGGCGTTCCAGAGCTCGGACGTGAACTGCGAACCGCTGTCCGAGGAAATGTCTGAAGGGGTGCCGAAACGACACACCCATGTCGCAATGATGGCCCGGGCTATGTCAGCCGTCACTGTCGATGCGAGTGGGACCGCCTCCGGCCAACGGGTCGTCCTGTCCACCATAGTTAGGAGGTAGGAAAAACCCTGGGAGGAGGGTAATGGACCAACCAGATCGATGTTGACGTGGTCAAACCTCCTCTCAGGCACTAGGATTTTCTCCAGGGGGGCCTTTGTGTGGCGGCCTTAGCACGCTGGCAAGCCACACGTGCCGGCCCAAGCCCTCACGTCCTTTTTGAGCCCCCGCCAGACAAACTTTGCGGCCACCATCCGCACCGAAGGCTTTCCGCTTGGGTGCGACAGGTTGTGCACCGCCTCGAACACGGAGCGCCTCCAGCTGGTGGGAACGACCGGACACGACTGGCCCATGGAGACGTCACACAGGAGAGCAACGCCCGTGTCGCAAACCACATCCTCCAGGCGCAATGCCTTCAATGCCTCATACAGTGGCCGCATAATGTGGGTGGCCCGGGCGATGAAACGGTGGTAGGTCACCATCCCTAGGAACCCACAGAGCGACCGGCGAGGTCGCGGAAGTCAATGTCAAACACCCCGAACAGACACTTTGCAGGGTTGTTTATCAACCCCTGTTGGCCGAGACTCGTGAAAAGGGCCCGGAGGTGGGACAGGTGTTCCTCCTCAGAAGCGATGAGTATGTCGTCCAGGTAGACGAACACAAACGGTAAGTCCCGCAGCACCGAATCCATCAGGCGCTGGAATGTTTGAGCGGCGTTCTTGAGCCCAAAAGGCATCCGCAGGAATTCAAACAAATGGCGTTATCACCGCCGTTTTGGGAATGTCCAGGGGATGCATGGGCACCTGGTGGTATCCACGCACTAGGTCCACCTTAGAAAACACCAGCCTACCCGCCAGGCGCGGCGAAAAGTCCTGAATGTGCGGCACCGGGTAGCGGTCGGGTGTCGTGGCGTCGTTGAGGCGGCGGTAGTCCCCACACGGGCGCCAACCGCCATTAGGCTTGGGGACGATGTGCAGAGGAGACGCCCAAGGACTGTCAGACCGGCGGATGATACCCAGGCGTTCCATGGTTGAGAACTCCGCCTTCGCTACTGCGAGTTTAGAAGGGTTCAACCGCCGGGCCCTGGCGTAGACTGGGGGTCCCTCAGTGGTGACGTGGTGCTCCACCACATGCTTGGTGGTGGGTGCAGAGAAGGTGGGCAGCGTCAGGTCCGGGAACTCGGCCAACAACCTGAGGTACTTGTCCGCACCCGACAGCGAACACGACAGCCCGTTGTACACCGCTTTGCCAAGCATACACACAAGGGAGGAAAACGTCAAGGCATCAACCAAGCGTTTGTTTCTAACGTCCACCAGGAGCCCGTGAGCACATCAAAAATCTGCCCCGAGGAGGGGAAAATAAATGTCTGCTGTGACAAAATCCCAGTTGAAGCAGATTCAGCATCTTTTCCATGAGCTGGGACGGCTTGCTGTCCCCCAGACCCTGAATATCAAGAATCTAGCGTGCCCTCTCCTTAGCAGATAAGCTAAATGTCTTAAGGAGAAGGGCTTTAATCGCCTCATATTTGCCGTGGCGTAGGGGATCCGCGACAAAACCGACCAACCTGGATGACGTGGAGCTCCCCAGCGCCGCCACCACGTGAAAATACTTCAGGTCCGGCAAAGTGTGCCTCCACGTGTGCGAACCACGCCGTAGTGGCATGTTCCCAAAACTCCGGCAGTTTAATCTAAACATTGCAATCAGCCATGTTCACTATGTCTTCGGAAACGATCTCGAAAACGTTGCGGTCACCAGTGTAGAGCCGATGAATGGGAGTCGGAGGCGGCGTGTTTAGTATGGAACTCCACACTTTATTTTCCATTAGGTTTAACAAAAAAGGAAGAACATCTGCTACCTGCTACTATCAAGCTACAACAACACAGTACACTCCCTAACAGGTCCGTGGTGCATACACACACTATATACAACGGTAAATTCCATCCATCCATCCATCTTCTCCCGCTTATCCGAAATCGGGTCGCGGAGGTAGCAGCTCCAGCAGGGGACTCCAAACTTCCCTCTCCCTGGCAACATCGACTAGCTCTGACTGGGGGATCCCGAGGCGTTCCCAGGCCAGTGTGGAGATGTAATCACCCCACCTGTACCTCGGTCTGCCCCGTGGTCTCCTCCCAGTTGGATGTGCCTGGAAAACCTCCCTCGGGAGGCGACCAGGAAGCATCCTTACTAGATGCCCGAACCACCTCAACTGGCTCCTTTCTACGCGAAGGAGCAGCGGCTCTACTCCGAGTCTCTCACGAGTGACTGAGCTTCTCACCCTATCCCTCAGGGAGATACCAGCCACCCTCCTGAGGAAACTCATTTCGGCCGCTTGTATTCGCGATCTCGTCCTTTCGGTCATTACCCATTGCTCATGGCCAACGGTAAATTATGTCCCATAATGTTCCACCGCACTATAAGGGTTTATGTTTGCCTGGTAGTTGGGGATCGCTGCGCTTCATCCACCTGACAGCCAACACAGGCACACAAGTGGTTGTTATGAGAGTTTCCTGCACCAGCGTGCATCTGCAATCAATTCTCTGGGAGAGAATTCTCTCCCATCAGGAATGCTTTGAGTTATTGTCATATAATTCATAAAGTCGGGCCCAACCTCTTCACTCAACCAATCCATAATGAAATCAAAACCACACTATCGTTTTTGACGGTCCCCCGGTTAAGAGATTTTTGGTTTTCAATTTGCTTATTCAAAATATGAAGAAAAAAGTAATTGTTGCGTTTGAATGTGCAATGAAATAACTGAGGACCACGTGGTTTTAATGTTGTGCCGTTTTAGTGCGAATTATTTTACAAGGCACACAAACGTAAAAGTGTCAACATGAGAACGTAACATCGTAAAGCAAAATATAGTATTAACCCTTAGACTCTGTTCATCACCCCTACAGTTTCATTGTCAAGAGTCTTGACAATGAAACTGTAGACATAAAAGACAACGTCTTGACTCAAGACGTTGTTTTTTATGTTTAACTATAAATCAATCCATGTTGACAATGCAAGAGCTCAGTCCAATGGATGTATTGCTCAGTGTACTGTCGACTCGCACTTTCGCACGCAAATACTCTTCTTCGGTCTGCTGTGGCTTACTACTTACTGAACAGCGCTGATACTTCCACCTTCTGGAAGATCTAGGCAACTACAATGAAAGTGTTTCATTGTACAATGTGATTATTTTAAATGATGGGCTCGCACGTGGCCCGTGAGGATAGCGGAAAATAGCATTGGGTGTGCACTTCCATGCATTGAGGAGATCTTTAGGACCAGATGTCGGAATAAGGCCATCTCCATCACAAAGGACCGCAACCACCAGCACTCTTCCCTCTGCGGTCCGGTGGCCGGTTCTGCAGCATCCGTACAAAGGACTACCAAGTTCAAGGACAGTTGTTATCCACAGGCAGTGTGCCTACTGAACTGCTAGGAGTGCTGCCACCGTTATAACATTGTCACCTATAATACATTACACTATCATACTTTTGATGGACTTTCTGGACTCATTACAGTTACTGCACTGTATTCATGATGCTGCTGCACTATTGGCACATTAAAATGCTTTTTGCACAATTCACCATATAAATACATCATCCGTCACTTTTTTGTTCTTTTAAATGTGTACAGTTATAGTACATTAATACATTGTTATAGTGCTGTTTGTAGCAGTGGCGGCTGGTGGAAGAGGGGGAGGAAGGAAGGTGTGCTTGGGGAAGTTTGGTGGTGGATGGGGACGTTAGTGAGGGCATATGCGGACATGTAAAACCCAGACACATCAGCTCTTATTTAGAGATAACTGAATCTGACCTGGTATCATAAACCTTAGGAGAAGATAAGGAGCAAAATAATCGAAGACTAGTTTGACAAATGTTAAAGCCAATCAAGTTTTCTTTTGGATCTTACTGCGATCTCAAGAGCTGATTATTCTAGACAAAATAAAGATCAATGCAGTGAGAGAAATCATTGATCTTGAAATTTAGCTCAGTTTTGTCTAGGATAAATAGGCTAGACAAAGATATTTTTTAGAATTCTGCTTTTCTCTGGGATTAAGCACTGATTAAAGCTTGCTGGACTTCTAATCTTTTTGAGATATTGTTGTCAATTTGTGCTGTGAAAGCTGTTCTTCTTACATGCTCAAGAGACGGTCTGACCACAGAACTACAGAATGCATAGCCTGGGCGGCTAGTGGGAATGACCGCTGGTTTTCACATGCCAATAGACCTATTACAAAGATAGTGTCAATCTAAGCGTATTTACATGTGTTTAAGTAAAATAAGACATACTAGTTAAACACGTTATGCACGTAAATCACGTAAATTGTCTAATTGCGAGCCAAAGAAACACCACCTTGTCACGGTCAGCCATGCTTTCTGTTAACGTACCTGGAACCCTTTGAGTTCGTAACTGGAAAGTTTCAAGTTGGAAATATACGACTCAAGAGCTTATCAATCACTCACCCCGCTGACAGCCGGTCAGCGGGGATCGACCAGCCACCTGAAACCAGAGAGGTTGACCTCCTTTACGAAACGAACGCGGTCGCGGATATCTCACACACACACACACACACACACACACACACACACACACACACACACACACACACACACACACACACACACACACACACACACACACACACACACACACACACACACACACACACACACACACACACACAAAGAGGAAGGTCCCAAAAACCTTTCCCTAAGTGTGACACACTTAAACTATAAAGACCTTTACGATGGATTTTGTGCAGAGAAAAACTGCAAGGTGTGGTATGGTTGAGAGTTGTGAATAGAGAGCGCAGAAGAAGAAGAAAATCGATTCCCCTCCCGCTGTGCTCCAGAGAGGCACGTGTTGCATACACGGTCATTGACATGCAAGATGGATTCCTCAAAAACCAATCAGGGAAGCGATGCCCTGATTGGTCACAAATGAACCAGAACTGATTTCTCTCAAGAGCATTTCACTCACTGCCTCTGGATGAAAAGGGGTGACGATTTCTAATTAATGACACTCAAATGATGGCTCCTAAATCTAACCTACAGCACCTTTAAGGACTTACTTACTTACTTACTCCTTCAGTCAATGTTTTAAGGCGGCAATAGTTCTTCTAGTTTGTTGGGACTTGGCTTGGGAACCAAAAGGGGTCGCCGGTTCAAGTCCCCGAAACGGACCAACTACGGAGTGAGAACTGGTTCTTGGGAAAAGGGTGCCCTTGAGCAAGGCACCAGACACTGCTCACCGGGCAGCTGTATACATACAGCTGTATACAGCTGTATATATACAGCTGTATACATACAGCTGTATACAGCTGTATACATACAGCTGTATACATACAGCTGTATATATACAGCTGTATACATACAGCTGTATACAGCTGTATGTATACAGCTGTATACATACAGCTGTATACATACAGCTGTATGTATACAGCTGTATGTATACAGCTGTATATATACAGCTGTATGTATACAGCTGCCCGGTGAGCAGTGTCTGGTGCCTTGCTCAAGGGCACCCTTTTTCACTGTGCGTGTGCTTTGCTGTGTCCACGTGTGACCAGTCAAGAGGATTCATAATCCTCCAGATTACGGATGTCGCCAAAAAAATAAATAATCAAAACCATGTTTTGCGTCCTTGTCTCTCTTTTATTACGACACAGCAGCAGGGTAGAACCAGAACAAACATTTGAACCGCAACCGTAGGCTGACATCATTCAGAATATATATTTGGTACAATAGCAATCGTCTGTGTGGCTTTGTAACAAAAGTAGATTGGCGCATTCATCGCATTGCAAGGCACCCGGATAACGCTGTGATCTGGACGTTTACCTGGCTGTGGCGTGTTTTCTCGGAACCCGTGGAAGCAGGAGCAACGTGAGAGAAACCTACAGTACGTTGACCCCATACAGTACCATCGACCCTACAGCTAGAACACCCTGCAAGTCCAGTCACACAAAACACATCCATGGTAGTAGCTTTTGTTCATTGAGGTTTTCTACGCTTTTCAATACTGTTGCAGGACTATTGGAGTGCTACAGTCTGTCCTATAGAAACTATAATCAGGCCTTAGTTGAATTTGGATTATTGTCAATTGGAATATAGTTTAAGCTACAGTGTTTTGGAGTGCCGTAGATACCGATACTGTTGATGAGGAATTTCCTAATCAATCTTGACATACGTACATTTTAGAAAACCATGTTGGATACAAAACTAATAGAATTGCCATATCTGGGACCAAAGGGGAGCAAACCTTAAAAACCTATAAGGCAGAAGCTTTTCAAAGCTTTTAATCTTTCCCATTGGCCCGAAGTGCAACACTTAAAGTATATTTTATAGTATTGTACATATTGCCCTCCTTAATGCTGAATTAAAGTACATTCAATCTAGTGGCTATACTACTAATAACTTTATGTTATACAGCAAAGTATTTGAATACCATAATAATTATTTTCTTTCTTCAATTGCTCATCAGAATAACATAGCTGATATATTTGAAACATGTAAATACTGAACATAAAGTGAACCACACACCTGGGGGGGGGGAAAAATTAAAAAAGCTGATATATATAAAAATAATAAGAATAACTTTTTGGATTGCTTTTTTCCGTCTCCTCTTACGTGGACCGGCCAGCTTCTGGGCTAAGGCGATGTAAACAAGCATTTTGATTGGTTGTCGTAGTGCTGCTTCCTGCTTGATCAGCTTGAGGCTCCGTCCTCATTGGACAATCCTACTGAACTGTGGCTTCAAGCATTTTCTGTAACACAAAGAAACCGTTTGTATTAGATTAGATTCTTCAAATTGATTGTCACAGCACAGTACAGTACAGTGAACATCAGTTAGCATCTAACCAGAGTGCAATGTTGTAAACAGTAAAGTGAATGGTGATATATCATTTACAGTGGTTAAAAAATATATTAAGACCGTCTACTAGGTATAAAAACTGGTATAAAATAACTTATAGAGTATGTATGAGATATGTGCAGAACTATAGGTATATATATATATATATTATATAGATTAATATATATACGGTAAGTACAGTAAATGTAAAAATGTACATGGCTATCATACATATTACAGCACAATGTTATCATGAGAGTGGCTTAGAGCTCTGAAAGCTATGTGATGAGGTGTCACAAGGTCGTCACGGTTACGTAACACATTCGCACAGCAGAAAGCAGTCTTTGTTAATTGTTATTGAGTATTTTTTCCATTGGCGAGGAAAATAAAGTTGAGAGAAAACAATAAATGTAAAAATAATAAAAATCAATGAAATAAGCTCCACAGCATATGGACACATCGTACGCATCCCGTCACCAAGAGTTCAGTCTTTGGGATATTTAGGATAAATGAATACATTCATGATTATAAGTCACGTGATCTTCCTCGACGATTAGTCCACGCGAATGAATGATGAATTGAAATACAATAACCTTGTTCTGGTAAACAAATAAATAACTAATACAACTAGTGCACTATGAACAAGTATAGAATGGACTGCATATATACAGGTATATATATATATATTTATAGCGCTTTTACCGAAATATTTAGTGCTTTAAAACTATAACCTTTACTATCTATCAATATCAACCAAATAAAAAGGTTCCTCAAGTGATTTTTTTCATCTCTCTGGGAGGGAAATCTCTCCTCAAGATCACAGTAAGCGAGAGAAAGACTTCAAAGTAGGGAGAAAAGTGAAACAATATGCGTATCAGGCATGATTAAATATGTTTAATGCTCTTCGTTCACCCGTTTCCAAGGCCTGTGTGCATGACTACGAAGGATATCGCAGACCCACCCAAAGCCAGTGGCCAACAACAGCACGCTATGTGTTCCATCCATCTTTTGAGTTCTTTAGCTCTGGCCTCTCCAACGCAACCACATTAGCTCTGGCACCGGGACAAGCAGCAAGAAGTCCTTTTAAGAACACCATTAGTTTCCCCCCCCGCCCCCCCCTCCTGCTCTGGTCTGGCGTTTCTGGTCCTTCTGCGAGCATCTGGGAACTCTCAACCCGATTAGGTTAGACCCTTTAGGCCTCGGAAACCCGAGGCTCCGGCAGTATGGAGTTTGGGTAGTAGCAACAAATAGGGTTTGTACGGCTGTGCAGACACCTCATCCCTCCGCTTGGTTACCAGCGAATGTCACGGCAGGAGGGGGGTGGGTGGGGGGGGTGAGGATATTCATCAAAGACATAGTCATAGACATTCATTAAGGTCCGGGACTTAACTGTGATCCCCCGACGTGACCCGAATCTGATCAGCCGCAGAGGCGGAGACCATGCCGTTTCCCTTTCGGTATCCCCTACCGTGTTTCTAGAATAATAACCAAGGTCGGAGCAGCAAGTAAACGAAAGCAGAGTCATGCCGATTCTCATCTTTCATACGTTCCCCTTTTGCATCATATCCTGTCCCCTCAGCCATGACTCAGCCCTGACACACACACACACACACACACACACACACACACACACACACACACACACACACACACACACACACACACACACACACACACACACACACACACACACACACACACACACACACACACACACACACACACACACACGCCAGTTCAGATGAGTTAGATATTATTACATAGTTTGTGTCTGAAGGCCTTTGCCAAGGAAATGGGGAGTGGGGGGGGGGGGGGGGGGGGAGTGGGGGGTTTTCATGGCCATGGTAGGAATTGATATTAAACGCTGATTAATGTAGGGCCAGGAGAAGGGTTAAACACATTTGGTCGTTCCCTCCGGAGAAACCAAAGACAAAAGATGAAACTTCTTTCAGGAGCCAGCGGGGCCTCTTTGGGCAACAGATAAAAGTGGGGGGACTGCATCTCTATGTAAAACATACATCAAAGGGTCAGGCGGTGTACAGCCTGGACCGGCCAGCCTGTTATGTTCACACCGGCAAGCGGTTAGAACAGAGCTTGTGTTGGAGCGATATGGGTGGGATTGATAGAAACGGAGAAGGATGAGGTGTAAACACATTTACCGCTCGGTAGGATATTAGAGGTGAACCTTATCGTGCTATGTGTACCATGGTGGTACATTTTGTTATTTGAGAAAGCTACACTTTGACACATAACCGCTCCGGTAGCCTCGTTTCGGAGACTGAGAATACCTTGATATATTTTTGAAGCCCAACGTGTCTTGGTTTTCACCGGTCTGATCCAGTGAGGGTCTGGTACAGACCAGACCCTCACTGTACAGGTCCACTCTCAGGACTTCGCCTTATATGCCGCATTATGTCCAAACATAAACAGATATTTATGATAACCCTTCCCCCGCCCCCCCCCTCCACTCTGTTTAAACGTACGACCACAATCCATGGCAAATGGAGGTCATGATGTGGCATTATTTCCAAAATATCACATCCACGCGAAACAATATCCAGCAGCCACTCATCCGGCCCACGGATCTTTTTGATAATTGTTGTATTTTTGTGTATTTGGTTGTGTATTTGGTGTGGTCGAGGGTGTTTTTCCAAAAGCGTTGTTTTTTATTAGTGACCAAAAATACCCTTTTTGTGACACTTTAGACAGGGGGGGCCAAAAAACACATACTAGGTTTTGCAAAAAATGTCTGTTTCACAAATGTGTCCAGTAGCCTTCATGTGTGTTGTGGGGCCACAATGCAGTCCTTGGCAAGCCTCCTGTGAGGCACACCAGCAGCAGCTCTGCTGAATGTGAGCAGCTTAATTGTACTGATATGTCAGTATTGATCTGAGGGGAGAAAAGCCAGCGCCAGTCTTTTAGAAAACCTTGTTTGACTCTCTCTCTCTCTCTCTCTCTCTCTACTGTTCTCTCCCTCTCTCTCTCTCCCTCTCTCACTCGCTCTCTCTCTCTCACACATGAGCACACATGCACTCAAATGTAGGCTTTTGCAGAAAAGCATTGACACAAGCCCAAACAAGCCCCCCCAACACACACACACACACACACACACACACACACACACACACACACACACACACACACACACACACACACACACACACACACACACACACACACACACACACACACACACACACACACACACACACACACACACACACGTTTTTAGTACAACTTGTCACAGAGTCCATGCACACGCTGACACACATGCAACTTGACAGAGCGGTTTTGTCGTCTAGCTCACAGCCCTAATAACTACGGTACAACGCATCATCATCACACTTCGGTGTCCAGTAACCCCACGGGTTGAGAGAGAGGCCAGGCCTGCTGTTAGAGTGAGTGTGTTAGCGTGTGTGTGTGTGTGTGTGTGTGTATGTGTGTGTGTGTTAGCGTGTGTGTGTGTGTGTGTGTGTGTGTGTGTGTGTGTGTTAGTGTGTGTTAGCGTGTGTGTGTGTGTGTGTGTGTATGTGTGTGTGTGTTAGCGTGTGTTAGCGTGTGTGTGTGTGTGTGTGTGTATGTGTGTGTGTGTTAGCGTGTGTGTGTGTGTGTGTGTGTGTGTGTGTATGTGTGTGTGTGTGTGTGTGTGTGTGTGTGTGTGTGTGTGTGTGTGAAGAAGGTCATCATGTTTTTGAACTTGTATAGCATGGGTCGATTTCAAATACATCACAACGTGATGTAGAGATGGATGTCAATGTATCTTCGGGCGTGTGTGTGTGTGTGTGTGTGTGTGACTGTGTGTGACTGTGTGTGTGACTGTGTGTGTGTGTGTGTGTGTGTGTGTGTGTGTGTGTGTGTGTGTGTGTGTGTGTGTGTGTGTGTGTGTGTGTGTGTGTGTGTGTGTGTGTGTGTGTGTGTGTGTGTGTGTGTGTAAGGGCATTCTCTTTGACCCTCAGCCCCGGGTTTATTCCCATCTAAGCAATATGGGAGCTAGTGCTGACGGCAAAGCTGGCGGCGCAGAGACAGAACAACGGCTACTGGTGAAAGACAGGTGTGAAAGAGAGACACACACACACACTTCATGAAATAAGTATGTATCTCAATGTATTGTTTTAATGTCCTTCTTGACCCATCAATAAAGTAGATCATTTTGTTTGTCTCGATACTATATTGAGTCTCCTCTGGTCTCCTTGCTTTGGCCCCGCCCTCTCCTCTAAGCTGTCCTTCGCCGAGTGTTTGATTGGACAGTTTGACCATGAGGTGCAGCAAGAGCCCAAAAAGGACTTTCTATCTATCTATCTATCTATCTATATATCTATATATATATATCGCTGTCCCTCTGCTTGACTCTCTGTCTGAGCGTAGAACACAGTCTGGTCATATGGCAGCATGGATGGTTAAAGGTGATGGGACTGAGACGGTTTCACTGCAGGAAGGACAGAACGTCTGACAAGTGATCGATACATCGAAACATCCATCAAAAAAAGATGCTCGCTGTCGTAAAGTGTTAATGTTATTGGATGGGAATGAGAGGCGTTAATCAGGTAACATCAATGTTAACGTACACTCTCGCAACGCTCAAATGAGTTGAAATAGGCATTTCCCAAGACATTTCACTTTAGTGAGAGCTATCGGGTTATTAGTGCAGGATATTAATGTCAATTTCCCGCTCCGTGCGGGACACCATGTCAAATTCTCTTTGACATGGCGTCAAAGAGAAAAGACGGGGCAACCAATCGAATGCCAAACATGGATGCCGTCAAACGGAACAAGGCCAAGCGACCGCTACTTACCGTCCGCGAATCAGACTCTGCACAGAACCAAGAGAGCACAGAACAACCGATCAGGTCAAGCGTCGGGAGTGATCCCAACCGGGCCGACACTGCAGCGCTAGCCGGGGTTGGCTCTACGTCGTTCGATAAATAGTGTAATAAGTAGTAAGTACAGTGTAATATGAAGAACGACGAGGAGACCTTTCTAATAAAATGACAAAAATCGTTTCATTCTACAGCACACATGGAGGATACATCAATGTGTCAAATCAATGTGTGCATTTCTTAAAAAAAAAAAATCCATCGGTGTATTTTTCCTGTACCGCAAAATGGACGCATAAATAGTTTAAGATAGATTTCGGGAATCTATCCCCCCCCCCACCCTGCACCCAACGACCCCCCCCGATCAAATAACCCACCGCGGTGGTATTGGATACATACGATCAATAAGTCAATAGAGGAGTCGATTAATAACCAGTGTGCCGCCCGTAGAAGAAGAAGAAGAAGAACTTGACCGGCCCGTGAAGAACCCACATATACCGGACCGAACAACGGTCCAAACCTTTAGCCATCATCATCATCACCATCATCATCATCATCATCATCGAAGCACTCAGAGGCACTGTCGTTGGCGCATCAGAAGAATGGCCCGTGAGCTGCGTGCTGGCTAATGCTAATGGCTAATGCTAATGGTTAATGCTTCTCACGGCGGCGCTTTATCAATACTTTTGACACGAGACGCCCTCTCGTACGTCTTTGCAAAAGTGCTCCTAGATGTGGGCGTGTGTGTGTGTGTAGGGGTGCGTGTGTGTGTGTGTAGGGGTGTGTGTGTGTGTGTGTAGGGGTGTGTGTGTGTGTGTGTGTGTGTGTGTGTGTGTGTGTGTGTTAAGGGGGGTGCATGTGGCTCTATTAGCGCCTCAATTGACCGGTTGTTGTTGTCGGTGAACTCAGACTCACACAGAGAGTGGTGTTACTGGTGTGTGTGTGTGTGTGTGTGTGTGTGTGCCTTCTGCAAGGAATATAACCTGGAGTTAAAATGAGGGCACACAAAACCTCAATGACAACAAAAAAATACTACTACTAATAATAATAATACTAATAATAATAATAATAATAATAGTGAGTGGACCTCAGACACGAAATAAAGTGTCTATGGACACAAGCCCACAGGGAGTTATGGGGCCTGGGTCTGGATAAACACTCCGTCTGCTCCGGAGATAGAGGATGGTGCGGCCAAGCGTGGCTCTTCAGGTCATTACCGTGATCAGCGGCAGATAACAATATAATGATGAGGCTGGGTGGCTGGGTCTCTCTCTCTCTCTCTCTCTCTCTCTCTCTCTCTCTCTCTCTCTCTCTCTCTCTCTCTCTCTCTCTCTCTCTCTCTCTCTCTCTCTCTCTCTCTCTCTCTCTCTCTCTCTCTCTCTCTCTCTCTCTCTCTCTCTCTCTCTCTCTCTCTCTCTCTCTCTCTCTCTCTCTCTCTCTCTCTCTCTCTCTCTCTCTCTCTCTCTCTCTCTATCCCTCTCTATCCCTCTCTATCCCTCTCTCTCTGAGGCGTGTCTCCCGTTCCTGTCTCTTCGAGGCGGGTCGGTGAGCCGTGACGCCTCCGCCCCCAACACCACCCCAACACCCCTGCCATGTCCCACTGGTGTCTGTCATTAGGCAACCGCTGTCAGCCCTGAGTGACAGCGGTGCGTCTGGACAGCCGAGCATCTGTCTTCATAACAAACCCCGGCCTGCTTAGGAGCTGTCCCCCAGCCGCTAGTCGCACTGCTGCTTCATGCTTGCCCCGCTGCTGTGCCTATTGACGTTTTGCTTCGTAAAGTCAGAGGCCCAGGTGTGTCTAACATTATATGCAGGAATATATTGGTGTGAAATGGGAATAGTTTATTATCGTTTATTCATTTACATTTTGTATCCATAGCGATTGTAATTGTATAGCTTTACAGAGTCCGACTCAGTACAATATAAGCTATTCCACAAGAATAAAACTGTGTTTGTATTCCGGCCAGTAAGAAAAGAATGACAGACCGGCAGCCTACATATCCTTACCTTCTTCTTGAGGGCCTCCAGGGATTCAAACTCCAGCCGTGCCAGTTTGGTCTGGATGTGTTTGGGTACGTCGGGGATGACAAAGGTCAGGATCAACTTCAGAGCCAGCAGGCCGTGCTGAAAGAGAAAAAACAAAACAAAAGAGAAAAGGTTTTCCACTTTGAAATTGCACATAAACAACGGATAACAACAGGTCAGTAGCATCAGCGTTTCCACGGCTACTCCTCCGTCTGTCTGGCTGTCATTTGACATCATCAGCAGCGACCTAAACAACACCAGCCTGTTTGTGCTATTCTTGCCCGGGAGAGGACCTCCATCATGTCTCTTTGTTAGAAGAGAGGCGGCAAAGAAGAGAAGATGGAATCCGTAGCTCTCGCTCGCTCTCTCGCGCTCTCTCTCTCTCTCTCTCTCTCTCTCTCTCTCTCTCTCTCTCTCTCTCTCTCTCTCTCTCTCTCTCTCTCTCTCTCTCTCTCTCCTCTCTCTCTCTCTCTCTCTCTCTCTCCTCTCTCTCTCTCTCTCTCTCTCTCTCTCTCTCTCTCTCTCTCTCTCTCTCTCTCTCTCTCTCTCTCTCTCTCTCTCTCTCTCTCTCTCTCTCTCTCTGTTTGTTTGATCTGCCTTGATATGAGAACACTCGAATGAAAAGGAAGAAATGGAGAAGCCTGAAAGACAGGAAGAAAGGAAGGTGTCTGACAGGCAGTTAGAGGGCATCCCAGAGAGTGTGTACTGAAACTGAAACTGAAACTGAAACTGAAACAATAGCCCTTATTACCCTGCCTTCGGTATAAAACGTAGTTTGTTCTTTAAAGGTGAACCAGCAGGACGGGACAATCTCGGATCTCAATCTCTCATGTATTCTATTGTTACTTTGCACTTTTTACATTTTTGGGAGCACCGAAAGTACATTTTTAGCATCAGCCGAAATGTGATTGTTTACACGCAATGTGTGCACATGGAAAGTCGGTTGAATTCCGTATTTTATACAGTCTACCCCAGTCTATACAGCTCCACTGCCCGCGCTGCTCTGGACCTGCTTTTTTACTGTTACTGTAGAGCTAACGTTACACTCCTAATTAGGTATTTACTATTGAGTCTATTTATACAGAATCTATTTTTTACTTTACACGCTTATAACTCTGTGTGAATTGTCTATAGTTTTGCATTTTGGCACACATATTGGTATCCCCATAGATTAGAGATACATAAAATGCTATTGTCTACTTCAACAAATGTACACCTTGTAAGTCGCTTTGGATAAAAGCGTCTGCCAAATGCCCTAAATGTAAATGTAAATGTAAATGTAAAATAAAAGCCGCATACTATTTGTCCCATAGGGGGCGCTAGGATTCGCGGTCAAGTGAAACGGCCCAACCCCTCGCCTAGATGGACCATCATTTTTGAAACTCTAAATCTAAATCTAAATCTAAATCTAAATAAAAATAATGATGTAAAATCCCTGGTCTCTGATTGGCTGGCTAATCAGAGGAGGATGCTCATGGAAGACAGGATCGTGTTAGAGAACAGGTGAGGAGGGGAGATGAGGGAGGAGAGAGAGACAGCAAGGCTGAGAGAGAGTGCGAGAGAGACACACACAGACATACAGACAGACAGATAGACAGACAGAGACAGAGAGAGAGACAGAGAGATCGAGAGAGAGACAGACAGAGAGAGTGAGTCAATGCGACCTATAGCATGGGTTTGCAGTGATGATAAATATTATGGGATGTGGGAGTGTGAATGACAATCAAATGATCATCACCCATACCTGAGACCCATATTGAGACTGCGTCACCAGAGGGCCAGAGGGGTATGAAACATGTTAGAAAGCAGCAGTGCATGATGTCAAAACCCTAACTCTCTCCTCACAGAGGTCCTGAGACACTTGACCTGCAGTACTGCAAGACAGCAGGTGTGCCTGTGTGTGTGTGTGTGTGTGTTCCTGTGGGAATGTATTATGTATGCATGCTAGTCACTGTTCAAAGTTTGCATCTATATGCAATGCGCGCACACACACACACACACACAGTGAGGGCTTAGATAAAATAACTGCTCCTGGGATTTAACCTCCTGTGTGTGTGTGTGTGTGTGTGTGTATGTGTATGTGTATGTGTGTGTGTGTGTGTGTGTGTGTGTGTACAGACTACTGATCAGAAGGAGTTTTATTTCTGAAGTGTTCAGCGGAGTGTAGTGGAGTGTAGACAGACTACAGGCTATAACTATATATATAGCTGTATATATTTTTGAACTGTATAGGGATACGGTATTGTTATAGGGTCGCAATGTCTAGCAAGCGAAGGAAGGTAGGTAGGAAGGAAGGAAGGAAGGTTCCTTGGTCTCGGTGGCCACTTGTCACATTGATTGAGCCAGAAAAGTAAACCTGCCGGCTCTTAGCTGATTGCAAAATGCAATTCAAGGCTCATTTATATTTCCCAGACGTGGTCAGTGGCGCCGTCTTCGTCTGGGAAAAGAGAGAGAGGGAGAGCAGCAGCCTGGGCTTGTTAGGTATTCACAGAGTATCAGTGGATACCTACAGGATATTCTTATAATTTATGATTGCCGACACCTATAGCTCATCCCCTGATTGGTAGTTTTTTTTTAAACTTGGCGACAACATTCCCGGGAAGCAGGTCTCTAAAAACGTTGGTACCAATGAGCCTATAGGGGGCGCTATTAGCTGTGTCAGAGTAAGATACTCAGCCCTGCCCCCGATTGATGCTTATTGTTGAAACTTGTTATATATGTCTTTTTTCTTGGACCCATAATGTCGGTCTGGATATAAATTGTTTGTGTACAGTGTACAATCTTTTTTACTCAAGAACAACTGAACCAAATTGTAAACCCTTTGGTACAGATGCTGTTATGCCGTTCGGTGTGTGTGTTTGCCGGTGTGTGTGTGTGTTTGCTGGTGTGTGTGTGTGTTTGCCGGTGTGTGTGTGTGTTTGCCGGTGTGTGTGTGTGTGTGTTGGCCGGTGTGTGTGTGTGTTTGCCGGTGTGTGTGTGTGTGTTTGCCGGTGTGTGTGTTTGCCATTGTATGGTTTAGCGTGTGTGTGTTTG
This sequence comes from Muraenolepis orangiensis, assembly GCA_027704905.1. NCBI lineage: Eukaryota > Metazoa > Chordata > Actinopteri > Gadiformes > Muraenolepididae > Muraenolepis > Muraenolepis orangiensis. The sequence continues at coordinate 27,864,344 of CM051008.1, forward strand.
CCGGGGTGTGTGTGTTTGGCAGTGTGTGTGTTTGCCGGTGTGTGTTTGGCAGTGTGTGTGTTTGGCAGTGTGTGTGTTTGCTGGTGTGTGTGTTTGCTAGTGTGTGCATGTGTTTGCCGGTGTGTGTGTTTGCCGGTGTGTGTGTTTGCCGGTGTGTGTGATTAGCGGTGCGTGTGTTTGCTGGTGTGTGTGTGTGTGTTTGCCAGTGTGTGTGTTTGCCGGTGTGTGTGTGTGTTTGCCGGTGCGTGTGTGTGTTTGCCGGTGTGTGTGTGTGTTGGCCGGTGCGTGTGTGTTTGCCAGTGTGTGTGTGTGTGTTTGCCGGTGTGTGTGTGTGTGTTTGCCGGTGTGTGTGTGTGTGTTGGCCGGTGCGTGTGTGTTTGCCGTGCGTGGGGTGACTACCTATTGAAGCTGCGAGGAGCTTTAATTTCTAATTATATCTTTAAAAAAAGAAAAAAGGTGAATTCTTCTTCTTCTTCTCCAAGGCCAAACCATGACAGGCCTATAAATCCCCGGCTCCATTTAGTCAATGGCGAGGATGTGATTAAACTTCAAAATGCTGAACTTCAAACGCATTGACGCCACCACAAGGTATTTTTGCCACTCCTCCTCCTTCGGCGTGTGAGCCACGCATCTAGAACACGCCGTCCCTCTCACGCTTACGCTCTCATTCGCCCTCTTTGTGTGAATTACCCTATCCTACACACATTTCAAAGGGAGGTCTGGAAGGTCTGGAATAGCACAGTATTGCCATCATCCACCACCACTGACCTGGGAAGCCTAGCGATGTGCTGCTGGCTCCCTCCTTTCCCTTGAACCACGATATCAGATAGGTCACTGGCAAAAGGAGCAATAGGGTGACGCAATTGGCTGAAACCTGGTGTGCCAGCCGCTGTAATAACTTAGTGTTGGAGAGACCTTTGGTTACATGGACCTGAGAGCCAGACAGGAACACGGGCAGTTTGTTTTACCCACAACATACTAATACAGGTACTGGAAGATAAATACCAAAAAAGGAAAAAAATATGTTTAAATAATATAACAGTGCATGATATAAGGGTGCATGAACATAAAACATACCAGCAGAAATTCAGGACCTGAAATTCAACGTGGCCTCTCCGACAATGGAGACATGTGGTAGACTTTAAACTAAAGGGGTTAAACTAAATTACATATGAGGGGCGGAACACAAACAACCATCCATCAAAGACACCAAATATCAAATCCACACACAAGTCTTTCCATCCCCCCCCCCCGATGAGATGGACTGACCCAATCAACCAAATTAAGCAGCCACACATGTAGTCAAACCCAGCCGCTGTGTGACTCAGGCCTCGGCAGGTGGAGGTGAACTCAAATAAAGATAAATGTTATGTTATATGAAACCAA
>CM051008.1:27868229-27890729 GCA_027704905.1 Muraenolepis orangiensis
GAGAGAGAGATACTCATATACTGATAATATATATATATATATATATATATATATATATATATATATATATATATATATATATATAATATATATATATAGTTGTATCACATATGTCCTCTATCTCATATCTCCATGTGCTTCTCTCTTTCCATTTCAGTGGCTCCCCCTCCGTGTTCAATCTCAGCCACTGGCAATCGATCAGTCAGTGTGACCCACTTTCTCTCCTCCTGGTGGGGATAGGTGCCTGCACCCCCCCCCCCCCACAGGGCTCTCTGGTTCACTGCCAGACACGAAGAGATCACCGCACCTCCACCCCCCACCCCCTCCACCGCCTACCCTCAGGAGCCGTGCAGCAACCTGCATTTGTATGTATTATCCTGATTCTGATGTGTCTTCCTTCCTCAAAACTTCATTTATTTTACTTCCCCCCCCCCCCCTTCCCATCCTCTCCTCTCCTCCCCAGAGGCAGGAGTGTTGTAGTGTGTGTGTGTGTGTGTGCACTTAGGTTCCCACACAATTCCACAGTAAAGAAGAGCCACACACACACACACACACACACACACACACACACACACACACACACACACACACACACACACACACACACACACACACACACACACACACACACACACACACACACACACACACACACACACACACACACACACACACACACACACACACACACACACACACACACACACACACACACACACACACACACACACACACACACACACAGCCTATTTGTAAGGACTACAACATGACTCTGGCTCCATCTACTGGCGGAACTACTGCAAATATTTGCTACTATGTTCAGCCTTGACATGATCTGTAATATACTCTTCTTAGTTGGCTTACAATCAGACGTGTCTTCAATGAAATAGACTTCAGCTGCACAGCTATGCACTCATTCAGTGCTTCTTAAGCTGTTTTTTTTACAAATGTACCCCCTCGAAAAGATATTAAGTACCCTGTTCACCGGTGCAAAACATCTCTGGGAGGGTAAAAATATTATTAAATATAAATAATGTATGTGCATATCATTTGGTGACCATGTACATTCAATAAAAAAAAAGAAATGCAACATGCTTTGCTCATGATTTCTGCCATTCAAGATTCAAGAATTGTATTTGCCATTTGCAACAAGTACAATGGAACGCTTGCTACCCATTCCCTAACATTCTGGAACACAATTACTATTAGAATAAAATCAAATAAAAAATGAACATAAAAAGAACAATAACGTGATTGATGGATGATATGTGTGATATTGTGCAAAATGCATTGGAAATAATTCCGGAACGTGTAAGTTAGTATTAAGGTACCGCTTGGGGTTACGCAAACCCCTATTTGGGAACCACTAAGCACTAGGTAATAAAAGCTTAAAAATAGCTGGGCTCACATCCATTTGAATACAGTTTTTTTTAAATGACACGCCGATTCACGTAAGTACGCAAGCCAACACATCTGCTGTCAGTCATGGAGGCCCACCTCGGGAGTCTGCTAAGATGTGGGTTTCCATGACAACACACACGTGATGGAGAAGCGACACACGTGTCTCTCGTGGAGCATTGGTGCCGGTATTTTTAGCTGACCGCCAGTGATCTGATCTGCAACCCAAGATGTACAGTGTGTATCGTGTGTGTGGTGGAGTGAGTGTGTGTGTACGTGTGAGTGTGTATAGGTGTGTGTGTTTGTGTACATGTTTTTAAATATATGTGTGTTTGTATATATTATATATATGTGCATTTGTACTGTATGTGTGGTGTGTGTGTGTGTGTTGTATATATGTGTGTGTGTGTGTGTGTGTGTGTGTGTGTGGTGTGTGTGTGTGTGTGTGTGTGTGTGTGGTGTGTGGTGTGTGTGTGTGGTGTGTGTGTGTGTGTGTGTGTGTGTTGCAGTGCATTGCAGTACCTCAATAGCGGCGGTCCACATTATGAGCTGGGTCTCCGACTCGGGGAAGTAGGACTTGACTTGCGGGGACATGCCGATGAGGGCACAGTTGGTCACCACGGCGATCACACTCATGGCCTCGAAGGCGAGCTGGGACAGAGAGAGAGACAGAAGACTAACAGACAAAGGTAGACGAGAGAAACATGCGGCAGCTCTTACACCTCCAAACCCAAGCGAATATTGAGGAGATAGAATCGTCTTTGGACGATTTAAACCCTGTCTGGGTTCAAGTAGACCGAGACTAAGAGGATGCCCGTTGGAGTGGAACGGACATTAGATGTTTCTCTTCCAACGTGGAGAGCACGGATTGCTCAGTGGATGGTTCGGGCCGAGACAAGCGGAACGGTTATCACAGCAGACGGGGGGGAGGGGGGGGGTTGCTGTCGCTGTGGGCTGGCACCGCTGAGATATTACCCTTAAAAAAAGGATAGCTCGGGCACCGCATGGCGTTCTACCATTATTTTCAATGAGAGCACTCAACACACCGGCGCCACCGCCACACAACTCAAAACACCCCACCGTGCTACAGACCCCGGGACACCCATTACATTACACTGAGAACAACCCGTCGTCAATCCAGTCTTCTAACAAATCTTCAAAGTTTAATGTTACCTACAGAACCGAAAGACTTGACACGCTGTTCTTAAATCTTTCATACAGAACCCCAACATAATGTTCTTAAATCAGAACCCTAACATGCTGTTCTTTAATCTTACTTACAGAACCCTAACATGCTGTTCTTAAATCAGATCCCTACAAAACCCTAACATACTGCTCTTAAATCAGAACACTACAGAACCCTAACATGCTGTTCTTACACACAGCACAACCAACACAGGATTGACTACAAAATACTGCTCATCACCTACAAGGCCCTCAATAACCTGGCCCCTCCCTCCCTCTCTGACCTCCTCCCCCGTCACACTCCTTCCCGTCGCCTCAGGTCCGCTGACAAACAGCCTGATAGTCCCCAGGACCAAGCTACAGACCTGGGGCCACAGGGTCTTTTCAGTAGCTACACCCTCCCTCTGGAACGCATCCCCGTCCTCATCCGTCAGGCAACCACCCTACCATCCTTCAAACAACCACCCTACCATCCTTCAAACAACCACCCTACCATCCTTCAAACAACCACCCTACCATCCTTCAAACAACCACCCTACCATCCTTCAAACAGGCTCTCAAGACCCACCGCTTCAAACTGGCTTTCCCCTGCTAAACATCCTCTCCTCTATCCCATGACTCTAATTTTAAATGACACTCCTTTTTACTCTTATCTGTCTTTTTACTATTAATTACTATTAATTCATTTACTGTATGTGTATTTTGTTAGTCTGTAAAGCGCCTTGAGTATTCAGAAAAGTGCCATATCAACTGAACATATTATTATTATAATTATTATTATCATTATTATTATTATTATTAATAAACCTTTCCTACAGAACCCTTAATGGGGGTCTCACCTGCCAGACTCCTATGTTGGCGGCGGGTTCGGAGAAAGGCCTCTTGAACACGTGGCACATCTTGAAGGCGTCCGAGTAGACCTCGGTGATGTTGTTGAGCACCACCAGCACAGCGGCCAGCGGGTACACGCAGGAGAAGAGGCTGACGTAGCCGAACAGCAGGAAGAGCTCCAGGTAGTCGTCAAACGTGCCCTGGGAGGATGAGGAAGGGCAGGCGAGAGAAAAAAAATGTAATGAATAACTGGAGGGGGTCACAAAACCTCCTAGGATCATGATTTGGATTAGGATCTGCGTCAATCCTATACACGGTTCCTTAGGCCATAGGTAATGTAATTACTAAGTTTTGTCCAATTCCGTACATAACTTTTTGAGTTATCTTGCTAAAAGACAAGCAGGCTAACGACCAACAGACCAACAGACCAACAGACCAACAGATGACCAGACTGACAGACTGACAGACCGACAGACCAACAGTCTAACAGACTAACAGACCAACAGACCAACAACAGACCAACAGACTGACAGGCTGACAGGCTGACAGGCTAACAGACCAACAGATGAACAGACCGACAGACCGACAGACCAACAGACTAACAGACTAACAGACTAACAGACAGACAGACAAACAGGGGTGAAAACATAACCCTTGTGGAAAACAAGGGTTAACATTGTGGAACGCAGACGCACCGGTGACTCACATCCACATCACCTCCACAAATAATACAATGTTATTTATATTTCTTCCGCGCCTTTATCCAAGCTGTCTTCCAACAAGGGTTGAAAGTATTACCATACAGTCATGTAGCTATAACTGGTTCTAACTAACAAGAGCGCATAGTATCTAGAGAAATTTTGAACACAAATAATCATGTATCAGTCATGTAATCATGTCCCAAATAGTCATGTATAATTCTATATTAGTATTTTTTTAAGTGTGTGTGTGTGTGTGTGTGTGTGTGTGTGTGTGTGTGTGTGTGTGTGTGTGTGGTGTGTGTGTGTGTGTGTGTGTGTGTGTGTGTGTGTGTGTGTGTGTGTGTGTGTGTGTGTGTGTGTGTGTGGTGTGTGTGTGTGTGTGTGTGTGTGTGTGTGTGTGTGTGTGTGAAACACCAAAAGCTGTACCCACCAGGTATGTGCTCATGTCGGCCTCCAGCCGGACCTGGTCGGCCAGGGTCATCTCCTTCTCCCCCCGGTTGGCTCTCTTGCTGGCCCTGCGCATCATCTTCTTGTTGCGTCTCCTCTGGAGCCAGTAGGGCAGGAAGGCCTCCATCACCTGGTTGAGGATCTGACTGGTGATCAGCAGCGTGGCCAGACTCTGAAGACAGAGGGTGGCGGTGGTGAAGAGAAAGAAGAACAAGAACAAAAAGGAACCAGAAGAAGAAGAAGAACAACAACAACAACAACAACCACAACAACATGAAGGAGAAGGAGAAAGCATTGAAAGGCAGGAGAGTAAATGCAGCAACAACTGGAAGTTAGATCCATCTTCTTCATTTGTATGCATTTAAAAGGTTTGAATGGGCCTTTTAATATTTGCTGTGATATTTGCGTTGCTTGTTTCTTTTTGTGTGAAGCGTCTTTGAGTATTTAGAAAAGTAATTTTTAATTTAAAAAAACCACGTACAAAATAATGAATAGCAAATCAACGTACCTGTCTGAGCATCACCATGTCGTGCATGACGAAAGCGATGTAGAACAGCGAGGCAAAACAGTTGAAAAAGTTGAACTGGGAAAGAACACAGGATGATGATTATGATGATGACGAGGACGTCGTTATCACTCAAGACAAAAAAATTGATTGACCGAAATAAACTTTAAAAAAAAAAGTTATAAATGACTTCACACTCACCACCAACACTTTAAGGACCAAGTGGTTTTGATAAGAAGATTCTAGCCGGTGGTTTTCTGAACGAACAAAGAAAAAGAACCGAGACAGAAATACCAGCAATTAGCAATCAAGTCACTGCCAAACACAGCCTTAAAGAGCCACTTGTAGGTTGGCATGGTTAATTAATGTTGTTAATTAATGTGTGGGGAAAGCCTGTAGAAAATGTATTTTTGAATTACGAAAAAACCTGTCACACACACACACACACACACACACACACACACACACACACACACACACACACACACACACACACACACACACACACACACACACACACACACACACACACACACACACACACACACACACACACACACACACACACACACACACACACACACACACACACACGTGTATTTGGGGACGGCATCAGTTCACCGTGGACACACAAGCATGCACGCCACTGAACCTCAGTAACAACAACCATTAAAAACCATTAAAAACACTCTTTATCTGAACCTCCAGGCACGGGACGGACCGGGTTCACAATATGACAACTTTAACTTTAAAACCTGTTTCTACCCAGTTGTTCCTCTCTGCAGGGAAGCCGAGGGAGGAAACGAACCTCACAAAAACACTGTGTGTGCGTGTGTGTGTGTGTGTGTGTGTGTGTGTGTGTGTGTGTGTGTGTGTGTGTGTGTGTGTGTGTGTGTGTGTGTGTGTGTGTGTGTGTGTGTGTGTGTGTGTGTGTGTGTGTGTGTGTGTGTGTGGCTCCCCGTACCCCTCATTGTGAGAGTGAAAAGTGAGACGGTAATTAAAGAATGTAAGAAGAAAGAAGAACACAGTGTGAGAGGAGGAGGAGGAGGAGGAGGAGGAGGAGGAGGAGGAGGAGGAGGAGGGGGAGAAGGAGGAGAAGGAGGAGGAGGAAAGGGTTTAGAGCCACTGAAAAAGCCAGCAGAGCACCTGAACGGCTCAGACAAGTAAAAAAATGAAAATGTGCTGCATTATTTGCCCCACAGTAATGAACTGGTAACGACACGCTTCCCCCACCGCCCGGCCTCCCCGACTCACCCCAGCCGGTGAGGAACTCGGCGGCGTAGCGGTAGATGAGGTTCATGACCTCGATCACCACGGCGTACACCACGCTGGGCACGAACGTCAGCACCGCCGTCCACACGCCGGGCTCGGCGGCGTGGAGCGTCAGCGCCCAGCCCTCCGCCAGGAAGTACACCATCATGCCGTAGAGCGACAGGTAGAGGCAGAGCAGCACGAAGGGCACGGACACCAGGTAGATGCGGAGCAGCCGCTTGGTGTTGGGGTAGAGGGGCTCCTCGCGGCCCGTCACCGGGTTGAGGCCCAGTACGCCGTGGAAGCCCGGCCGGGGCTCCTCGAAGGCCTTCTTCCTGCTCAGCGTGCCCCAGCGGTAGGCCATGGTGGCGCTGCTCCGCTTCCATGCCTGCGGGGGTTTTCGGCCAATGGGATCGACACGTTTAGCCCCAATTGAGGAGGGCGGGGGGCCGATACTTGGCCAAAATCTCTAACGATAACAATATATTTATATATATATATATATATATATATATATATATATATAGATATATAATTGTTTGTTTATTGGGACATCATAACATTTACACAGCATCTTAAAGTATAAACATAAAACATAAACCAGTTTTATATTTAGCTTCTCAAAACGTATTATATATATATATATATATATATATATATATATATATATATATATATCACCATATAGTGTTTTCTGGTAATTCAATAGTATACACCCATGTGAAGTACTAGAGAGTATTTTATAATTGTATTAACAACTTGCACTGGTCCGGTAAGTTTAGAAGATGACCTCACGAAGATGAAAAGACAACACTTATGCCATATCAGGATATTACAATATCCAAAATGTCAGACAATATCTACTCGATGCAAACTACCTCTTACATTTGTGTGCATTTGCTTCTTCCACACACACACACACACACACACACACACACACACACACACACACACACACACACACACACACACACACACACACACACACACACACACACACACACCACACACACACACACACACACACACACACACACACACACACACACACACACACACACACACACACACACACACCGTTGTGTTAACCCAGTCAACATCTGCCGGTAACATCTATGTCAGAGTGAGAGTATGCACATTGCACCACACTACATTTTTAGCATTTTTAGCAGTAATTAGTTTGTATCGTACAGGACCTAATCAAATACCTTCAAATATCTATATAGCTTAAAAGATCTCCTGTGACCATATAAGGCCCCCAGGTAGGGGGTGCCACTGAGCTACACCGTTAATCAATGAAGCTCAATTCATGTTGCCATCGGAATAATGAACAACCTGTAATAGGTTTAATAGCGATGGGTTTTTGACATTCAGACAAATGTAAAACATGTCTAAAGAAGACCTACGGGGCCGGCTTCATCGGAGAACATTAAAGGCTTAGAAGCGGTCCTACCTCCAAGATGACAGTGCACCAGACCAGGTTAAAGGCCGCAAACAGGACGTATTTGTCGTAGTCCTCCCAGTCAAACAGGTAGTACGGCACCCCGATCAGAGCCATGGGCATCAGGGCGAATGTGAAATATTCCAGGAAGCCAAAGTACAGGGCCATGCCCTCGCCATAGTAATGCCTGATGTCGTCTGGACACGGGGGGGGGGGGAAAGGAGCAGCAGGAGGGCAGATGGTGATTAAGATGGATGCACCCGACTCCACTAACTGCTTAATGGCTGTACTCCACCATGAATAATACTCTCATTCTGGCTGCAGATGCTTCATGTTTTAGGAGCCAGGTCCGGCATTAATACCAAGGCACGTCCTACCTAGATAGATTTTTTTGTATTTTTGTTCTGCAAGCCCATCAATGTTGTACGATGTTATCTGGCCTCATGGTTGATGATGAGAATAAAAAGATCCTGGATGAGAGGGGAGACTTGAGAGGGTCATGGGGGGGGTCACGCCCTCTGCTTACCAAGCGGCTGCAGGGACAGCTTGACCTTCTGGTACCAGGAGAAGGACAGCCTCTTCAGCTCCTCCGTCTCGTGAAGAGGGAACACCTGGACCAGGATGCCTTTGGACTGCATTCGGCGAACTGTAAGTGAACACGTAGCGACACCTCATGTTTACACAGTCGTTACATGTGTATATAATGTATATAATTACTTTGATACTAATGTGTGGTGACATTTCAGGGCGGGATCTCCCTATGACAGACCGCAACGGGGAGATCCATTTGATTAATGTCGGGGAACGATTCGGAAAACACAAATGATACTTCACTCTCTCCGCTGTGGGCATTTAAAAATGCCTTAATTTGCCTCGATTGTCTTCGCCAGCGGAAAAAAACATGCAACTTAATTTTCTAAAACAAAAGGACAGCCAGACAATGGATGGGCCCACCAATCACACGCACGCTGTTTTGTCTGCGGTGAACACTCCCATTGTCTCCAAAGAAGCGTCCTCCTAACGACGGAACGTTTTGAGAACACTATCATTTAATCTGTCAGTTCTTGAGTGTATTGTTTGTGGAGAGCGATTGCATTGTGCTCACGTGCTCAATTTGTCAGAACGCGGACCGCCAAACAGAGGCCTCCTAACGACTCTGCAAGTTTATTGCCTCCTTATCTGGTTTGGAGAATAATTACCTCCATTAGCATATGCATTATTTCCATAGTAAAGCCATTAAGAATGAAAGAGCCAGAGCCAGAGCCAGAGACTGCTTAGAGGCATCTCATTCTTTCGAAAATTCTTTTCTCAAATATAATATTTTATTAAACTGATTCACTCCCAAAACCCAGTCTGTAAAACCTAAAAGTAAACTAAACATGAACTGTAACTCATGTATTGAATACTGTGAAAGACAGAGAGACAGACAGAGACAGGCAGACAGACTTAATCACAAGTAGTACATTAGACAATAGTCTGGTCAGCCCATCAATCGACCCACAATAAAAGCTTAGATGGACTCACTGATGGATTTGCCCGGGTAGAGCTTGATTTTTTCATATCCAGGTATGTGAGTCTCGCTCTTGGCCCGGAGCGAGTCCAGCTCGTGCTTCACGATGTACTGACACTCTGCCATGCTGAGGAAGTCATCGCCATCCCCTGTGAAAGACACACACAGAACCACAAACCATTGAACACTGATTGGGGTAATGACCGATTTTGGGTATGCTCTGAGACACAGAGAGCATCAGCAACATCTGCAAGCCATTTTTCAAACTATATCCTATAATGCGGATAGATTAGAGATCAGGTTGAAAATCAGCACTATAGTTGAAACACACTTCAATTAAACACAATCATCTTGATCCTCACCCAGCACATTGGTACTGCAGCACATCACCGGAGGTTGTTGAACACTTATGTTATGGCTTGCATTGTAGGTATTAAGAAGTGCACTATATAGGGAACCACTGCAACCCCACTAGGGAACACTACAAAACGGTGACCCTAAATAGTGCACTATATCGGGCAACATGCATTGAGGAGATCTTTAGGACCAGATGGTGGAAGAAGGCCATGTCCGTCATAAAGGACTGCAACCACCCTGGGCACCATCTCTTCTCCCCCCTACAGTCTGGTCACCGATAACACTGTACAAGGACTACCAGGTTCAAGGACAGTTTTTACCCACAGGCAGTGACCTACTGAACTGCTAGAAGTGCTGCCACTATCATAACATTGTCATTAACAGCACATTGTCATACTTTGCTGGACTTTCTGGACTCATATTCATTACAGTTACTGCACTGTTATGCAAAGTACTGCACTGTATTCATAATGCTGCTGCACTACTGGCACTTTAAAATGCTTTTTGCACAATATAACACATGTACAATTGTACATATCACCCATCAATCACTTTATTGTTCTTTTTTAATGTTCATTTTTTATTTTTTATTTTGTATAGTATTTTTATAGTATTGTTCTCAAATTCCCTACTGCAGTAGGGAATGGGGAGTAAGCATTCCACTGTACCGGCAAATTTGAATCTTGAATGTGGACCAATTTGAACAAAGCCACAGTGCATGCTTAAGAACGCCATTAGCCGGTTTCCCTTTCTTTCCCCACCACCACCACCACCAACACCACCACCATCACCATCACCACCACTGTACCTTTGAAGTCTTTGAAGTTGTCCCGGTTGGCGCAGGTGAAGGCCCGCATGGAGCCATCGTTGAACTCCTTGAAGAGCCCCAGGTCCTCGGCGCCGGAGAGCAGCCTCTGCCACGACGCCCCCACCAGGAACACGTTGCGGTTGTCCTTCTCCCCGTCGGACGCGCTGGGCCTCAGCTGCTCCACCAGCAGGTCAGCACCTTGAGGCAGGGGCCAGATCACAGAGGCAGGACAGGGGAGAGAACAGGAAAGAATGAGCGTGGGCAGGCCGGAGAAAGTCTGCGTCTCTTCTGTCGACGTTAAGCATCCTTCTGCTCCTACAAACACTGGTATGAATATCTCACACAAGCTTCTTTTGAGCTCTTGTCATAACTTATACGGCAGGGCATCAAGTTTAAAGTTGTTTTTTTTGCGCTATAAACAGTCTCAGAGGCTGTTTACGCACAGATTTTGTAAACACAGTAAAATTTGAAACTTTCCACATGAAAAAAAGAATTACATTCTAAACAACACACCTACTAGATAACTTATAACTATTATTACTATTTAAGGACAGTTTTTATCCACAGGCAGTGTGCCTACTTGTGCTGCCACTATCATGGCCAACATTGTCAACAATATTACATTACACTATCATACACTATCATTATTTTGCTGGTCTTTCTGGACTCATTACAGTTACTGCACTGGTCTGCAATGGACTGCACTGTATTCATGATGCTGCTGCACTACTGGCACTTTAAAATGCTTTTTAAATACTTGTTTGCCCAATTCAACATACGTATATATCACCCATACGTCACTTAATTGTTATTTTTATTGTGTACAAGATTGTTATTGTGTAGTAGTAGAGTTTATAGTATACATATAGTACATAGTATACGTTATAGTGTTAAATTGTAGGAAATTCATACTGCGGGAGGGAATGGGGAGTAAGCATTTGATTGTACTTAAAAATCTTCGTAATCATAAAAATCTTGAATGTTGAACAATTTGAGCCTATTATTTATGTACTAATTCACCCCCGTGATAGTTGCAGTGCTGTGTTGTGTTGTCAATTTGCATTAAAAAAAATTCTCGGGAGTGTACATTCCTCACCATCCCTATAATACTAACTACATATCGGCCTCTTAAATATACCTCCACTCTGTTCCCCGTCGATGACCTTGTTCAGCAGCCAAGCGACAGCCTCCTCCTTGGCGTCCGGGGCCAGCTCCACCACCACCAGAGGAGTGAAGCTGTAGCCATCAGGACCACCAATAGATGGCTGTCTCAGCATTGTCCCCCACTACCAGGAGGCCTGCACCAGAGACACAGTACACAGTACACAGACACAATGAGGACATGGGGGCTGCAGTGTTTCAATTATTTCATTATTTCATTCTCGAAGCAAGAACGAGACGAAAAGCTATTTTGACTTTGACTTTGACTTTTGAAGATATAGTTTCCACCTCCGTGAGAATATGAGGGAAGATAAGAACAGATATACACACACACACACACACACACACACACACACACACACACACACACACACACACACACACACACACACACACACACACACACACACACACACACACACACACACACACACACACACACACACACACACACACATACACACACATACACACACATGTTGACAACTACACAGCATAAGCCAGTAGCCAGTAGCTTCTTAAATTACAATTATAAGGTAATATTGCATCTATAAGCCAGTAGGAATCAGATGAGGCAATTACCAGAGCTTCAATTTAATCTTAAAGATTGCTTCTGTCTCTGTGACAAATATGAAAGATAAGAACAGATATACGCACGCACACATATAACCGCACACAATGTTGACAACTACACACACACACATACACACACACACACACACATGTTGACAACTACACAGCATAAGCCAGTATCCAGTAGCATCTTAAATTTTAATTGTATGGTAATATTGCATCTATAAGCCAGTAGGAAACATGAGGAAATGAGCAGACTTTAAGTTGAATCTTTAATATTGTCTCCATCTCTGTGAGAAAGATAAGAAGAGATATACCCACATACCACACACAATGTTGACAACTACACAAAAGTATAAGTTGCCAGTAGCTTCTTTTCAAATGATTGTTTTTTGTGAAGTTACATTTTTAATTTTGTCTACCTAGCACGATGTAAATGCTAATCTTCTGGATGTCATTTGTCATTTTAAGAAGTTAAATAATCAGAGGTCACACATATTGTAATCAAAGTATCAAAGTAAATTAATGATGGACATAATACAGGCAAATGCTTGTTTGAAAAATATGTTTCATATATAACTTACTGTTTCCATATGGCAATGAGGAATTACCTATATTATAGCCATAAATATAACTAGTAAGTAATATAAGCACATAATGAAATGAATACACATATGCATGTACGAATAGCTTTAACATATATAATAATAGTGATGACAATAATACAGTAATAATAAAAAACAACAAAACCATAATAATACACTTATAATAACAATAATTAACAGTGGAAGCCATCCGGGATCTAGAGACGGATGTAAGACTTGTGAAACAAAGTAAACAGTCATTAAGAGATTAGACAAGGTGGCGCAAGGACTGCTCCAGCTCTGTGTGAAATCTAAATCAGATATTGCTCAATTCATAGGCAACCATAAGCCAATGTCGGCTTTTGATCTTGTGAAATGATTTGCCGTCTACTGTATGATATTTAACTACATATATAAGGTGTAACACAGGCAAGAATGACAGGTCTACTGGAGTGGTTACTGATGGTGCCAGATGAGAGGGTGAGGCTTGGCACCTTGGCAGCAACGTATTCCCTGCAAGTCTTGTAGAGACTTGCAGCACAACAGATCATCTCTTTTTTCAAACAAATGTTGACTAAATATCCTGGTATTATGTCAGTTGTCAACATCTCAGACGGGGTCCTCAGAATACAGCCAATTGTTGAACGCTAAAACTAGTGAGGCTGGTCAACATCACCAGTCGTGTTCACCAGTTGACCATTGAAGTCTGACAATCTGCTTGACCTTCGGAGTGTTGTGACTGGGAAGACGGCTTAAGTGCCTGCTCGGTGGACTTCATCATGGGACTTCAATCTGCTCCACGTCACTCAGTCGACGTAGCAGAGACTTTAGACATCATCATCATCGTCATCATCCCGCCCACCAACGTTACAGTGAGCCAGCCATGATTCACCTCAGTACACAACTGTATCATGTAATTCATGTACATCAAAGAACGTGGTTGCATGTGAATGCAGAGTCCCCACCATGAACACAGAATGACAACACCCAACTGTTAAATAAAACGGACTAAATGTACCTAATAGTATAGTGCAATGAGGAGGGGGGGGGAGGGGGGTTGCAACTTGATACTACTTTTTTAAATGAATTAATGCACCGACGAAGCCTGTTTCGGACCGTAATGTGTCTTTGTAAAGAGAGACCTACCCAACTTATCCTGTTCTGTGGTGATGTGCACTGTTTAGATCTTTTGACAGGAGGATTTCTTCCGCAATGTGTGGCTCCCCGTGTCTTTCATGCATGCACGGTCATTCGGTGCGCCTGTTTTCTTCCACACAGTAGCTTTGGGTTTCACGTCGGTCACCAGAATATGCGCGGCGGTGTCGACACCGCCCGTGCGAGTTGTAATATAAAATAAAACCACGCGCCTCCTCTGTCGAGAAAGACTATTCCGGGGAATGACGTCAGGGTGTCAGGGTGGTCACGTGATCACGGGGAAGAATGGCTGAACCAACAACTGACACAGGGTGAATGTCACTCACCTTACTTGTTGTTTGTCAATATTATAGTTTAATTATGTTATAATAACTTTATTTCTGCTGCCGGTAAAATTACTGCCTAATAGCTTGATAGCGTAGCATGTTATTGGCTTACTTTAACAAACTTTGAAAGTGTTATTGTATAAAGTAAGTGTGATCTCGACTTACTCCGCACTGCATTTGATAATAATGGTTATTCAGTTCTTAATAAATGAGTGGATTTCTGATTGTGGTCGATGAATGACGTCTCTGTCGGCCTGCACATTGATAACGGTATGTTGGTTTTGTTTTAGCTTCAGAGTTCTGGTTCAGCGCATTCTGACGTTTTTGGGTGTTCACAGTCTTTATAGCAGTGTGTTGGTGATCCTGGATTCAACACTGAGGTAACGGTGACCCCTGCTGTCTTAATACTCAATGCTTATCAAAGCTCACTTTTGCATTATTAATACTCGTATAATTTCATTTCATTAATTTATTGTAACTGAAAGTAGGGCACACCACTCCGTTATAAGCTTCCCATTAGTTGATACACTAACCAAATCCCATCCCTCCCAGCTCATATGTAGTAGTAGTAGTAGTAGTAGTAGTAGTAGTAGTAGTAGTAGTGTAATGCCTACCCCATATGTCCAACCTTGCATGGACCATGTTTAAGCACAGCTGGGGCTATATTAGTGCATGGCAATCTGTTGCAATGCTACCATATTAAGTAGATATTGTATTGATGATCGTCGTATGACAAGGAGGGTGCTGTTATACAACACAACACACAATACTACCAGTGTTGTGTTGGTTCCTAATAGCTGAATGTATCATAATTGACTCTTCTCAAGTCATCCATATTCCTTTTAATAGACATACACTGAGCATCTGTTTATGGATACGATTAGTCCCGGACTAGAACTGTAGAATGTCAGCCACATGTTTCCATCGAGTCATTATAAATAATATCTCCTGGAAAGTCTCCACGAATCCATGGCAGTGGTTATGTTTAGACTACCGTGCATAAATGTGATGCCTTCACTCTTGTTGTACTATATTCATATACTCTATCTATAAGGTCTGTATGCATTGCATGCATCTTTGGTGCATTCATTATCATAACCCCTTATTTTTTTAATGTCCACTGTATTTAAAAAAAAAACTACAATGGCACTCTGTGTGTTCGGTCAATTGCTCAGGATTTTGCCCAGACTTGTGTGATTCTGTGATTAGTATTGGATGTTTGTGTGTGACCGCAGATCGCTCTGGATTCCCAACTGGCTACCGGCATGGTGCCCAACCTCCCAGAACCAGCTGAGCGCTGCAGAGGACCAGATGCTGCGCTGTAAGGGTTAGCCCAGTGCACCTAGCCTGGCCTTTTACTTGTTAATGTCACCTGGGGGGGTGAGATGTATGAGGCTATTATGTGTATAAGGTTAACACTCAAATGCAGTCTTGGATTTTAGAACTAGCTGAGTGGATTCAAATGCCTAATTGTACCTGCTTGGACATCCCATCGTCGAAGAGACACTCCTCAAATGTCTTGTTTGGACAGTGAATCATTTGCAAAGATATTAATAACAGGTCCGCTATTTAAATTGAGATATGCTGTCAACAACCGCCTCGCATTCAGGATTCATCTCTAAATGTCATCTTTATAACAATGATCATCTTTATCCCCCCCCCCCCCCCCCCCCCTGTTTTCATGCATTTTCTTCCCTAACCAGGTATAAAAGGCCAGTTGTCCAAACAGTTTGTCCCCGTTGCAAACGGTAACCTGGTGTGGACGCTCGCCCTGGAATCTAGCAACGCCGCCGGACGCCACAAGACGCCTGTGGTGCTGCTGCACGGCTTCGGCGGCGGCGTGGGGCTCTGGGCCCACAACCTGGACGCCCTCTCCCAGAGACGGCCCGTCTACGCCCTGGACCTGCTGGGCTTCGGCCAGAGCAGCAGGCCCCACTTCCCCGATGACGCAGAGCAGGCCGAGGAGCAGTTTGTGGAGGCCATAGAGCAGTGGAGAGCCCAGCTGGGCCTGGAGGCCATGATCCTGCTGGGGCACAACCTTGGGGGGTACCTGGCGACCTCGTACGCCCTCAAACACCCACACAGGTAGCGGCTGAGAAGCGTGCACTGACGTACGGTAGGGCCGGGCCATATGGAAAAATGTGTTATCAGTGTGATTTGTCGGGGATCTGTCACACGATGTCGATATATATAACAATATGCTTTTGGATTTAAAAGGCTGTTCGTAACGGTAGTTACATTGAAGAATATGAGAAAATGTAAAGTATGGTTTCAGACGAAAACTAGTTTTCCTTTCTCTCTTTCTCTCTGTCTTTTCCAATATGAGGTTGGATCATTTTAAGGGCATATCTTCTCATCGTAATTCATTTAGACCATAAAACCAGGCTTCATGAATAGTCTATATCTTTATTGCTTGGCGATACAATACCATTCAAAGACAATACAGTGTCCTATTGAATTATTGCCCAGCCCTATACGGACTTGTGTATGTTTTTGTTTTGTTTGTGGTCAAAGCTTTTTTTTAGGTCAGAAAGTTCTTTCGAGATCAACATTTGCTCTTAATCAATGTCCCGGTGAAGCAGTTGCCTGTGGCTGCAAATCATTAGGCATTAAGTTCAAGGCCTATTTACCCTTCAACATTTCTAAATGAGAAAAATGTACCATCAAATATCTACAGCCGGCAAACACCTGTGACCTCATATGCATATCACACAACCCCAAGGTTGAGATACACTGGACTAAGTCCCGATGGACAAACAACATTCACAAGTAATTTGGTGTGGACAGTCCAGTGTGGACAGTCTCAGCTAAATTAGAGAACGTATATATTTTTTTACAGTGGGTGGAGGGTACTTCCTATTTCCATGGGTACACACATCTCCAAATAGAGCTCATTCATATATTTGTCTATCCTGTGTGATTATTGTTGTTTTGCATGCTTGATTCCAATCAACAACTTCAGGAGTTGTTGATTGGTAACCGTACAACAAGTCAAGCACAACCACCCTAATCACTGGCAAATCTTCCCCCCCCCCCTCACCAATCACAAGCAATCAGGTATGTTGCCGGCATTATGCTCAACAATTCTCCTCATTATCCGCTTTAGGAAGACAAAACTTCCAAAACTTCCTAACTGGCGAGTCGGTGGCGGTGGCGGCGCTAAATATGCTAGATTTAGTTTACAGCCGAAGCGGAGGTGGTGGTCTGTGGGACGTCTTATAGACCGATTATACACGCATACGCCCCTACATGTGTGGCCTGTGGATAGCAAGCCACCTCCCGTGGGAGAGGCAGTGTCCTCCAAATGCACCTCTTCACTTTCACATGCTTCCCATCCTTCTCTTAAGTCGGAGATAGTGACAAATGTGTGTGTGTGTGTGTGGGAGGTACCTACACACACAACAACACATCCTCAATGTGTTATCTCTCTGCTTCATCGCTAAGTGAGACACCCCCCCCCCTCCTTACTGTTATCTCCATGTTCCAAATGGTCTCCTGAGTTATGAAACACGGGGCCTCTCCATCGGGGGGGGGGGGGGGGGGGTCATTTGTTCGTTATTTAAAGGGAACATCTTGTGAACAAACAAAAAAAACCCACCCCAGTTCAGGGCATGATAGGCCCATGCATCTTCTTCTGGCCTCTTGTTGTTGTGCGGTACAGATTGCAGGTAGGTTGAGGAGACCTTGGAGGCCTGTAGTTCAAGGGGGCGGTGTTGCATTCAGTAACGTGTACATGGGAAGAGGGTAAACAATTAGCATCGCCCCAAATAAACACGCAGAAAATGAAGAAAACAAGGACAGACGGATTTAGTCCAGATGTTTGAGAACTGATTCGTAATTGTTTTTATTTTTATAAACATTCATGCATTAAGATGTTTTAAAACATTAGATGAGCAATATATTTAATACCAGTGCAGCATGGTTAATGGATGTCAACATCTAGATGGCAGCAAACTCACACACGGGGTCTGGTTTTAGGTAACCCTTTGACTCCAATCTCTCTCTCTCTCTCTCTCTCTCTCTCTCTCTCTCTCTCTCTCTCTCTCTCTCTCTCTCTCTCTCTCTCTCTCTCTCTCTCTCTCTCTCTCTCTCTCTCTCTCTCTCTCTCTCTCTCTCTCCTCTCTCTCTCTCCTCTCTCTCTCTCTCTCTCTCTCTCTCTCTCTCTCTCTCTCTTCTCCTTCTCTCTCTCTCCCCACATGGACGTCAGGGTGAAGCACATGGTGTTGGTGGAGCCCTGGGGCTTCCCAGAGCGTCCGGCCACGGGGGAGAGTGAGCGGCCCATCCCGGTGTGGATCAAGGCCCTGGGGGCCATGCTCAGCCCCTTCAACCCCCTGGCGGGGCTGCGGTTGGTGGGTCCCCTAGGTAGGTAGGCTCCCCACCGTGCGGCTGCAGTCAGAAGCAGGGCGAGGATGGAGCTAACGGTGCTTACTTAGTATATAGGTCATTGTGCGGTGTAATGACTTAGATGTACAGGTAGCCAAGGGGTTGGGCATTATGGCAAATCTATTTAGTGTTTATTGGATGACAAAATTAAAGTCGACAAGAAGATTTCGTGGACTGTATTTTACAAACATAATAGGAGGATAGCATCCTCCTATTATGCCACACTTTGGTATAATACCTATACCAAAGTGTGGCATAATAGGAGGATAGGATCAAATACAATTGATCAATCCATGAAATTGAGGTTGCACAGCAGAAAGTACAGGACAGTAGTAGAAATCCAAATCTTTTAAATGTATGAAAATATTATATATATAAGTCTATACACAATAAGAGTAGTAGCAATGGAAATGGCACTGCAAAAACAACTCTCTCTGTCTCTCTCTCTCACTCTCTCTGCTCTCTCTCTCTCTCTCGCTCTCTCTCTCTGTCTCTCTCTCTCACTCTCTCTGTCTCTCTCTCTCACTCTCTCTCTCTCTCTCTCTCTCTCGCTCTCTCTCTCTGTCTCTCTCTCTCTCTCTCACTCTCTCTGTCTCTCTCTCTCTCGCTCTCTCTCTTAGGTCTGACTCTAGTGCAGACACTGAGACCGGACTTCAAGAAGAAGTTTGCATCCATGTTTGTTGACAACACGGTCTCTGAGTACATCTACCACCTCAACGTCCAGACACCCAGGTATGTCCGTCTCCTTCTCTCTCTTCCTCTTTTGTTTCTCTTTTCTAACTCTAGGGCTCTATGTCCTCATTTATTTATTTTACTCTGTATCCACCGTTTTCTTGTGATCGACCACAAACAACAACATTTATATATTTCTCAACTATATAACTAATATTTGTTAACACATCCACTGTGTTCTTTTAAATCTGCTGTAGGTAAGAGTTACAAAATTCAAGATAATAATAATAGAAAATAATTACACTGTGTGCGTCTTGCCTGTGATTGACAGGCAAGATGGATTTCTCAAACCAATCAGGAAGGAGAGAGGCCCTGATTTGGCCAGAAATAAGCCGGGAGCATTGTAAAACCTGAATGGTCTCGTACAGAGGCAGGCGCGGTCAACCACAACACATACTCTCACAGAGCATTTCACTCACTAATAGTTGACGGATGGCTATGGCATTTCTAACAAATTACACTCTTAATTCTTACCGAAAGCATCTTTAATTTTAGCCCATTTTTGTTGAAAAAAATGGCGATTTGTGACTTCTGTTTTGGTTCTGGGTTTTATCAGTCACTCTGCAATCTATTTGATCCAAAGTCATTTTCTTTTGGTATTGATAGTGTAGCAGATGACGCTGCCACCAGCCATTTACATGGCTACTTGCAGGCTTGTCCCGAAGACAAGGACACAGGGTGAAGAGGAATCCGGTTTACTGCAAGAGTTTGAATAATAGTGAACAGAGTAGATGGTACATGCTAGAGCTCTCTCCTCCTGAGTGTGTGTGGGGGCGGCTGCTTTAACCTGTGAGCCTTGATTAACAACGACCCACAGGTGTGCAGCCTCACCAGCCAATCAGTCCAATAGGCCTATGTCACATTTCCTGCTTCCGGAACGTTAAACATCGCTGAGCAGTGTACTCTTACTTCCGGTAGTTACCCCAGACACGTGACAAACTGTGTCCGCCTCCTCTCCTCTCTGTTGTTGTAGTGTACCGGCTGCTCAACGTCTAAACAAAGACAGCCCTACCTCAGTTTACACGATTTCCTGAAAGACAAACTCCAAGTCTTGTGTGAGGCTGATAAGGAGGGATGAAGGTCCCTCGTTTCATGTTCTCAGGGGTAGCGCGTATGTCTGCAGTTTGCACTTTGACAAGGAGAGCATATACGTCTCGAAAAGTGGGCGGAATAGGCTAATAATGTTGGGTAAGTGTGTGATTAAAAGCACTGGTCCTGACCCCCACACACACTCCATCCGAATAGAGCCACATAATGTCTGGTAAGTGTGTGATTAAAAGCACTGGTCCCAAGTAGGGCTGGGCGATACGGACCAAAACCCGGTATTTTTAGGCTGCATCGCGATATACTATATATATATCGGTATTTTATACAAATTTGGTTTAACTCAATGCCACAAGCACTTTTATTTTAAGACAACTCATATTCACAAGAATAACAGGCATTCCCTTTTAGAAAATATACAGCTGCACACTACATATTAACACGTAAATGAAAAGGTACATTGAAATAATCAAAATCCATCAAATACATCGCCTATATTAAATACATAGGCATACCTCTGCTCCTACACAAAATCGCCTTCGTTATATGGCGATATATCCAGATAGAGCCACAAGACACAATGTCGGGGAATTGTATGATTCGGATTTAGACTTCTTCACTGTAGTGTTCATTCACTAGTTGAACCACATTGTCTTGACCGACTTTTGGAAGGTTATGCAGCGATGTTGTCCAGCGATAACTGTCCTCCATGGTGAATGCCAAGCTGAATGCATTAACCGGAACTTGGGATACACTGCTTCGGCGATTTTTAACGGGTACTTCCGGCTTTCAACTGTGCCGTGATATAGACCTATTCAGGCCAGGTGAGGCTGCTTAAACCAGCCACCAACCCCACACACACACAAACACACACACAAACTTTAGACATCTTTGCTCATGAAGTGTAGGCTCCAAACATCTTGGACCAAACCCCCTAACCCCCTCCCCCTTCCTACCGTATGAGTTATGTTTACTATTGTAATTTTACCTGAACTTATTGTACTTCTACCGGAGCACTGGTTTGGTTCTTGGAAACTTGTTAGGAATGAAATGCACTTTTGACTTCTGGTGACGAGTTGTTCTCTTACCTTCCTTTGTTGAAACACACTACTGTAAGTCGCTTTGGATAAAAGCGTCTGCTAAATAACTGTAATGTAATGTAATGTGTATGTGTGTATTGTACTGCTCATCCCCCATAGCGTTGTGCATTCAGTGTGTGTATTTACCACCACAGTGGGGAGACGGCCTTCAGGAACATGACGGTGCCCTACAGCTGGGCCAAGAGGCCCATGTTGCAGCGGGTGGGCTCCCTGCGGCCCGACGTGCCTATCACCGTGGTGTACGGCTCGCGCTCCAGCATCGACGGCCACTCGGGCAGCACCGTCAAGGAGATGAGGCCAGGCTCGCACGTGGACATCATAGTGAGTGCCGGTGGTGGTGGTGGTGGTGCGCGCTATACGTGGGTGGACTCAGTGGGAGGTGGCGTGTGGCGAGATCAAAGCAAAGCGGGGGATCTTTTCTTTTTCTTTCTTGATGTTTTATGTGTCTTATCTTCTAAGGATTTTATATATCTTTTTTTACCTTATCTTTTTTTTTCTCCCCTGGGTGTGAGATTTATAAATCGATGTTTGTATCTTGCCCTGCTTGAACTTAAAGAGTGTACTGTACACAATGCACATGTGCTCCACACATTCCTCTACTCTGCTATCTTGTTTCTGGCTATGCTGCTATTGTGTGTGTGTGTGTGTGTGTGTGTGTGTGTGTGTGTGTGTGTGTGTGTGTGTGTGTGTGTGTGTGTGTGTGTGTGTGTGTGTGTGTGTGTGTGTGTGTGTGTGTGTGTGTGTGTGTGTGTGTGTGTGTGTGTGTGTGTGTGTGTGTGTGTGTCTTTGTAAGGATTCTATGGGATTTTTGAAGAGGTTGTAATTCTGAATTCCTCTACTCTTCTTGTGCTTATAGGTATTTTAACTAGACCTTGCTTTTGCTGTATTTGTAGAATCACAAGAGTGCATGACATGGATGTGAATGCATTCCAACCAAGCTTATGGTTGTAAAGAGGATTTTATCGTATTTTATTACACAATACGGATAATTGCATTATTGTGCATTTT
>CM051008.1:27900729-27905729 GCA_027704905.1 Muraenolepis orangiensis
CTACAATAAAACATATTCATGTATTTCAATATATATATACACAATCATTTGAAAGACACTTGTATACCCTGTATATTGAGCTGCAGTCAGCTTTATATCCATAAATCAATACCAATACATGGAATTATATGTATAACATATATATACAGTATATGTGCATTTATATACGTATTTAGATGTATTATATACAGTATATATATATATTAGCACTCATAACCCGCAGGACCGTTCAGAAGGCAGGGGTTTGGGATTGTAAAATAATTCAATTCAATTGAACGCTTCTGTGCTTATTACATAATCATCACTCATCACCACCATCATCAGCATCATCATCCTCATAGTTATAGTCATCTGCATTATCATCATACCCTTTATCGTCATAATTATCTTTCTTATCATAATCTTCATCACCACCACCACCATCATCATCATCATCACCTCCATCAGCATCATCCCTAACCATTAGCTGCTGTTTTCCCCCCACTTGGCTCTCTTCATCCTCCTCCAGTCAACCATACAGCCTGCCTGCTGCCCAGAGACGTGTTGACTGTGCAGCGGGTGTCAAGGAAACATCTCATCTGTGGGGGAACAACAGCAGCTAGTTTGTCTCATTGTACTTCCTGGACACTCTGGGGGGGAGGGAGGGGAGGGGGGGGAGCTTCCGTACTGTTGGGTTCAAACACAGGGAGCCGTCAGCCAGATGAATTAACTAGTTCACTGGACACACACACACACACACACACACACACACACACACAGAGGAAGAGAGAACGAGAACGAGAGAGAGAGAGAGAGAGAGAGAGATAAAGAGAGAGAGAGAGAGAGAGAGAGAGAGAGAGAGAGAGAGAGAGAGAGAGAGAGAGAGAGAGAGAGAGAGAGAGAGAGAGAGAGAGAGATAAAGAGAGTGAGATAGATGGGGAGAGAGACAGAAAGAGAGAGAGAGAGACAGAGAAAGACACAAACCCTCTCTCTTGTGGCAGAACCACTTTCAGCTCTGCTGCAAAACTGTTCCATTCACAGCCAGAAGTTTTCTCTCATCGCACACACACACACACACACACACACACACACACACACACACACACACACACTCACACACACACACAGCAGCACAGTCGCTGTCTGCTGCAGTGTCATCTTGTATCTGGTTGCAGACAATTAATATAAAGACAATATATATACTGTATATATATATATATATATATATATATATATATGTTGAAGTGGCTGCTGCAAAAACACCATTTGCAAAAATAATCCATGGCAAACAATCCCGCTTACTATCATAATAAGCACCACCTGTCAGCTTTGTTTTACAAATGCTATTGTTGAAGCTTTTGTTGTTGAAGATCAGTTCTAGTTCCCTGGTTATTATGCTCAGTCGATTTCTGTACCCCATGCCCCCTTTTAGATAAACGGCTCGCTAAAGACCGTTCCATTATATTAAAATCATCCATTATAATAATGACACATGATGGTTATTATTAAACGCCCTGCGGGAAGTTAAGGCCAAGTGTTGAGTCAGGCCTGGTTTTTCTATTGGTTGAGTGTCATTTGAATGGCGATCGGTTGATAGAACTCAACCAAAACCACCAGAGCGCTTTCGGCCCAAAATGGTGATTAAAATGGTTGTCATTCAGCACACGGCTCGAAAATGATCCAGGACCAAGAGTCATGTGACGATACCACTACTCTTAAGCCCTTTAATCCTCCATTATTTTTTGGATATAAAATAATCACCAACCCCCTTGTTTAATTAAAACCAAAACAGGTCACTCCTCCGCGGTGTGCCTCGTTACCACCGAGAGAGAGAGAGAGAGAGAGAGAGAGAGAGAGAGAGAGAGAGAGAGAGAGAGAGAGAGAGAGAGAGAGAGAGAGAGAGAGAGAGAGAGAGAGAGAGAGAGAGAGAGAGAGAGAGAGAGAGAGAGAGAGAGAGAGGAGAGAGAGATGGAGAGAGGGAGAGAGGGAGGGAGAGAGAGAGAGAGAGGAGACAGAGAGGGAGGGAGAGAGAGAGAGAGAGACAGAGAGACAGAGAGGGAGAGAGAGAGAGAGAGAGAGAGAGAGAGAGAGAGAGAGAGAGAGAGAGAGGAGACAGAGAGGAGGAGAGAGAGGAGAGACAGAGAGAGAGAGAGAGAGAGAGAGAGAGAGAGAGAGAGAGAGAGAGAGAGAGAGAGAGAGAGAGAGAGGGAGGGAGGGAGGAGAGAGAGAGAGAGAGAGAGAGAGAGAGAGAGAGAGAGAGAGAGAGAGAGAGAGAGAGAGAGAGAGAGAGAGAGAGAGAGAGAGAGAGAGAGAGAGAGAGAGAGAAGAGAAGAGACAGAGAGGGAGGGAGGGAGGGAGAGAGAGAGAGAGAGAGAGAGAGAGAGAGAGAGAGAGAGAGAGAGAGAGAGAGAGAGAGAGAGAGAGAGAGAGAGAGAGAGAGAGAGGGAGAGATAGAGACTCATCGCTGCAGACGGGCCGAGCAGAAGGAAGCCAGCGTGCAAAACGCAACACCTACACACCAAGTGCACTCTGGAGAGAGAGAGAGAGAGAGAGAGAGAGAGAGAGAGAGAGAGAGAGAGAGAGAGAGAGAGAGAGAGAGAGGGATGGAGAGAGAGGAGAGAGAGAGAGACAGAGAGGGAGAGAGAGGAGAGAGAGAGAGAGAGAGAGAGAGAGAGAGAGAGAGAGAGGAGGGCTGCGCCAACGGAGCACAGCTTTCTTCCCCTCTACTGGAGAGGTTGGGGTGGGGAGGGGAGAAGAGTGAGGGGAGGGAGGGAATGAAGGAGAGAGAGGGAGGGAAGGGGGAGGGAAGGGGAGGGGAGGGAAGAGGGAGGGAAGGGAAGGGGAGGGAGGGAGGGAAGGAAGGAGAGAGAGGGAGGGAGGAGGGGGGGAGGAGAGAGAGGGAAGGGGAGGGGAAGGGAGGGGGGAGGAGAGAGAGGGAAGGGGAGGGGAGGGAGGGAGGGGAGGGGAGAGAGGAAGGAATGGGGGGGAGGGGAGGGAGGGTTCTTTACCACCACAGCAGCAGCAGCGGCACAGCCTCAGCACCACCACCGCCGCCACCGGGGTTAAACTGCAGTGACAAGTCGGTGTTGAAAGGGATGCTAAATGCGCCAGCCAGCAGCCGCCGTCCCCTGGGTGGTAAGGGAGGCCGTCTCCGCAGACGCCCGGGAGAGCTTAACGCAAACCGACAACCGGAGGAGTAAGAGGAGAGGAACAAAACCCAGCCCCCTTCACTGAGGGGGCGAGAAAACAAGATGTCATTACTGTTGGTGCACCCGCCCTTCCCAGACTCTCTCCATTGCTCTCTATCTCTCTCTCTCCGTCTCTCTCTCTCTCGCTCTCTCTCTCTCTCTCTCTCCATCTCTCTGTCTCTACGTCTCTCTCTCTCTCTCTCTCTCTCTCTCTCTCTCTCTCTCTCTCTCTCTCTCTCTCTCTCTCTCTCTCTCTCTCTCTCTCTCTCTCTCTCGTCTCTCTCTCTCTCTGTCTCTCCGTCTCTCTCCCCTTTCTCTGTTTCTCTCTCTGTTTCTCTCTCTGTCTCTCTCTCTCTCTCTCTCTCTCCTCTCTCTCTCTCTCTTCTCTCTCTCTCTCTCTCTCTCTCTCTCTCTCTCCTCTCTCCCTCTCTCCCTCTCTCCCTGGCTCTCTATCTGTGTGTGTGTGTGGGTGTCCCCCTGTTCTCTCTCTCTCCTCTCTCTCTCTCTCTCTCTCTCTCTCCTCTCTCTCTCTCTCTCTCTCTCTCTCTCTCTCTCTCTCTCTCTCTCTCTCTCTCTCTCTCTCCTCTCTCTCTCTCAACCCCTCCTTCATATTCTTGATTATTCGCCACACGTTTTGGCTTTGTGTTTTTTTTTCATCTCATCCCTTTCACCTCCACTTTTGTTCTTTCTCACTTTCTATTTCTGCCTTCCCCTCCTCCCACCTCCTCCTCCCACCTCCTCCTCCCACCCCCTCCTCCCACATCCTCCTTCCACCCCCTCCTCCCACCTCCTCCTCCCACCTCCTCATTACCTCTAAGGATGCCGATGTGACTCGGCGACGCCAGTGGAAAAATACAGTTTGCCGTCCTGTGGATGTGTTGCCATTGCCTCTCACCCTGCGGGGATGCTGGCCTGATTACACACACACACACACACACACACACACACACACACACACACACACACACACACACACACACACACACACACACACACACACACACACACACACACACACACACACACACACAACCACACACACACATATATACACAAACACAACCTATTACAACTTATCACAGACACAAACATGCACACACACACACACACACACACACACACATACACACACACACACACACACATACACACACACACACACACACACACACACAACCACACACACATATATACACAAACACAACCTATCACAACTTATCACACACACAAACATGCACACACACGTGCACACACACACACACACACACACACACACACACAACCAATCACACACTAACATATACAAACACACAGAGACAACCCATCACACACACACACACACACACATACACACACACACACACACACACACACACACATATATCTATTTATCAGCACCAAATCTCTCTCACACACACACACACACAGACACACACACACACACACATATATCTATTTATTTATCAGCACCAAATCTCACACACACACACACACACACACACAGTATACTAGTATATCCCACTCAGGTGCCCACAGATTACGGTCACGGTCGGCTGCAGCTGGCTGTGAAAAGTAAAGGGGAGCGAAGGACGCAGAGCAGAGGGCAGTCCCACAGCCAGAGGGACCAGGGGAGAGGGCAGTCCCACAGCCAGAGGGACCAGAGCAGAGGGCAGTCCCACAGCCAGAGGGACCAGGGGAGAGGGCAGTCCCACAGCCAGAGGGACCAGGGGAGAGGGCAGTCCCACAGCCAGAGGGACCAGAGCAGAGGGCAGTCCCACAGCCAGAGGGACCAGGGGAGAGGGCAGTCCCACAGCCAGAGGGACCAGAGCAGAG
>CM051008.1:27920729-27925729 GCA_027704905.1 Muraenolepis orangiensis
ATGCTTACTCCCCATTCCCTCTCCAACAATACTAAACAATACTATACTATAGTGTACACAACACTATATACTACCTATGATATGCTATACTATATACTATAAACAATACTATATTACTTGACTATGTACTATACAACACTACTACTGACATGCAGTTCATTGATCGAACATGAGGTTTTTGTTGTCCAAAAGACGCATTTATCTCCAGAATAACTTGGTTGAGGAATTGGAACGGATCTTTTACAACTTTAAAACCAAAAAAGAACAAATGTAAAACACATGCTAGCACGGCCTATAGAGAGCCCTATAGCCCTCTCTCCGTCCACGTGGCGCGGTTGGCAAAAGGTCGTTCGTCGGTTTTATTTATTTATAGGCTTTATTCTATTTAGCGCGGTGAAAAATATTGATATTATGTAAGCGCGGCTAATGCCCCAGTGTAAAACGCCTACTCGGCTCTTGGAGACGATGGACAGACCCGTGTGTTACACAAGAGCTCACAGTGGAGCTCCGTCAGAGCAGCGAGGTTAGAAACTAACTGGAATTCAAACTTGCACACACGGACAATGCTACTAGACATGCTATGTTATATATATATATATATATATATATATATATATATATATATATATATATGTATATATATATATATATATATATATGTAGTTGTAAAAAATACATATATTACAATTCTCAATCATGACATTTTGAAAGCCAAAAGTAGGAACATAGAGTGAATTCCGCATTGTGTGATGAATCTACATTTGCTTTTTTGTATGTTTTACAGTTAATATGAGAAAACTGGGACAGCCTTGAGTGTTTGAATGTGTTTGAATTGACAGAGGAGCCAAGTTCCCTTTTCCACAGACCTTATAACGCCTGCTGTATTACACACCATGTGTCCTTATTTACATAAAGGTGAGTCAGGCTGCCCGCGATGGGCCCCATCACACAAGGTCAAGCGGAATACAAAGACCAGCGGTAGAATGCAGTGGTAGAACCCAGCCGTAGAACCCAGTGGTAGAACATGGCAGTAGAACCCAGTGGTAGAACCCAGCCGTAGAACCCAGTGCTAGAACACGGCGGTAGAACCCAGTGCTAGAACACAACTGTAGAATCCAGAGGTAGAACCCAGCGGTAGAACCTAGCGGTAAAACCCAGCAGTAGAACCCAGTGGTAGAACCCAGCGGTAGAACCCAGTGGTGGAACCCAGTGGTAGAACCCAGCCGTAGAACACAATGGTAGAACACAGCAGTAGAACCCAGTGGTAGAACCTAGCGGTAAAACCCAGCAGTAGAACCCAGTGGTAGAACCCAGCGGTAGAACCCAGTGGTGGAACCCAGTGGTAGAACCCAGCCGTAGAACACAATGGTAGAACACAGCAGTAGAACCCAGTGGTAGAACCGAGTGGTAGAACATAGCGGAAGAACCCAGTGGTAGAACACAACGGTAGAACACGGCAGTAGAACCCAGTGGTAGAACACAACGGTATAACCCAGTGGTAGATCACAGCAGTCAAACCGAGCTGTACAACAGAGTGGTAGAGCACAGCAGTAGAACCCAGTGGTAGAACACAGCAGTCGATCCCAACAGTAGAACCCAGTGGTAGAACACAGGTAGAACCCAGTGGTAGAACACAGAGGTGGAACCCAGTGGTAGAACAGTGTACAGCCCAGTGTGTGGCCCCCTACTACAAGCCGGGTGAAAAAAATGAATCATTCATTCATGAAATTCAAAGGTATAAATGTAAGATAATAGTAGTATAAAAGATCACTTGTAAAAGAAAATATAGATTTTTCTTGATTGTTTTATACTCAAGGGGTCCAAGTAAATACCCAGGTTGAATGTAATGAGTTTTCATGAAATTCTATTGTTTGAATTGTTTCGAGTAGATTCATGCATTTGGTTCAGGTGTTATCTGATGTATTTGTTTTAAATGTATAGCATTGTATGTATGTATTTATATTTATTCATTTATTTTGTAATTTTTTATAAAAAATCTAAATAGTTTGGTCAAATGTAATTGAATACCGTGCCACTGTGGGCGTAGACCACAGCTGTAGAACACATGAGAGTAATTGTAAAATTGGAAAGTTTCTCTGCCTCTCCCGCTAGTTGTTGATGTAGTGGAAGCCCAGACGATGACTCGGGGACTCAGCCAGACAGACACTGACCTGATGGGACGCGGTCACTGGTGGTCACACCAAAGATGAGGGCTCTGACCAAACAGTTAAGGATAGACACACACACACACACACACACACACACACACACACACACACACACACACACACACACACCTTCAGCAAGGTGGATGTCTGGGGAACAGAAGGTTGAAGGAGTTCTCTCTCTCTCTCTCTTCCACTCCGTTTCTCTTTCTCTACTTCAGTATCTCTTTCTTTCTCTGCCTTCTCTCTCTCTATCTCTGTATCTCTGTCCCTTTTTCTGTCTGTGTGTGGTTTGTGTAGCATCTGTAATTGCATACATTAAACATATATGGGAATATTTAGAACTGAAAATAGAAAACGAAAAATGAGCGTGTCACACTTGTTTTGTGTGTGTGTGTGTGTGTGTGTGTGTGTGTGTGTGTGTGTGTGCCTGTTAGCAGACACAGGTGTGCTCCTCAGGTGAGTGCTGTCAGCTATGTTACATAAAATCGGCCTGTTTACTAAAACACCTTAAATGTCTCTAAAATGTTGCAGTCTGAAGCCGGTATGCCGGGAACAGACTACACAATCTAAATCGTATACGATGACATAACGACGATGTAAATTAATACGTCTTAACACATTTTTTCCTGCAGTGTGCTGGAACGCTTTCGACAGAACAACAGACACCACACTCAGTGTTGTGGATCCAACATGGAGGTCATGCTGAAGAAGGCACACCAGCGCCTCCATGCCCTGCTGTGCCTGAGGAAAAGCGGCAAAGGCAAGCGGTGGCTAGTGAACTATTACCGTGGCAACACACCGCTGCACAGGAAAAGAAAGCCATCCAAGAGGGTCGTGAGGACGGCGGAAAAGATGATCGGGTGTGCACTTCCATGAATTGAACAGGAGATCTTTAGGACCAGATGTCGGAAGAAGAGCCATGTCCATCATAAAGGACCGCAACCACCGTGGGCACCATCTGTTCCCCCCCGCCTACCGTCCGGTAGCCGGTTCCACAGAATCCGTACAAGTACTACCAGGTTCAAGGATAGTTTTTATCCACAGGCAGTGACCTACTGAACTTGCATGTGCTTCAATGAATCTTGCTCGTTTAACATAATCACACCAGTCTTACCTTAAAAGATTGACCACAGAGGTTTTTGGGTTGACTCTCCGGGGCTTTCTTCCCTGTCACCCAGGATGTTGAAAAGGGATGTCCAGCTTTCATCCAGGACATCACAAAGTGAGTAGGGTCAAAGATCTCCAAAGGTGGTCCATTTATGTCCACAAAAAGAAGAGAGGACAGACTCTTTGCACGGAACTTGTTGCAAGATGTTCTGTCTTGTGTCATCTGCTATTATGCCTGCATGACAACCACAGAAAATACAGGCTGCAATAATATCAAAATGTCCTAATTCTTTCAAGTTTCAACATACTCATTATTTTTAGCACCAAAAAAGTGCCGGATATCTCCATTCCTCTCGCTCATGTTGACTCTGTGAATTGAATCTTATCTACTGTATGTTCAATAAAATAGTCATACATTTGAACTGACGCAATTCCTCAGCCTTCAGCACACATGCATTTAAATATTGTTCAATGACCCAGCCAGGTACAACTCCTCAAGTCCTGGTTCAGCCACCACACTGTTGGACCACACAGGGAAAAGTAAGAAATAGGAAACATTGGCATTCATCCCTGGACACTTGACACAATCTCATTCAGAAACGTTGAAGGTCAGAAAGTATAAGTATGAAAACAAAACAGCTGGCTAGCTACTTACATTAACCCTATAGAGTGTCTTCAGTGGCTTGAGCGACACGCTACAATATAAACATGAAAGACTCAATCCGAAGCAATCATGTGAGTGTGGCAGGTAGACCAGACGGTCAACTAATGTCAAGGTTAAGAAATGGTACGGTCCACTTTAGGGGTGTCTGAAATCATATTATAAGATTATTCCAGGCATTAATATGGGAAATATATTGTGATCTTTTTTTGCAGCGGCAGATAAGAAGGATATAAACATGTTTTGACCCCGCAAACTGTTGGTTTTTTACATCTTTTAGGGGGGGGGTCCAAGTCCTAATTAGTGGGGTCAGGCCGTTTGCATTTAGACCTAATTTCGATGTCTTCATTTTCCGTTTAAAAGATGTATACTTGAATTTACAAACATGACACCTAATCCTTCACGATTGATGAAAAGGATAGATTGAAAAGAGAAACATTCCTGGAGATTTTTTTAAGATATTAAGAGTTATTATAAAATAGGCCATGATAAAAAAAAGTCAGCTTTGAGAGACATTGGATGTATGGATATTAGGGTTTGACATTTAGATTTTCCCTGTGTTGCTATTCAAGATAATTTTTCACTCAGCGTTCTCAGATCACAGATCGCAGAGCAGCTACAGGTTTTGATCCAATTTGAAGTGGTAAATGTTAAACATGTTTGATATGCAAGCTTTCCAGTAGATCGGAAGATTGAATCTGTAGGCAGCGCACATTAAATCACCGGTACCAGCATCAGCCGGATCAGCCCCTAACCAGCCTCTGACCAGCCTCTGACCAGCCTCTGACCAGCACACTAACCAGTCCCCGACCAGCCTCTGACCAGCCTCTGACCAGCACACTAACCAGTCCCCGACCAGCCTCTGACCAGCCTCTGACCAGCACACTAACCAGTCCCCGACCAGCCTCTGACCAGTCTCTGACCAGCACACTAACCAGTCCCCGACCAGCCTCTGACCAGCACACTAACCAGTCCCCGACCAGCCTCTGACCAGCCTCTGACCAGCACACTAACCAGTCCTCGACCAGCCTCTGACCAGCCTCTGACCAGCCTCTGACCAGCAC
>CM051008.1:27930729-27933229 GCA_027704905.1 Muraenolepis orangiensis
CATGATGACAGTTTATATATATATATATATATCTATATATAGATATAAATATAGATATAGATACAGATGTAGGTCTGGACTAGGCTTTCTTTTTATTTTATTTTATTTTATTTTATTGGTCACACACAGTGAAATGTGTTTCTCTGCACTCAACCCATCCTAGTATTAGGAGCAGGGGGCAGCTATACAGCACCAGGGGAGCAGTGTAGGGGTCTGGTGCCTTGCTCAAGGGCACCTCAGCAGCGCCCAGGAGGCAAACTGGCACCTTTTTTCCAAGTACCAGTTCTTCACTCCGGACTTGGTCCGTTTTGGGGACTTGAAAGCGGCAACCCTCCGGTTCCCAAGCCAAGTCCCAACAGACAGACTGAGCTACTGCCGCCCCCCCCCCCCCCCCCCCACCACCACACACACACACACACACACACACACACACACACACCTTGCCTGTCAAACATGCCACACATAAACCACCAGGAAGTACAAGGAAGTGGAAGTCAAATATGAACAAACATGCATCAATGTGAAACTAAATACCTCATCTAATCTGTCGGTAAAGGGCATTGCTGTTATATTATAATCATCTAGAGCCTCTCGTCTTTACTGCTGCCACTGATGTGCCGCCTTAACGTTGGGAGGAATACATCATATTATTATTATTATACATGTCATTGTATTCCATTTTGACAAACGCAAGCATTGATGCCATGCAACATAAAAGCGTTAAACTCTCTCCAGTGTAGAATGTGACCCATGCTACCGTCATGCACTATGGACATATATAAGGACATTTCACTTTAGTCAAACAGATCTGTTTGCCCGGACATGTTTTATCCACATACATACGGCATGCGCTGCATAAAATGTCAAGTCAAATGTATTTGTATACGTCCATTCGTCATGGCCGGAGGTCTGGAAATGGGGCTACACAGACCGTAACTCACGGCACCGTTTTAAAAGGGTTACGTGCATTGGGTTCCATCCCTCCTTCCGGGACGGCCGGGAGTGCAATAGGTGCCAATGAGGCAGGGATAAAACAGCCATTAATGACGTTGTAAATTCTACAATTAATTCAGCGGCATGAAAGCCAGGTTATATAAAGTTATGATGGATTAACAGTTTTACGATGTACGATCAGTAGATTTACAATCGGTCGTAAAAAAAATAGATTACTACTAATATATATGTATATATAAATATATTTTTTAAAACACACAACTGGCACAACAACCAGACCAGAGACTAGAATAATGAAACAGGGCCATTATTTATGACTTAGAGCATCTCATTTCATAATTGTAAGAAAAGAAAAGCGGGCCCAGAAGACCTCATCATCACACGCACCGTCATTACCGCGCTACAGCCGAAAACCTTTTCTGTGTGTCGTTCCACTCCCCTCCTTCCTGCGCCATTAGCATTGTTGGTTATGCTAATGTGGCCGCCGCTGCCTTATGTAATCATAACACAGGCGGCAGATGAGTGGGGTTTTCGGGAGCCTGCTAATGGTCTCTGGTTAATGTAACTCCCTGATGACGGAGGGAGCCGTGAGGTGGGTTAGCTGTTAGCTGGCCACCTTGTAGTGCCGGAGAACACTTTATGTAGACGCTTGGGAGAAGGGGGTGACACACTGCTGTCTGAGATGAGACACACGGACATACCGGTGGACATGTAGTGTTTACCCTCTGGTGGTGAAACCATGTCTATTTTATTTAGATATATTTATGCCTTTAGGGGCCATGGAAGCTGGCTTGGTTCCTGAATCCCCTGCCGACTTTTAAAAAATCAAGCGTCTTGTAGGCAGAAAAACATGCTTAGGGAATCCGTGTGACAAGACCGCAACTACCATAACGAAAAGCTTAGATTCTGCCGTTAAAGTTTATTTTTGTGTGGATCTATGGCTTCTGCTACTGAAGCTTGTTGGAAAAAAACAACAAGGAATTCGATAAGAATGATCACAATTCGTTATCTGCTCTGTGATTGGTTTAGGTGGAAGAACCCTCCCCCCATTCCCCCCTCTCTCCATCCCCGTCTCTGCAGCCCAGACAGAGGAAACTTCAGACTGAATGAAATGAAAATAGAAAAAAAAATAGAAATTCAGGACTCCCTTCAAGTATCTGTGGGCTTTTCAAGTATTGTATTTCCCCAAGTCCTCCCACTTGAAGATCAGTCAATAGTTATAAGTTATAATAAGAGGCCTGCCATCCTATACTTTTGAGATACACCTGTTCTGTGATAAAGGCCTATTAAGATCACTTGTCAACCGCTTTAGTATAAAAAGAGTGCTCGCCCACTACTTGGTTATCCATGTAATCCTAATAATCCTAATAACTAAGGAATATATATACAAATAAATATAAAGGTATACACATCTTAACAAACCAACTGTAAAGTTCTCTGGTCGACTTTAACCCAAAAGCACGAGAACAAGAGAGATGAGTAGGGGTTTACTGAAGTGAACAGGCATGGTCAAACCCAGGAGACCAGTCACACAGGTAATCCAAGG
>CM051008.1:27948229-27955729 GCA_027704905.1 Muraenolepis orangiensis
GGGGATACAGTTAAACTGCACATTAGGCTACCATTAACGACATTGCTGAGCTTCTCGGATGAAATGGCCATTCTATGTATGCATACCGCTGTTGCAAATGTAATATAAGCGCCGCTGTGTTTCAATTAATATACAATCATAATTATAATTAAAACCTTGTTATACATAGTATTTCAATAAATACATAAATAAATTGATGAACAATACATTAATTCATAAATACTGCGAATTTGCATATGATAAATCGTGCACATTTGTCCAAAAAAACCCTTTGAATGGAGAGGGGGAGAGAGAGAGGTCTGGGTTGCATTCTGCATGTTTCTTTCTTTCTTTTTGATCATCTCTGTTGCGTTTCGCCCCCTCTGTGAATGTATTGTATTGAACACATTCCTTTAGTCTCCTTCAGTAGAGATGTGAACCTTATGCTACCGACACTACAATACAAATATAAACAGCAAGACCAAGGATTCATATTGGCAAGGCAGATATCTGCATAGGGTAGATTGTGGATATATATATATATATTATTGTATATGTACTGTATATGAGAGAGAGAGAGAGGAGGAGGAGATGAGGAGAGAGAGAGAGAGAGAGAGAGAGAATTTTAACGACACTTATATTTATACATCATTCTAGCATTACAACAAAAAGCATCACACAGTCAACTATACAAAACACTCGTCCTTCTTTCAAGAAACCTACACAAACAATTGATAAACAATTTTTACAAATACAACAAGCAAAAAAAACACCAAAGAAACAACACCACCAACAACAAAAAACAACCACAACAAAGAAAACCTCAAATCAGCTCAGTTGCCAAATCCAGCTCATCTACTGTTACAGAGCACAACACTCCTTTATGTGCCCTCCAGCATCATGCTGACCGTCCTGATGGATTTCACCTCCAAACGCGAAGCCAGGGCAGCAGCATCGTCCATGTTTGCCCCTGTCAAGTCCACAACATGGCCCAGTGTAGTGACCTTTGACCTGCAGGGCTGCCCGGAGAGTGTCAGTCCCGGCCCACCAGTTACGTCCAAACGTGCTCCCAGCACAACTGGCTCTTTCAAAAGCCAGAACAGTGACTTCGAGTAATCCAGCGGTCCTTTCTCGAACAAACTAAAATCCATTGAAGCAGAGAATTTGACAGTCCCAGACCTCCAGGCTGTTGCAGTATGGCACAAGCCACCGGCCTCCACACCAAGTCCTTCGGTCCATAAAAACGTCTCTGGATGAACTGGAGTCGAAAGGTTGCACCCCTCTGCCATGGGAAAATAACCAAACTGCAGGACATAAAGTACTAAAAAGAGACCAGATACCTTAACCCTCATTGGAGATTTTTGGTCTTGACCTTTGAAATATGTTTCCTTAAACGATAAATCTCCTGAACAGAGAAACCTTCTTCGTTCATGTCATTGCGTCTCATTAGCCACTTAGCGGACTCAACAAATAGCTTTACGTCAGGGAAAAAACTTTCCACCTTAACTGCCCTTGAACCTTTAGTATCCTGTAGAAAACTTTTTATTCTAGTTAAGGAATAAGTCCCGTCATTCCTCCCGTCAGCCTGAGACTGAGTGGGAGGCAGAGACTCCACATCATCACTGAAGTCAGAGTCTTCACTGTCATTGTCAACCTCCTGCTCTGATTGGCAGTCTTTTTTTGCTCTAGAGTCAGATTGACTGACCTCGGTCTTCCTTTTTTGGGCAGTTTTGGTACCATCAGCATCAAGTTCCATTACCTCCTCATTTATGATGCACTCTGCTTCTTCAGTAGCTAGTCCAGCCCGTTTGCCTAGTCTGGTTCTTTCTTCACCTCTGACCCCTGCCTTCTGACCTCCCACTTCTTCACCCTCCTCGACCCCAGTGACCTTCTCAACAGCCTTCGCTTTCCCCTTTGTAGCCATTTTTCCCCCATTAACATTCACATTTAATCCTGCCTCCACTACCAGAACTCTCCTTTCCTCCTGCATCTGTTCACCCTGTTCTGCCCCCTCTACCAGGTCTCTCCCCTCCCCCTGCTCACCATTTCCTATCTCCTCTGCCAGGCCTCTCCTCTCCTCCTGCACCTGCCTATCCTGTCCTACACCCTCATCCAGGCCTCTCCCCTCCCCCTGCACCTTCTGACCTTGTCCTGTCTTCTCCACCAGACCTTCTCCTGTCCCTTTCCTCCCAGAGGTTCTCTCTTGACCCTTGTTGGTGCTTGAGCCACTTGGGCCTGCCCTGGGTGATGGCGGTGTTTGGTCAGTGGGCCCAGGCCTCTTATTAGGACAGGACCTAAGCATGTGGCCTTCCAACCCACACCCAAAACACTTCATTGTGTCTGAAGTTACATAAACAATATAATCAAAGTCATCCACTCTAAAGTTCATGGATACATTCAAATCACTTTTTTCATCATTCAAAATCATGAAAACCTGTCTTCTGAAAGATACCACATGCTTTAGCAGAGGGGATTTACATCCCAGAGAAATCCTTTTCACCGGGGAAACTACCTGACCGTGTCTAAGCAGCTCTCTTTCCAGAGCCTCATTCCTGATAAAAGGAGGAACGTTGGATATAATTATCCTTTTTGCTGGATTTACTAGTGGAAACACGGGGATAAAGGAGTCGTGAATTACCACTCCCAGCTCCGCAATCCAATCCACTTTATCCACACAATCCAAAAAAATTACAACTGCATTGTTCATCCGCGATGCAGATTTCACACCGTCGTGACCCACAACAGCTCCGACGGCTAAACTACACTCTTCCACGGTGCAGTTCGGTCCGGGGGAGAGCTTTACAGCGTGTCTGCGCGTCAGACGCTC
The DNA here is from genome assembly GCA_027704905.1 of Muraenolepis orangiensis. NCBI lineage: Eukaryota > Metazoa > Chordata > Actinopteri > Gadiformes > Muraenolepididae > Muraenolepis > Muraenolepis orangiensis. The sequence continues at coordinate 27,951,036 of CM051008.1, forward strand.
CAAACCCATAGCTGCGGGCGGCATGCCGACCAGCAGAGCTGGTGGCCGCTACTCGCTCCAAAACACACCAAACACTCAACTAACAACACTGACAAACAAAACGTACATATATATAGATACACAGAACAAAGATAGAAATCACTTTCAGAACGTTTTAACTCACGCAAACCGCTCACTCATACATACCACCTCGCTCCCAAACACTCGCTCCGAAACACACGCATGCGCAGAGAGAGAGAGAGAGAGAGAGAGAGAGAGAGAGAGTTAAAGAGAGATAAAAAGACAAATAATACCTATGCACTTGTAAAACTTTACAATAAGGGTACATTAATTAACCATTAATTAACGTTAGTTAATGCAGAAATAATCATTATCATATAGAATAGGTCATTCTATAGGTTATACCTATTCTATGGGTTAGGGTACCCCTGCTGACCCTACTCCTTCAATTATATAAATATATATAAATAATAAATATATAATATATATATATATACTGTATATATATATACTGTATATATATATACTGTATATATATATTAATACCTTTGTTAACATGAACACCATGACCTTAGTTAAGGTGAACACCTCAGTAAATGGCTACTAGACCAAGCGCTAACGTTAATGAACGGTTCACGAGTGTTACCCTCATTGTAAAGTGTTACCTGCATGAACTTTTTGATCCTATTTCTTTGTTGACCTGCGGGGACAGATGGGGCATGACTGTGACAGCCTTGTCGTCGGTGTCTCTTGGGACAAATCCATCACACAAAGATGAGAGAGAGAGAGAGAGAGAGAGAGAGAGGAGAGAGAGACGAGAGAGATGAGAGAGAGAGAGAGAGAGAGAGAGAGAGAGAGAGAGAGAGGAGAGAGAGAGAGAGAGAGAGAGAGAGAGAGAGAGAGAGAGAACTAAAAACTACCAACCCTAAAAAGGAGAGGTGGCATATTTACTTGAAGAGCAATAAGACTATAGCCTCAATTTCTCCCAGGGGCATGTTTTGTACTTTGGGGGTGGGGTGTGTGTTGTGTGTGTGTGTGTGGTGTGTGTGTGTGTGTGTGTGGGTGGGGGGGGGGGTGGGGGGGGGGGGGGGGGCTAGTGATGTAGTTTCAATGAGATGACAAGCTTCCAGCCGGAGTGTGTAGTCAAATGGATTTCACGGCACACTCATCGCAACAGGGGGGATTTTAGACGCTGGAGGGCCACATCAGCCCACAAAATGTCAGCAGTTTCCAATCCGCCGTTTGAACCGAGGCACACGCACGCACACGCACACACACGCACACGCACACACACACACACACACACACACCTTCCCTTCCCAGAGCTCTGGGGTCAGAGGCAAATGCCACCATGCCATTCTTCTTCCTCTTGAAAGATATGATGGATGAATAATAACTGATGTTTTGACTGGCCTGGGAGCAGGGTGTCAGAGGATGGGGGCGTGAGGCATGTTTAAAAGTCCTTCTTTGCAAATGTAAAAGTCTTTCCAGGTCTTTCCACTCCTCTTTCAATATGGAAGTTATTACAGCAAGACCTAATCCCACACTCCGCTTTAGCTACTTAGAGAGAGATGGAGAGAGAGGGAGAGAGCGAGAGAGAGAGGAGAGAGAGAGAGAGAGAGAGAGAGAGAGAGAGAGAGAGAGAGAGAGAGAGAGAGAGAGAGAGAGAGAGAGAGAGAGAGAGAGAGAGAGAGAGACTTTAATTCCAGCTGGGGATGGCAGATATGTTAAAACCAGATAAAACGAGACATTAATTGAGTGACAGACTCGTCGGTATTATCTGCTGACGAGTGTGTGTCTGTGTATGTGTGTGTCTGTGTATGTGTGTGTGTACATGTGTGTATGTGTATGTGTGTGTATGTGCAGGTGTGAAAAGAGATTTTGAATTTGTGCATGTGTGTTCTTCAGAAGCTTTCCTCTCTGGCTTTTTCTTCTCTCCCGTTTCTGTGGGTGTATGCGTGTGTGTGTGTGTGTGTGTGTGTCTCTCTCTCCCTTCTCTCTCTCTCTCTCTCTCTCTCTCTCTCTCTCTCTCTCTCTCTCTCTCTCTCTCTCTCTCTCTCTCTCTCTCTCTCTCCTCTCTCTCTCTCTCTCTCTCTCTCTCTCTCTCTTCCATCCTCTCTCTCTCCTCTCTGTGTGCCTCTATCTTTCTTCTCTATGTGTGCCCCCTCTCTCTCTCTCTCTCTCTCTCTCTCTCTCTCCTCTCTCTCTCTCTCTCTCTCTCTCTCTCCTCTCTCTCTCTCTCTCTCTCTCTCCCTCCCCCTGCTTCGTTTGCGCTCTACTTGGTTCGGGGTCTATTCCTCGGCGGTGGTGGCGACGGGGGGATAGAGAGACCGTGGAGGCCCAGGAGTGGAGGGGCACCAGGTGCAGCATTATATCAGACAGACGCAGCATCAGCCCCCCGTGAAAAGAACCTTAATACCAACCACACAACCCCCCAATCAGATGAGCAACGACTCCATTCACGGGCTCCCATCGCTTTTGTTTGGCGCCACGGTATCTTGTTTTGCACGTTTGTGTGTGTGTGTGTATGTGTGTGTGTGTGTGTGTGTGTGTGTGTGTGTGTGTGTGTGTGTGTATGTGTGTGTGTGTGTGTGTGTGTGTGTACGTGTGTGTGTGTGCGTGCGTGCACGTGTATGTAGGATCTAAATGGAGCGTGTGCGTGTTTGTGTGTGTGTAAAAACCAACAAAAAAACCCCATCAAAGACCATCGCTCTTTTCTCTGCACCGTCGAATCAACTGAAGGCGCAGAAGATGAAAGACAAAAGTAATCAATTTGTATTTAGATTTTTAAGCTCCGGGGCCTGCAGGCTACTGTGTTTCAAAGCAGGAACACGCCGCCTGTCTGCCGCGTTGCTGTGTTCTCTTGATAAACCTTTTTTTCGCTGATCAATTCTTAGAGCCCTTAGATCGTTTATTTACGATTAGATTAGGTGTGCCGGGAACCTTCTGGAGGCATACGGCCTTCAGATGCTTGTAAGCCTGGTCTGCTGTAAGTCTTTCAGTTATTTGAGGTCATTCTCCGACTGGACTCCAGTCTGGAGTGTTTCTATTAGTAATCCATATCAGTCTGTCACTGTGTGTGTGTGTGTGTGTGTGTGTGTGTGTGTGTGTGTGTGTGTGTGTGTGTGTGTGTGTGTGTGTGTGTGTGTGTGTGTGTGTGTGTGTGTGTGTGTGTGTGTGTGTGCTTGTGTGTATGTCAGTGTGTGTGTGTGTATGTCAGTGTGTGTGTGTGTGTGTGTGCGTGCACATGTGTGAATGTGGCTATCAGTGTGTGTGTGTGTGTGTGTTTGAGTGTGTGCCTGTGCGTGTATATCTGTGTGTGTGTGTGTGTGTGGGCATCAGTGTGTGTGTGTGTGTGTGTGTGTGTGGGTATCAGTGTGTGTGTATGTATGTGTGTGTGCACGGCGTAAGTGTGAGTGTGACTTGTCAAACAAGCTGGGTCCTGCTACCACATTTCCATTAGTGCACAATGGAACAAAAGGTAATTTGGAATCTGATGAAAGCCCTGCTATTCTTGTCTGACCTGAGTAGACATTGTATTGTTCATTATCTGTTATCCATGTCCGTGTTATGATCTGCAAATATGCTCCCGCAAACGAGGATCACACCGCCCGCAATTTCATGTCGGCGTTTAAATATCGAAATGCTAATTAATGCGTACTTTCCGTTAATTGTTTGGCATCCAATCGGCGATACTTTTAAATTGGTACAATGGGGTTCGAAGCACCTCGGAGCAGCAGAAATAGTTTGGAGTGTTTAAACGGAAATTAATTACGCTTCTTCTTCTTCGTATCATTATTATTATTATTATTATTATTATTATCTTGTTCCCCCGTTTAAGTACACTTCCACTTCAATTGACCCAGGTCGCTGGCTAAATTAAAACTCTGCAGCGGCTCAATCAAGAATCTGTGTTTCCTCCTTTGTGTGAGAATTGGAAGGAGTCATCTCACACTGTCACACATGTATTCAAATGAAGTGTGTGTGTGTGTGTGTGTGTGTGTGTGTGTGTGTGTGTGTGTGTGTGTGTGTGTGTGTGTGTGTGTGTGTGCGTGTGCGTGTGCGTGTGTGTGTGTGTGTGTGTGTGTGATGATAATTCCTACAGGGCAGTGAAGTTTGAATATTGATATAATTGATCTAAAGTGATATTCTAGTTGTTCATATTTAGTGTACATGAATTGCAGTGAGCACATACACAATTATCATACACCTTACGTAACTATATATTCAATTGAAATGTACTCATTTAAAATGTGACATCATTTTCATCATGATGTGTATATCGTGTAGAACCATATTGTGTGGTTACAATGGCAACACCTCGGTCGTCATGGACACAAAATGACAAAGTGGCTTTCCACCCCCCACCAAACCTTTAAAACACTCGGCTCGGTCCCAAGACAGAACCCCTTCCCTTAACCATCGGTCCGCTCTCACTCTTTAGATCGATAATTACGCCCCTAATGACCTCTCTCGCCTGATTGGTCCAGGGCAGCGGCGACCGGTTTCACAGGGGGCCAATCAATGCTGGTCATCATAGTTATTTTCTTTAAATAGATGGGTGAGCTGTGAACTAGGGGCTGCATGAGTAATGGACTCATTATCTATGTAGAGTGGACCTCATCACACACGCACTCACACACCTGCACACACACTCTCTCACACACACACACACACACATATGTACACACACA
>CM051008.1:27968229-27973229 GCA_027704905.1 Muraenolepis orangiensis
AGCAGTGAGTGAAAATATTATGTACAATACCCGACGACAGACAGCAGTTATAAAAATAATAATAATAAAACAGAATAGAATAAAATAAGAATAAAAATGCAATTTATAAAATGCAATATATCGGCACAGAAAAGGAGCAATATGTATATATAAATCAATGTAATAAAATATACATTGTTATATGCTATATGCCCTTGTTCAGCAGCCTGATGGCCTGACTGTGGAAGCTATCTCTGAGTCTATTTGTACGGCACTTGATACTGCGGTATCGCCTGCCTGACGGGAAAAGTGAAATGTCAAGAGGTGTGTCAATTTCCGGGGAAACTAAACTGGGTAGGTTTCACACAACAAGTGAACAAGGCAGCTGCTGGTCTTCCGCACCCACATCCACATCATGCTGCTAGACACTGTTGTATGCATACACCCCCCGTGGTGTATGCCACGCCTACATTCCCCGCTGGGACGATGAATGCGAAGACCTACTTTGTGCCCACACAGAAGCACAAACCAGCGAAGACGGGGGACAAAGCAGAGACAGACGGGCAAAGACAGAGACAGAGACAGTGGAATCAATCGACTTCACGCACTCCAGCAGACGGGCGTGGCAGACAATGAACAGGCTGACGGGCAGATCGACAACTCCGGCACATCACTGCAACACTCCGTCGTCTCGCTGCTGCTGAGCAACGACAGGGCTTCTGGCTGTGACTCCAACACTATCTAATGATTTCACGATTCAAGAAATCTAGCTGGCAATCCAACGGCTGAAAACCGGTACGGCACCAGGTGTTGATGGCATCCACCCGGATCACATAAAACACAGAGGCAAGAAGGCAGCCGACTAGCTGTGCTCCTTACTCTCGTGTGTTTCCGCAGCTCGAAGCTGCCAAAGATCTGGCACCGGACCAAGGTGATCTTCTCGCTGAAGCCAAAATCCAAGCGATGACCTCAAGGGATACCGGCCCATCTCGCTGCTGTGTGTTCCATAAAACACACATCAACCCAAGTGTTTTAACCCCAGCTGCCCAAAGAACCAATGGCTTTAAGGGGTTGGTCAAAAGCAGACCCGCTGACCCTCCTGTGCTAAGATATATAGAGAACAGCTTCCAGGGAGGGGAGAAGGCTGGCACCACCTTCCTGGACCTCACAGCGGCGTACGACACTGTATGACTGCGTGGACCACACATGAAGCTTCTGAAAACTATTCCGGACAAGCACATGGTGAGCTTCATAATGGAGTTGCTGTGCAACCACAGCTCTCGACTGCACACCAGCAAGGGCCAATGCTGCAGGGTGAGAAAACTGAAGGACGGCGTCCCGCAGGGCTCTGTGCTGGCACCAATGTTGTTCAACATCTATATCCACGACCTGCCTGCAACACAATCACGAGTGTTTGAAGGGGTGTATGGTGATTGTACGGCTATGCAGACAACCTCACGGTCCTTCTCACTAAGCAATCCTGGGGACATGTCCTGTCTTGGTAGCTGGATGTTGCCCTCCACAGTGTCCCTGTGGACTGTCTCTCCGCATGCCTTCGAGCCACCAACTAAACCAACTGCCTGTCCATGCTGGTGTCTAGAGAGAGAGAGAGAGGAGAGAGAGAGAGAGAGAGAGAGGAGAGGAGAGAGAGAGAGAGGAGAGAGAGAGAGAGAGAGAGGAGAGAGAGAGAGAGAGAGAGAGAGGAGAGGAGAGAGAGTGAGTGAGAGAGAGAGAGAGGAGTGAGATGAGAGAGAGAGAGAGAGAGAGAGAGAGAGAGAGAGAGAGAGAGAGAGAGAGAGAGAGAGAGAGAGAGAGAGAGAGAGAGAGAGAGAGAGAGAAACAGAGGCAGTGTGAGGGAGTGAGAGAGAGAGAGACAGACAGACAGACAGACAGACAGACAGACAGACAGACAGACAGACAGACAGACAGACAGACAGACAGACAGACAGACAGACAGACAGACAGACAGACAGACAGACAGGAGTGAGACAGTGAGTGAGTGAGTGAGTGAGTGAGTGAGTGAGTGAGTGAGTGAGTGAGTGAGTGAGTGAGTGAGAGAGAGAGAGAGAGAGAGAGAGAGAGAGAGAGAGAGAGAGAGAGAGAGAGAGAGAGAGAGAGAGAGAGAGAGAGAGAGAGAGAGAGAGAGAGAGAGAGAGAGAGAGAGAGCGAGCAGAGACCAGTAAATCCCACCGCCTCCACAATATCGTCACGGAGACACAACCACGCATGCGCCTCAAGTCCCGGCGCCCCTTATGAGCTCAAAATAAATCCATAAACACGACAAGAAATTCATTTTTGTTGCATTGTTCATTTAATAATTGCCACACACAACATACAGAGCTGTGAGAAATTAGCAACTAATGATTACCCAATCCTCCCTCCCCCAGTTCATTCATTCTGGATAAGGATTAGGATGACGGTGAGGATAAGCACTGTTTAATAACATGTTATGAAATATGACATATGAAGTTGAAAATGAATAGCTGAATAGCTGAATAGACAGATATACTGATAGAGATAGATATATAGATATATAACGGATCAGAGAAATGTACTGCCTTGATACTGCCGTTTTGGCAAAGCCAAGCCGGTAGAGGACAATCACACTCTACTCCTCTGAATCTGGGCGACTTCATGAAGGTAGGCGATGAACAACTTGGTTCCCTCCACATAGTTGTACCTGGGGGGACGAGAAGACAGAGCATCACCCAAGACGCCTTCAAAGTCCAAGTTAAAGTGTTTTTTTATCACCATCAGGGACATTGTAGATACTCTAACAAGGGGTCGATGACGCAATGGAATTCCAAAAGGGCAAAATAAATAAACAGTGGAAAAGCATATTCAATAGCAACGCATGTTTTCATTGCTTTGTTCAATTGTTCTAGTGAAGAAAATTAGGAGAGGATGTGACGGCTGAGAATAAACTATGGGTCAATTTGCATGAGGAATCTATCTTTGCAGACTCCAAAAGCAATCTCATAAACATAAAAGCTGCCTTCAGGGATTATGAACCAGACTGAACCAGACTGAACCAGTGAACTGATCAGTAGTAAATCAAAGGGAGTTTGTTTCAGCTTTGTTCGTGTGACTATATCTGTTACTTACTGTGATTATCTGAGCTTGTAAGTCAGCTGTCTACATGTCACACAGGCACCACAAACAAATCTATAGCTCGCCCATTGTATCTTTATCTCTCCCGTGGAGAGGCCTTAGAATATTTCGAAATGTAAGCAGTCATGTTACCACACCGATAATATCAATGCACAGCTTTTCATTGACATTGAATTCAGGCCATTGGTCAGTCAGAGCTCCATCTCTCTTTCTCGCTTGAGTCAATTCACTATTTGTACAGCTGCTAATCGGTTACACATTTAAAGTCTGAGGTTAAGGTCTTACTGACGCAAGTCGACTCAGAAGGAGCTCATGCCAGACCACGCCTCCGCCACAGTCAGCAAATCGGATGTTTGATTTGATTTGATTTTGCTGCTTGTTTTGTCGTTAATCCCCCGGCCCCCCTTTTATAGACTAAAGTGCGGTGTAAATCCTATTATTTGACATTATTTGGATGACAGATATCAGGAGAGGAGAGGTGCTCTTTCAATACAGCTTTTGTATCTCAACCCAAAAAAAATCTTTCACAACTACACTGGGTTTAGTAGTCAGTGAAACAAAAGAGAAAAGGAAAACCCGAGCAAACATAAATGGTATTTCACATAAACTCAATATCCCAGCATTTGAGCAACAGTTACAATAGTATGTTTTTCTTTATTTCACATATTTTTATTGTATTGACTTACTGATTTTGATATTCAATTTTATAATAAGTTATGTACGAAATTGGACAAAACTTGGCGGTTAGATTAGTTATGAGCCAAGGAATAGTTGGCCCATTACATTCGATTTTGGCGCAGATCCAGATCCAAAATCCGGATCCAGGGGACATTTTGGTGTGGCGGAGGTATGTCCACTTTTGAGGGCCTTTTTTTTGTATTTAAGCATTTCTTTCCTTTTTTTATTTGTATTGTATTATTCGCAAAGTATTCTTCTGCGTTGAGCCGAGCCGTTTCCCCAGAATGTGTGAAACAATTTCACAAAGTCACCTGCTGATCTTCTCGTTCTGGGAGTGCATGCCGTCGTCAAAGCCTCCGATGGGCATCATGACGAGGCCCTTCCCCGTCACGTCCTGGAAGGTCCTGGCGATCGGGATGGTCCCGCCCTCGCGGATCATGTCGGGCTCCACGTTAAACACTGGCGTTTAGCAGTTAGAAGGAGATCAAAAGAGACACACAGACACACAAGCACCATTTCGTGTGGCAAAAGGTCTCTCATCGTACGCCGTGACCATATTGAATCGTGCAGCAATAGACGTGCCTATATTTGTATATTTTGCATATATATATGACGGTGTGTCTGTATTTGTACATTATGCAGTGTACTATCTCGGAATAAATGCAGATGGAAAAATAAAACGGTTTGTGTGCTTCAAGCATCAAAGCATTTGTATTTTGTGGTATTTAAAAATGTTTCTGTGTTATTTTATTATTTTTTTTTATCTATTAACAGTGTTACTGATTATAAGTTGCAGTGTGCAACTAGGCGCTTGTCTGCAGTCGTCTGCAGCTGGCGGTAGTATACCTCTCTTGACGGCCTTCTTGCCGGCTTCGTAGAGCACATGGTGGGTGTTGGCCAGCCAGGGCTTGGCCCCGATAACCATGGTCACCTTCAGCTTGTTGGGGCTCTTCCTCCTGGCAAACACTGACTGCAGGTACTCTGTCACCTACAGCGGCCGTGCCGCGGTACAATCCACAAGGTACACATTAGTAATTCTGTGCTTCACAAGTGAAGTGGCTCCCCACCCCGTATGTCGGAGAACATTTGAGTGCCTTGAGGCCAGGTTAGGGGCGCTGTGAAGCTGGTGCTGAGTGGGTCCAGTGAGGGATACCATATTAAAAGTTGTTCCTGTTTACTACATAATAAGCTAATTTGCTCTATTGTTCATTCATTCATTCATTCATTCATTC
>CM051008.1:27978229-28008229 GCA_027704905.1 Muraenolepis orangiensis
ATGTCTTTATAAACTTGTTGTACTCGTTGTAATATTTAATTCTAATATATACATAGTAACTTTAAGGGACACTATTGTATATTTCATCACTGTTTTGAATAGTTTACATGGCTAATTTAGACTGTTGAAAGTACGGGAAACTGCAATGCTATTAGTGCTTCTAACACTTCTAAGACGAGCGGCAACCATGACCTCATGACCGCAGTACAGCACAGTGTGAGGGTCTGGGACTGCAGCTTTAAGATACCTCAAGGTATCAGTGCTTCAACCTTATCAATAGCTTATCAGCTGCTGCTAGCTTAGGGAGCAACATCAATGGTAATGGTAATGGGCGCTTTTATCCAAAGCGCTTTTTCAAGTCATGCCTCACATTCACCCATTCATACACACATTCAACCACCGACGGCGGAGTCAACCGTCCAAGGAGACAGCCGGCACGTCAGGAGCAGTTAGGGTTAGGGGGTCTTGCTCAAGGACACCTCGACAGCTAGAAAAGAGCAACCAGCAACCTTCCGGTTGTGAGGCGACAGCTCTACCTCCTCAACAACGGGAAGAATGAGGATCACCTTCTACCCCTTGGAATGGGAGTGCCAATGGGCCGATTACTTTGTTGTGTTCAGCGGCTAATCCTATTAAACCCGCTAAGGACTTCCTCCCCTCACCTCCTGCTCCCCAACGTCCGCCATGGTGACGTTCCCCCCCATGGCCCGGAGCTTGTCGGCCGTCATGGCCATCATGCGGTGGAGCTCTGCCCTCTTGGACACGTCGCTGGAGTCACTCTCCACCGCCACCCACTCCCGCAGCGCCTGGATGAATCACACACACACACAGGTACATTCACGCGCACGTACACACACACACACACACACGCACACGCATGCACACGCACACACACACACACACACACACACACACACACACACACACATTACATTACATCACAGTCTTTTAGCAGAATGTTTTTCCAAAGCGACCTTCAATAGTGCGTTCAACAAAGGAAGGTAAGAGAACAATTCGTCACCATCATTCCCAACAAGTCTCCAAAAACTGAACCAGTGCTCAGGTAAAAGTCAAATAAGTAGTAAGTATCACAAACAGTGAGTTTTTAGCCTGCGGCATAAGATGGGCAGTGACTAGCAGTCCTGACATCCGACACACACACACACACACACACACACACACACACACACACACACACACAGGAACACAGGTTCATGCAGACATGTATACGCACACACATACATACAAACATACATACACACATGGATTTGAGTATCTCCTTTTTGTGCTGTACCTCGACATACTGCTCTTGGTGGCTGTTGACATGCTCCACCAGGTCCTCATAGCGGAACGTGTGCACAATGGAGAACGCCAACGCCACGCTGACACAAGACAGCGGCGACAGCTTCATCTGTTGAGAGAGACAGTAGACACACACTGAGCCTACACTAAGCAACGTAGATCCAAGCTAGGCGTTTCTGATGCAAAGGATTCTCATTCCACCTTTACTACGGGGCATGTTTGACCACGGCTAAAGAATGAATTAGTATTAATTACTATTGTATGATGTCGGCTGCAGTACATACATGGAGCAAGAAGTATGTCTAATAAAAATGATATGCAGCAAACAAAACAAAGCTGTACCACAAAGTTCACTCAATTCGACACAGTCTCTCCTCAAAAGGTCGTACTGAAAAGGAACAAACGATCCAGCCAGCAGGACTTTAAATAAGAAACAACTTTGTTCACATGTTTCACAATAATCTCTTTCAGGGGGGCTCCCCTCACAAGACTACCATGATTACGGTGGGGCAACCTCTGGGCTTACCTTGCTGTAGTAGATCAGTGCTCAAAGCGTGTGTGTGTGTGTGTGTGTGTGTGTGTGTGTCTCCTCTGGTGCCAAACAGACTGTGACCCCTTTAGTTGATACTCGCCTGTTTATATACACTCAAGACTCACACCTCCCACTGTCTAGGGGGCCCAGGTAGTCTGGGGTGTGTTTGCCTGGGGCTCAACCAGCCAACAAATGGAATTATTTTCCAGCTGACAGCCAACAAGAATTCTCTGCACAATGGATTGATCCCGGTCCAAGACGCCATGCTGGGGGGTGGTTGAGCGGCGGAACAACGGCCGGTGGAGGCGGGGGCAGCTCTAGCACGGAGGCCAGACATCCTGCTGTGTGTGTCTTGGAATCTCTAAAGTCGCTCGGTCGCTAATCACAATGGCTGAAGCCTTTTCCAGCCTTTCCGCATCGGGGCCAGAGTGTCCCGTGGTTTCTAATTAAAATGGGTTTTTCTAAATACTTTTTTTCCGCAGAGTTCGTTGCGTGTTGTTGCCTTGACAAGTTCAGATCAGGAATCACATGCGTAGGAACGGAACCACATTGTTTGAAATAATATTAGCAAGTCTAATGTCTTAGACGTTTGACATCACACATAGCATTAAAATGCAGTGCAATGCGACAGATGTCATTTGGATTATGTAACGTGTGATTTTACCATATGGTGATAGCTATCGATATAGAGATATATTGATATTGACTTCGATCATATCGACCACATAGCAATGTGGAGCAGACAACCCCGGCCGTCCTCAGACATTGTTCTTGTGACTTTAACAGCGGCAATTGAAGTGACCTACCTCCTTAAAATAGAAACACTAGTTCATGAAATGTCCAACCAGAGAGCAGAACACTCTGGATCAACAGAGCTTACCCTTCTCTCTATATTTACGAGCAAGCGATCCTAAGTAGCACGATAGCAGCACCAAAACACCACTAACACCTTCTTTGCAATTAGGAAGGAGCTCACTCACTCACTCACTCACTCACACAGAACAAAAGGTTTGAGACCAGGTCTGAACGTCCCATCCCATCTCATCATTTCTGAATGTGCAATTGGACAAGCATTCTATCTAAGAGTTGATTCTGGCAGTGGCAAAAAGTGGTAGTAGTTTGACTGTAACAAACACAGTGAGACTGGACAACAATGTAATTGCAAGCAGTGCACGTCACAAGCTAATTATTATAATATAGTAATAGCGTGGTGTGGCCACTGGGTGAAGCATTACACTATAAACCACTCAAACGAAGGCAAGCTGTGATGAAGTTGTCACTTGATGTTGTACTGTGTGTGTGTGTGTGTGTGTGTGTGTGTGTGTGTGTGTGTGTGTGTGTGTGTGTGGGGGGGGGGGGGGGGGGCTCGGCGAAATACGGCAATAGACGGCTTTTCCCGTCCAACTTCTTCAAAGGTCGGCATTGTCATTGTACTGTGATCTACCTCCATGTATCTGATTGCTATCACTGTTCACTCTTCCTCCTGGAGGTCGCACAGACGCCGGGTCACGGCCGGGTGCCGCCCACAACCACACTAATCTCATCTCTCCTCCTCTTCCTGGACTTATGTGGTAACAGGGAGGGCTTTGGAATTGCCAGTAGGCTGTGCTGAAAACTGAGTCAATCTCAGGATTTGCGTCCTTGCTCTCCCTCAACTTCCTTGTTCTAACTGAGACTTGGATCCCCAGCTTGCCTGGGGATCCACTTCCCTGACAATGGCTCCGGACTCATCCTTCTCGGGGACTTCACATCCTGACTTAGAAGTAGGACCTGCTTCTCTCTTTCCTCGCCTCCTTCCTCCTTTCCCTCTCTCCATCTCCTCTGACCCGCAGGGGTCTGGCAACAACCCCTGCTGTAGATCACCCCCCCCCCACACCCCCCCCCCCCCACCCCCATTCGAAAATTCCGTTGTTCTAGTCAGACGGACGTCACGGAGGAGTCACTTTATGCCTTATCTCATTTAGGCAGATCAGATTGTCGCAGCCAATTTCCAAGTGTACCCTAGTTGGTAAAGCAGTGTCCATGTAGTGAAGTAACAGCCCATCATCTTCGCCTGTTGCCATTTTGACGTAAAATCCTACGTAGAAAAAACGTAGCACTACGCTAGATCCCCTCTCGCTCCAGCCAGTATACCTTCTAGCTCCCTATTGAGCTGTGGGGAAATCTGAAAGAATACGCCCATTGGCTACAAATCACTATATGATTGGTTGATCAAATTGTCAATCTAAACGTACGCTCTCATTCAGTCTGAGGGCCAAAGTCATCGGGAATACTTTGGTTGAAGGATATTCTTCCCAGCAACCCAGAAACATATCTGATTTGTTACATTGTTTTTCCAACACAAAACCACTCAAATGCGTCGTGCATGGACCGAGAAAGACAAACAAATCAACGTAACACTGAAATGTAACAACACAGATACCATTCTCATTTATTCATTTGATTTAAATTTGATAAATTGTATTACTTTTTTTTAGGGTCTTCTCTGAATACCTTGAAGGCCCTGACGCTTCACCACTGCTGTACACGTAGTTGTCTTGCATACCTATGTTGATTGCACTATTGTAAGTTGCTTTGGACAAAAGCGTCTGGCGAATTACTGTAATGTACTGTGTGTGTGTGTGTGTGTGTGTGTGTGTGTGTGTGTGTGTGTGTGTGTGTGTGTGTGTGTGTGTGTGTGTGTGTGTGTGTGTGTGTGTGTGTGTGTGTGTGTGTGTGTGCGTGTGCGTGTGCGTGTGCATGCGTGCCTGTATACACATGATAGGATGCCGTTCACTCACACACACACGTGTTGTGTGTGCACCATCGCCAAGTTCACTTGCGGAACACAAATATAAATTGTACAACGTTTGAAATGCACTCACACACATATCATACCACCCCCGTGTGTTTCACCTGAAGCGTCAAACATGTTTGTGATTGGGAAGTGTAGCCACACCCCCCTCTCTATATGCTACGTGAGCTCCCTCTAGTGGTACGTGGAGGAAACTCCAAAATCTATAATTTTCTCTAAAAACGATCATTTTGAATGAAATTAGGTCTTAAAACTACGAGATCACACATGCATATTATAATACATTATTATAGATATAGTGGGATATTATTATAGATATTCAGATCAAATTACTTCAGAAACACTGCATTGTTTCTCATTAGGTGTACAGGGCTTGACATTGCCACTGATTATGTCTCATATGCTGCCGAAATGTCATCTGTAATCTGTAATACTACAGATTACAATTTACAGATTTAATTGTTGGTGATAAATGAATGGTGGTACTTGGAGAGCCTAATCTTTTCTAAAAATGTTTGAAAACCATTGGTCTAAATGGCCCTGGAAAATCATTTAAATGTCAATCTGTCCAAACACTTACACTTATTACTAATTGTTTTTCTCCCTGATATTATTTTTATTTTTTTAAATACACAACCTACTTCCTGAAAGTAGGTTGCCTCTATATATTTAGCAGGACCTGCATGCACCTGCCAACATCTACATGGCGATATAGACTATAGAAAACGGCCCCGAGACGGAACAAACGGCAACATGACGTGTGAACCATGTCTATTTATAGACTGCATTGTCTTAGTAGTGAACCCTTTTCAGTACCTTGGCTTGTAGACATACCAATATGTAGACAGCATGTATCTGTATATATCTGTCACACCACCCTGCAATCTCACCTTGGACCAAAGTATTGGGTTTAATAAAGGCATGTTAATGATCTAGTGTAAAGGAAACTAAAAGGTAATAAAATAAGCAGAAAGGCATTGATCCTCTTGGTCTAGACTGGGTGGCTAAGCTGCGTGGCTATACATAGTAAATACAGAAGGGGGTAATAAGTGGTCATGCCTGGAGAAGGGAAGAAAAGAAAAAAGAAAGTTATTTACAGGCTGAGCCGTAGAGGGGATAGGTATGGGGATGTTATACAATAAAGGAGAGTGGATTGATTCTGGCTGGAATGGGAGGATGGGGTGTGACTGCGGCATCAGTTTTCCTGGTACAAGATTATGTTGCGGTCTGCTGCCAATGGGGGGAATTGATGGATGTTAATATGATTTATCTTTGAGCACTAAGTTCAGTTTAACTTGTTTTTTTACAGCATCCAGTGAATTGGTGTGCATATACATATAGGCATATAGGCATATAGGCCTATAGGCATATACATATAGGCATATAGGCATATACATATAGGCCTATCTGTAGCGCTGCCAGGGTTTTAAGATGATGGATTGGTCCATATTTAGGGCATTGCACAGAAATGGAAATGATTCTGTATATATGTCCAAAATATACTTTTTGATATTATTGAAGATGCTGTAGTAAAATAAAGTGTACAGATTCTGTTATCGTGTTAAATGGTTTCTGATACTGTTGACCTATAATAAGTGTATATCTGCATTTTAATAGGTCTTATTAGCATAGTCCTGGTATGTCTATCAGGGCAAACAAAAACAACTTGAACTAGATGGGACAGCTCAGAGATTCCACTCTTTGTTATTTAAATTAAATGTAATTATAAATAAATGAGCCACTTTATTTTCAAAATACAGTGCTTAGTTTGGCAGCCAAATTCACCAAAGGCTTGAAGCTAGGATTAGGATAAAATAAAATAGGTTTAATGTCAAACATGAAAACGCAATATTGCAGTTTGACGGAGTGGGATATTGTTTCCATAGTGTAGTGTAGACCTACTTTTAATGGAAACTAAATGTTTGTGTTTGAGGTTTTTGATGACTGAAATTAGTTATGTTTTTCTAGTGTTGCGTCCAGCAGGTAATACACCGTTTGTCATTTGATATCTTACCACTAGGGGCTATAAGGGGCTAGTAGAGGCAAATATATTACTTTATTACTACTATTACCTTGTAAAATCAAACACTGTATTTCGTTTTCTGAGGAGTATTCACAATAACATGTATTCATCTGTGTCATTCTGTGTAAAGTGTGATAATGCACTAAATAACCCTGACTTAAAAATATAGATATGAATATAAGTAACTTAAAATCTGCCTGCATTAGTGCAGCCACATAAATAATAAATTGCCTCATAATCAGTTATAAAACCTATTAATCCTGAAATGTGAAGCTTGGTATGTGTGCTGCCTTGGTCTTCAGATATCCATAATACCACTTCAGTGGGACTCGGCTGCGTTCAGAATGGTTTCATAATCACATAATTTCATAATAGCAAAAAAAATGAGTCACAGTGATGACAGTGCCGTTTGAAAACATTCAATTATGTCTTCACTTCACTAGAAACATAACATAGTATATGCACTTGAAGCTTTTTGCTTTCCTATCCTTTCCTATCCTTTTTTTGTAAATCATCTTCATATTGCTATTAGCCTGTGTAAATAACCATGCCCATGGCTATATGTACATAAAATGGCTTATAGATAATACAGAAAGAGACCAAGACAAACACTTATAAGCTTGCATCAACATCAAAGGGGCACATTTTCGTGAGATGGTCCCGCAGGACTGGTATAAAGTAAAGAGTGTCTGTGTGTCGCTAGCACTCGCCGGCTATATTGTTTTCCATGTCTGGTATTCTCCAAGCAGTGGGACAACATGCAAAGCACGAAGAATCCACCTCACATATACAATGGGATTTCCATGAAAACATTTGCCAAATACTACCATCTGGCCCTAAATGGGGTGTCAGAGTGTCAGTACACAACGCCAAAGTGACTTTCTGGGACTTTTTCTTCTGAATGATTCGGAAATGGTAGTTTCATAATAATAACTATTCATAAAGGGAAGTAAGTAGCCCACATTTGTTGAGTTTGTAATGAATGAAATGTGAGTCATGTTTAGTTAGTGTGCCGTCTATATTTAAAAATGAATTACCCAGCCACAGACCAAATCCATACATGAATCAGATGCACTACTACTCAGTTCTACTTTGACTATTTCCATTAGCCTAATCCTCATCCGTGCTTTGGAAAGTGACCTCTCATTTGTTTTGGTAGCCCTCTGCCCTGTATCTCTACCACACAGCGTCTTCACAGGTTAGCCTAGGACAACGTCCACCTCCACATGCTTCAGCTGGCTGGAACTAATCCTGGAACTCTTACAGTTTATTTCACCCTGCGGTTAACTATATATATAGTATGTCACCTGGTCCCTGGTTTCATGTTCTCAGGGGTAGCGTGCATGTCTGCAGTTTTCACTTTGACAAGGAGAGCATATACACCTTGAAAAGTGGGCGGAATAGGCTAATAATGTCGGGTATGTGTATGATTAAAAGCACTGGTCCCAAGTAGGGCTGGGCGATATGGACCAAAACCCGGTATTTTTAGGCTGCATCGCGATATATGATATATATCGGTATTTTATACACATTCGGTTTTAACTTAATGCCACAAGTATGTCACAAGCACTTTTATTTTAAGACAACTCCTATTCACAAGAATAACAGGCATTCCCTTTTAGAAAATATACAGCTGCACACTACAAATTAACACGTCAATGAAAAGGTACATTGAAATAATCAAAATCCATCAAATAAATAGCCTATATTAAATACATAGGCATACCTCTGCTCCTACACAAAATCACCTTTGTTATATGGCGATATATCCAGATAGAGCCACAAGACACAATGTCGGGGAATTGTATGATTCGGATTTAGACTTCTTCACTGTAGTGTTCATTCACTAGTTGAACCACATTGTCTTGACCGACTTTTGGAAGGTTATGCAGCGATGTTGTCCAGCGATAACTGTCCGCCATGGTGAATGCCAAGCTGAATGCATTAACCGGAACTTGGGATACACTGCTTCAGCGATTTTTAACGGGTACTATAATAATTATATATATATATATATATATATATATGTACATATGTATATATGTACCAGGGTTTCCGTTAGCCGGTATTTACCGGTTTTTAGCAGGTAAAAATTATAAAAAAACGGTAATTTAAAAACCTGCCGGCCAAAATGTCCGGTAATAATGCTCATACTAAACTTAGATCAGCTTTATTACTGCCCCCTCCCCCCCGGAAGGGTGACCGAATGAAGTGACCAATCAGCTGCCGCTCCTCTCATGACGTCAAGCGCGCCCGACGAGATGCAGGTGCGGTGATGGCCGCTCCACGGCTATGGGGCTTTAATGTTAGCGACAGCTTGCCAAGTGCTAATGTGTGAGTTCAGCGAGCTGTACCCCGACTGGACCACACGGGCTCAAAGTGCCTGTGTTCTGCCCGTGTCAAGCGACCAACAGAGAGGGGCTTCTCCCTGCAGAATGGTTTGAAAACATCACTGCAGAGTCGTCTGGAGTAGGAGAGAGTGATCTTATGCGGATTGCAAGCTGCAAAGACACATTAGACACCTTTGATTTCAGCTCGGCTCAGAGGACTTTGCCGCAATGAAATTAAGGAGAAAGCAAAAAGTTGTCAGGTAGCCTACAGGGTAAATTTGATGCCATGTAGCCTATATTAAAACGGACTACAGATGTTATAGGGGTTTTGAAATAGCCTCGGTTTTTGCGGCTAACGAGGTTTTGCTCAATCGTTCTTGTTCGTTTGGTTGTTCATTAAATAGTCAAATTTATTTGAGGTCTTTGTCATTCTTTCGTCAATCTAGGTGTACATTATAGTTGCATTTGTAATATAGACTGTTTTTGAAACATGACCGGTAAGTTTCGAATTTGTCCGGTAAAATAAAATCTGTCCGGACACTTGACCGGCAAGAAAAAATCCTAGCGGAAACCCTGATATGTACGTATGGTGGATGATGCAAACCAGCAACGTTTTGCTCAAGGACACCTCGTCAGTTTTTGCCAAGTCAACTCAAGTCAAGTCAAGATTATTGTCACATCAGTGACACATCAGTTTATACAAGTATAAGCAATGGGTGAAAATCTTATGTGCAATACCCGACGACAGAGAGCAGTTTAAAAATAAATAAAATAAATAATAGAATAAAAAAAGAAGTAAAAGGTACAAACTGTATAAAGTTAAATATATAAAAATATAAAAATGCATATTCCTTCCTGTTGTGAGGCGAACGCTGTGGCAGGTTTAGCAGTGTGCAGACGGGGGCCGGCAGTGAGCTGGGGAACAGAACTGGCTTTTCTTACATACTTTGCAACATCAGGAGAACACAATTAACTCATTTGATGCCCATATCTCTTATTTGTCAATAAGATTATATATAGTTATATAGAATCTATAAATGCACTATAAGTCAAATGTGGGTAGGGGTAGGACATGACCAACATGAGGGGGAAATGCCCAAAACAACAGACTGTCTGTGACTATGATTCTGTTGCCCAAGCCCAAATAATCTAGACGAGGTTTGATAGATGAATAAATAAATGATTGACTAATACATCTTTTTTCTTTTTCTATCTAGATGTTAGGATGGGATATTCCATGTCAAAATGCCAAACATGTCATTGACTCGTCTTATACCCATCAAAATATGATTGTCATGTTAACTGTATATCAGTATATATATATATATACAGTATATATATATATATACTGTATATATATACAGTATATATATACTGTATATTTATATATACAGTATATATATATATATATATATATATATATATATATATATATACAGTATATATATATATATATATATACAGTATATATATATATATATACTGTATATATATATATATATGGCCGTCTACCTCCACTGCGCCCAACACACACTGATAGACTTTCACCTTCATATACTACATTTAGATGCTGATTAGATTAGATCTCTTAAACGGCCTACTACTGTATGTGGATCAGTAGTCATACTTGTCCCCAGGAATCACTGATTAACCCTGACTGACGCAGCACTGGGGCAGCAATTCCACTGTCATCACATATCCAACGCTCTCCTTGGTTCCACTTTCCTCGTCAGATCTAACTCTTGCATCATCATTTTACAAGAAGGGTGTTAAAATTAGAAGGAGAAAAAGGACATACTCAGCAGGATTCTTAACAGATTATTATTATTTTTTTTTTTAAACACTCACTAATCCAGACTCAACAAATGCCTCCAAACTCTGAAAGATTGCCCCTTTACCAAGTCACGAAAGACACAGCTTGAACATAGTTTTGCAGATTTAATTTGCTTTCCAGTTGCGTTAAAAGCAACATCTAGGTCTAATAGGTGTAATGGCACATGGCACATGATTTAGATACAAGAGAGAAACACCGAGAGGAGTCAACTCAGTACACACAGGATAAAAAAAAGCCATATTTGCTATTTACACAGAAGGCAATTGCTAAATGATCACAAGCCCTCGTTTGTTTGATTTTCTGCTATGACCCCTGATCTAATAAGCTACGCGAACAGGAACTCTGTACGAGTTGTAAAAGCCTATCAGAGCAGCGCAGTTGTAAAAGCCTATACAATAGAAACAGAGGACATGGACAGTGCTTAAACATTACACTCCAAATTAGGTGTTACACTCCTGATTTGGTGAAGACCAGGTCGTTGATTCAGTAAGAGGTAGGAAGCAAGCGGAGGTATTTTAGGACTGGGGTGATGTGGTGCCAGGATTTGGTGTGTGTGTGTGTGTGTGTGTGTGTGTGTGTGTGTGTGTGTGTGTGTGTGTGTGTGTGTGTGTGTGTGTGTGTGTGTGTGTGTGTGTGTGTGTGTGTGAGAGAGTTAGAAGTCTGGCAGATACGTACTGGACCACTTGGAGTCTATTGATGGAGCTAGCACTGACGCTGTAGAGGTGAAGATGAAAGGAGCATTTGACTTTGAAGGTGGTGCCATCAGTGGTGAGTTTGTCGGAGTTTGAGGAAATGTTTGTTGCGTCCAGACTTTCATTGCAGACATGCAGGAGATCAATGTGAGAGAGGAAGGGGCTTGTGGGAGGTTTTGGTGCTAATAGTAGTAATAATAATAGTAGTAATAACAATAATAATAATAAAACATACATTTAAAAGAGTGCTTAACATGAGACACTTTACAGTGGAAAATTGTAACAGAGGAAAACAACACACCCAAAGTGCACACCCGATGATCTTTGGTGCCGTCCTCACGACCCTCTGGATGGCTTTCTTGTCCTGTGCAGCGGTGTTGCCGTACCACACGGTGACGCCACTCGTCAGGACGCTCTCTACGGGCCACGCTAATAGTTCACTAGCCACCTCCGGCCTATACCGCTTTTCCTGAGGCACTGCAGGGCATAGAGGGGCCGGTGGGCCTTCTTCAGCATGACCTCTGTGTTGCAGGTCCAAGCCAGGTCGTCGGAGATCAGTAGTCCCAGGAAACGGAAGCAGCTGACGACATACACCGGTATCCCGTCCCGTATGAAGTCCAGGATGAGCTTGTTAGTCTTGCTGACATTCAGTGCGAGGCTGTTGTCCTCGCACCATCGTGTCAGCCGGACCACCTCATCTCTTCGTCGTCCTTGCTTATCAGGCCGATGACTGTGGTGTCGTCTGCAAACTTGATAATCCGAATATTGCTGTGTGTTGCAGTACAGTCATGTGTGTACAGCGAGTACAGCCGGGGACTGAGGCAGCAGCCTTGGGGTGCTCCGGTGTTGAGGACCAGAGTGGATAAGATGTTGTTCCCAATCTTTACCACTTGAGGCCTGCCCGTCAGGAAGTCCATAATCCAGTTACAGATGGGGGTGCCCAGACCTAGGTCCCTCAGTTTCAGGACCAGCTTGGAGGGAACGATGATGTTGAACGCTGAGCTGTAGTCAGTGAACAGCAGTCTGACGCAGGTGTCCCTCCGGTCTAGGTGCTGCAGGGCCGTGTGTAGATGGCGTCGTCAACAGCAGTTAATACAAATATTTAATAAAAACATTATAAAAAAATATTTAATTTTTCATGTGCCATGAGTTATTACAGTGATATATTTTTCAGAACCAGCCCAACTCATGGAAAACCGCCCATCTGGCAAAACTGAGCGTGAGAGCAGTCAGGAACGTCAACATCGCTGTGACACGCTGATTGGAACGGCCCACCCACAGCTACGCGGCTGCACGTTACCCCAAAAAATAAGCCCACAAGCTAGCAAAAATGTGTGCAAAACAATCTTCTTTAAAGAGCTTATTTGGAAAGGGGAAAAGACCCAATGAGGAGACAAAAGAAGAAGAGCCTACGACTTCAAAGAAAAAGAAAGCTGCATTTAAAAGATAATATCAGGATTCCTACTGAAAGTATGGGTTTATCGCTGCAGGTCATTCTTATGATCCTAGCCCGCTCTGCATAATATGTGGCGACAGGCTAGCAAATGAGGCAATGAAGCCTTCAGTGAAGGCAATGAAGTCTCCATGTGCTTCGGCACATGGAGACCAAGCACCCTGCATTAAAAGACGAGCCTTTTTTGAAAGAAAACAATGTGAGCAAGAAGGACAGAAGCATTTACTGATGGCCACCACATCAACAAATGCGAGTGCACTGAGTGCATCATACTTAGTGGCTAACCGTATTGCTAAGGCGAAGAAACCTTTTACTATTGGTGAAAAATTTATCCTTCCCGCCACTAAGGACATTTGCCGTGAACTTCTTGGAGAGGCTGCAGTTACAATTATAGCACATCTTCCTCCTTTGGCTAGCACCATCACTAGGCAAATTAAGAAAATAGCAGATGACATTGAGACACAATTGTTGGAGAGGATTAATAAGTCACCGTGGTACGCAATCCAGGTTGATGAGTCTACTGATATTGACAACAAGGCAATACTACTTGTTTATGTGCAATATATATATCAGGAGGACGTGCATGAGGGTATGTTATGTGCACTATTGTTCCCAACCAACACCACAGCTGCAGAGCTATTCAAGTCTCTGAATGATTACATATCAGGAAAACTGAATTGGTCCTTTTGTGTCGGCATATGCACGGACGGAGCTGCTGCCATGACCGGACGGCTTTCTGGTTTAACTGCTCGGGTTAAGGAGGTTGCACCTGAATGTGAGTCTACGCACTGGGACATTCACAGGGAAAAGCTGGCAAGCCGAAAAATGTCACCTGAACTTAACAGCATATTGAATGATGTCATTAGAGTTATTAACCACGCACATGCCCTTGACTCGCGTCTATTCAAGCAGCTTTGTGAGGGGTTGGACGCAGTACAAACGCCTTCTCTTACACACAGAAGTAAGATGGATATCTAAAGGGAGATCATTGGCCATTGGAGTGTTTGAGTTACGAGAGCCGCTGCAGAGATTTCTTTCCGAAAAAAAGTCACCACTGGCAGCACATTTCAGTGACAAGGAATGGGTCGCAAAACTCGCTTACTTGTGCGACATATTCAACCTGCTCAATGAACTCAATCTGTCACTTCACCGCTGGTCTACAGACCTGTTTGGTCTGTATGCAGACTGGAGTGGGTCTCAGGGATGGAAAACTTCATATGCCACATGACAAGTTTCTTCAGGCTCTTAATGGCTATGGGTGTTAAAGCCATTGGACGATAATCATTGAGGCTTGTTACCATGGTCTTTTTGGGTAACTGCACAATGGTTGTCTCTTTGAAGCACGCATGGATGACAGACTGTTGCAGTGATGCGTTGTAGATGACTGTGAACACAGGAGCCAGCTGATCAGCACAGGTCTTGAAGACACAGGCTGGAACTCCATCCAGGCCGGCTGCCTTCCCTGCCTTCCCTCTCCCAAAGGTTCTGCAGACCTTGGACTTTGACAGTTTGGGAACACATTGTGTGACTGTGGATGTGACAGATGAGTTGGTTGTGTAGGGAGATGAGGGAGTGACCTGTCTGTGAGGTATAGGACCCGGAGCCAACCTTCAAGTCTGCTGAGCAAGTTGTTGAAGGCTGCACTCAGGTCATGGAGGACCAGTAGGTTAAGGTCACTGCTGTGACACTTTTCACTTTTAACTGTAAACTTGAACTATGAACTATGTCTTGGCCGTGCACTCCAGAAAAGTCAGAATCGATGGACAGTGTTCCTCCGGTCTGTTTATCATTTAGATAAGTACACTGTTGACATCCATGACCCACCCCCCCTCCCACCCACACACAAGTCAAGTCAAGTTTATTGTCACTTCACAGTATAAAGTATGAAGCAGTGAGTGAAAATCTTATGTGCAAAACCCGACGACAGACAGCAGTTATAAAAATAAGATAAAAGAAAAAGAAAAAGAAAAAACACACACGTATCAGCTACCATGCACACACACACACACACACACACACACACACACACACACACACACACACACACAAAGAGTGAAACGGTGACATAGTGTGTGAACCAAAAAAAGGACTTCTTTATCCGTCACTTTTATTGGTTTCATTGTGTAAGAGCTGCCATCTTATAGATGTTTTATATCATGTCATTTAGTTGCCTTTTTATATATCAAAGTTTGTCCGAATCAAACATCAACTTGTGTCAGGCATATGTGAATGCTTTCACATGCTGCATAGCACTGTGCAACCCATCCCTGTGTGTGTGTGCAACCCATCCCTGTGTGTGTGTGCAATCCATCCCTGTGTGTGTGTGCAACCCATCCCTGTGTGTGTGTGCAATCCATCCCTGTGTGTGTGTGCAATCCATCCCTGTGTGTGTGTGCAATCCATCCCTGTGTGTGTGTGCGGGCCTTTGTGTGTGTGTGTGCGGGCCTTTGTGTGTGCGTGTGTGCGGGCCTTTGTGTGCGTGTGTGCGGGCCTTTGTGTGCGTGTGTGCGGGCCTTTGTGTGCGTGTGTGCGGGCCTTTGTGTGTGTGTGTGCGGGCCTTTGTGTGTGTGTGTGCGGGCCTTTGTGTGTGTGTGTGCGGGCCTTTGTGTGTGTGTGTGCGGGCCTTTGTGTGTGTGTGTGCGGGCCTTTGTGTGTGTGTGTGCGGGCCTTTGTGTGTGTGTGTGCGGGCCTTTGTGTGTGTGTGTGCGGGCCTTTGTGTGTGTGTGTGCGGGCCTTTGTGTGTGTGTGTGCGGGCCTTTGTGTGAGTGTGTGCGGGCCTTTGTGTGCGTGTGTGCGGGCCTTTGTGTGTGTGTGTGCGGGCCTTTGTGTGTGTGTGTGCGGGCCTTTGTGTGTGTGTGTGCGGGCCTTTGTGTGTGTGTGTGCGGGCCTTTGTGTGTGTGTGTGCGGGCCTTTGTGTGTGTGTGTGCGGGCCTTTGTGTGCGTGTGTGCGGGCTTTGTGTGCGTGTGTGCGGGCCTTTGTGTGTGTGTGTGCGGGCCTTTGTGTGTGTGTGTGCGGGCCTTTGTGTGTGTGTGTGCGGGCCTTTGTGTGCGTGTGTGCGGGCCTTTGTGTGCGTGTGTGCGGGCCTTTGTGTGCGTGTGTGCGGGTCTTTGTGTGCGTGTGTGCGGGCCTTTGTGTGCGTGTGTGCGGGCCTTTGTGTGTGTGTGTGCGGGCCTTTGTGTGCGTGTGTGCGGGCCTTTGTGTGCGTGTGTGCGGGCCTTTGTGTGCGTGTGTGCGGGCCTTTGTGTGTGTGTGTGC
The DNA here is from genome assembly GCA_027704905.1 of Muraenolepis orangiensis. Taxonomy (NCBI): domain Eukaryota; kingdom Metazoa; phylum Chordata; class Actinopteri; order Gadiformes; family Muraenolepididae; genus Muraenolepis; species Muraenolepis orangiensis. The sequence goes on from CM051008.1 coordinate 27,994,446, forward strand.
GGGCCTTTGTGTGTGTGTGTGCGGGCCTTTGTGTGCGTGTGTGCGGCCTTTGTGTGCGTGTGTGCGGGCCTTTGTGTGTGTGTGTGCGGGCCTTTGTGTGTGTGTGTGCGGGCCTTTGTGTGTGTGTGTGCGGGCCTTTGTGTGTGTGTGTGCGGGCCTTTGTGTGTGTGTGCGGGCTTTGTGTGTGTGTGTGCGGGCCTTTGTGTGTGTGTGTGCGGGCCTTTGTGTGTGTGTGTGCGGGCCTTGTGTGTGTGTGCGGCCTTGTGTGTGTGTGCGGGCCTTTGTGTGTGTGTGTGCGGGCCTTTGTGTGCGTCTTTACACATCCCCTGAATTGCAAGTGTGGGATGCGACCTGATCCTCTAAGAAAGGAGGAGCGGTGAAACAGCATTTGGCTCTTCCTCATTCTGTGCATAATGGAGACTGTACACGGGCACACGGGATTTGGGAAATAGTGCAACGCCCAATGGAGATAGATCTGTAGATCAGAAGATAGGCCTAGTCTCTGTGTATTTGTGGAAAGGAAGAGTCCTCTGCCCAGTACACACACTCTCTCTCTCTCTCTCTCTCTCTCTCTCTCTCTCTCTCTCTCTCTCTCTCTCTCTCTCTCTCTCTCTCTCTCTCTCTCTCTCTCTCTCTCTCTCTCTCTCTCTCTCTCTCTCTCTCTCTCTCTCTCTCTCTCTCTCTCTCTCTGAGACACAGGATATAAATATTTGGATTATTTCTTAAGATTACATTTTTTGAATGATATTTTAAATATGTGGAATGTAAAAATACCCAATATCAGACAGTCAGATAAATATCTAACTTGTGTGTGTGTGTGTGTGTGTGTGTGTGTGTGGTGTGTGTGTGTGTGTGTGTGTGTGTGTGTGTGTGTGTGTGTGTGTGTGTGTGTGTGTGTGTGTGTGTGTGTGTGCAACACAATGTGTTCAACTACACGCATTGTTCATCCATGCAAATGCGTGGATGAACAATGCGTGTAGTTGAACACGTGTGTGTGTGTGTGTGTGTGTGTGTGTGTGTGTGTGTGTGTGTGTGTGTGTGTGTGGTGTGTGTGTGGTGGTGTGTGTGTGTGGTGTGTTAGACAACACACACACACACACACAAGTAAGAAAAGCCAACATGTTTGTAAAGCCTGCTGGACATTGGCTCATATCGATCGGTCTGTGTCTCTTGTGAAACGATACACTGGCCCATCAGTGACCCCGCCGGGCGTCTGCCAATCATAACCTCACAGCGAGATATCAGGGACACAGGCAACATAGACATCACACTCCCTGCCTGGGTTGGAGATCATCATTTGTATATGATATGATTTTTTCATGTCAAATATTCCCTCCGATTGTGCTCTGAACTGTCCCCAGTTCAGTTTTGCTGACCGCAATGCAAACTACACAGGGTGGATTTGACCTGCTCCTAATGCCGCCGCGACAGCAGATGCAGACAACCTGGTGCTGTTTCAGCATCAGCGTCGCTGATAGGCTATCCAAGGTAATGATACATGGTCAATAGTCAACAGTGAAACCCTGATTGGCTGATTTGATTTAATCCCTGGATAGCCATTCTGAGTGGTCAGATTACACAAAAGACTAAGAGAGAGAGAGAGAGAGAGAGAGAGAGAGAGAGAGAGAGAGAGAGAGAGAGAGAGAGAGAGAGAGAGAGAGAGAGAGAGAGAGAGAGCGGAAAGATGCATAAGTATAATAGCAGAGACAAAGACATTTAAGAAAGAACAATAGAAAGAAAGAGTGAAAGATAAGAAGATAAGAAAATAGAGAGAAATTAAGAAAGAAAGAGGAAAAAGTAAGTAAGAAATGAATGGAAAGGGAAAAAGTGGAGCTAACTAAAATGGAAGGATACCAGAAGGTTCACCAGAGGTGAGCAGGAGGACAGGCGGACAGACACACAGAGAGACAGATCCTTATCAGTTTGCCAGGTCGCTTCACCTTGCCTTGACACACTAACATGCTGAACTGTCCTTCAGTCCCTGAGGGCTGGCAGCAGGCCGGGTAAATGTGTCACTACCTTTGACCTTTTATCACGGTTGTGACATAACCAGTGCATACATGTGGGTTATGTGGGGCTACTGGGAGGGAAGAGAGAGAGAGAGAGAGAGAGAGAGAGAGAGAGAGAGAGAGAGAGAGAGAGAGAGAGAGAGAGAGAGAGAGAGAGAGAGAGAGAGAGAGAGAAGAGAGAGAGAGAGAGAGAGAGAGAGAGAGAGAGAGAGAGAGAGAGAGAGAGAGTGAGAGAGAGTGAGAGAGAGAGAGAGAGAGAGAGAGAGAGAGAGAGAGAGAGGGAGAGAGAGGAGGGGGGGGAGAAGTGGTGTGTGTGTGTGTGTGTGTGTGTGTGTGTGTGTGTGTGTGTGTGTGTGGTGTGTGTGTGTGTGTGTGTGTGTGTGTGTGTGTGTGTGTGTGTGTGTGTGTGTGTGAGGGGGGAGGCTTGAATGGTCAAAGGGGCTGAAATCAGCAACTTAGCTTCAGGTATAAAAGGCGCTGCATGGCAGCAGCTCTGGGTGGACATGCTGCCCCAGCACTAAGCCTCCCTCTCTCTCTCTCTCTCTCTCTCTCTCTCTCTCTCTCTCTCTCTCTCTCTCCCTCTCCCTTTCTCCCACACCAATACCTTCTCACCTTACCTCACCTCACCTCACCGGGGTCCACCGACAATGGGAGTTGCCTACAGCGTTGGAGAGTGAGTACCGGGAGTGAATGGAATGGATGGAATGGGGTGACGAGATTAGCAGAAAGAGGGACGGGGGAATGGAGGGAGGGTGGGGGAGGTGGACAATGAGGGGCAAATGTTTTCAGTATGCTTGTGTGTGTGTGAGTGAGTGAGTGTGAGTGTGTGTGTGTGTGTGTGTGTGTGTGTAGGTGTGTGTGTTTTCCCGAGAAAGTGATTCAGAATATTTTAACTGGATACTACTCCATTGAGTCATGCTAAATGACTCAATGACTAAATGAGAAATGAGAAAACAGGAAATTGTTGGATTCTGGGTGAATATTCCCTCGTCGTGGTTGATTCAACAAAACTATTGACTCAGGCTACATCGTTCAGCACATACACAGAACATATGGTCATCTGGGTTCCTGATGCTGGTATCAAATGCAGTAGTGACTTGTATTGATTCAAAGGCTTATAGTTATAACCGTCAAAGCACAATAACACATTTTAAAACAAGTTCCTCTTGCTTGCTGCTCCTGTTTGAACTTGCCTCAACAGTAGGCTGACATGACATGTTTGGCATTATTTCAAATAAAATGACGTTCATGACACTGGGAAAACATGTTTGTTAGGGCTGATTTGACCTATTGACTGATTGAATGAGCATACATTTCACTGAATTCAAAACGACACCCAAGATGTATTGTACTACAACAGTATCAACAGTGAGTCTACAGTGAGTCACCGTTACATCAATAGCGATTATTAACCCACGCATGCTGTGTCTTCAGGGTGGACCACCTCTACACATTCTTCGTCCAGTGGAGTCCTGACATGTACACCAACAAAAAGTCCCGCCGGCCGCGCAACCACAAAAACAACAACAACAACAACCGCTACCTGGTGTTGGAGAAAGACAAGGTGGACGCCATCCTGGGCGAGCACAAAGCACCTGCTGCTAACGCCTGGCAGGTGAGGACTGAATGCACTGCTGCGTCCCACTGTGTCCCCTGTCCCACTGTGTCCCCTGTCCCACTGTGTCCCCTGTCCTACTGCATCCTCTGTCCTACTGCATCCCCTGTCCTACAGCATCCTCTGTCATACAGTGTCCCCTGTCCTTCAGAATACTCTGTCCTACAGAATAATCTGTCATACAGTGTCCCCTGTCCTACAGCATCCTGTCATACAGTGTCCCCTGTCCTTCTGTGTCTCTTGTCATACTGTGTCCCTTGTCCTACTGTGTCCCCTGTCCTACAGCATCCTCTGTCCTACAGCATCCTCTGTCCTACAGTATCCACTGTCCTACTGCGTCTCCTGTCCCACTGCGTTCTCTGTCTTCCTGCGCCCCCTGTCCTACTGCATCTACTGCAGTTCCACTTTCTTCCAACTGTCTGCTCTAACTGTAGCTGACCGTTAAATCTCTATCTTGTAAAGCCCCCCCCCCCTCTCTCTCTCTCACACACATTGCAACATCTGTCACATCCACCCAGTATGATCCCTGATTGAGGATATTTTAATGATACGCGGGAATAATATGTGTGATCTCCGAGCTTAGCCAGAGCAGGGGCAGCAGCAGCGTGCTTGGCAGCCGGCCACAAACGTTACGGGAAATCATGCTCTCTCTATATATGGACACACTTCCTCTGCACTGAAGATAAACACCCTCTGGCAGTTGCTGGCTTTCCTTTTCGCAAAAGGGAAACTCGCACAAGGGAGGAAGAGTAAGTGTAACTGTAACCAGGCTTAGGAGTAGGCGAGACAGAAAGAGAGGAATCAGAAACCATGCGGTCAACACTGGAGAACATCAGAGTTCTCTATTTTGCCACAAATTGTGCAGAGCCATATGTGCAGGTAGGACATTATTTGGAAAATACTGTATATTTTTGCATAAGAAAATATATTATTTGTTTTTCCCAGTTTTTCATTGGTTCATTCATGTATTCATTGATTGGTGGGTTGGTTGAGGGGTGGATGGATGGATTGATGGATTGGTTCATTCACTTGTTATTGATGTTACATTCTCCAAAATATATTAGTGATCTTGGCCTGTGGTCTGTTTGCAATCAGCTAAAAAAACAACAAGAGAATCGTTCCCGGGGTCCCTCTCCGTTCAAGTGTAATCATCATCCAAATCCACAATGGATGTATTTACAGACAGTGGAAGACAGTAGCGGTAAGTGATGCCTCTGTGTGTGTCTGTGTGTGCGTGTTTGTCCACCTGCAGATCATCACTGTGAATAACTCCAAGAGGAGGCAAAGCGTGTGCAGCTCCGAGGGATCGGAGGTGGGGGAGTCCGAGGACGATCTCCTCCCCGTCCTCTGTGACCACAGTCAGCTGCTGGACCAACGGCACCTGGAGAGGGTACGTCCCTCTTAACGCTGATGCTGCGTTGTTTTCATGTGATGGCCATTGTTCGATTCCGATTCAAATTTGGTTTATTTGTGTCACATGTGTAAGGTACGATGTATAGTGAAATGGTATAGCCAGCTCCAAAGATGTGCTTGAAGTACAATGAAGAAAAATAAATAAATAAACTACCAGAAATTACAAAAAGAAAAAATTACAAAATACAAAAAGTGTGCACATTTACATATTTGGAGAATAAATATGTATCACCAGTAATGCAGTATAGATACAAATAAGCGTATGCAGCTTCAAGCCACGATACCACGACAAGGGACACTCTGAATGAATACATGAACTAATGACACTTGTTTGTATTGACAGCTGGCCGCTCACGTGCCTGCCAGAACCCAGGGGTATCCATGGCAGTTGGCCTACAGCACCATGGTCCACGGAACCAGCCTGAAAACACTGTACAGAAACATGGCTGGTCTGGATAACCCCGTCCTGCTGGTCATCAGAGACATGCAAAACAAGGTTTGCCTCTTCAGCGAAAAGACAATTTTGGTCTATCCGTTGTATACTTATTTATCTTATCGTTGACCGTACTCTGCTTCCTCTTCCTCCTCTCCTCATTTCCTTATAATAAATTCATATGTATGTGTTATTAACATGTGCACATTATTCTTGTGTGTGTGTGGTTCATCCTTTAGGTGTTTGGAGCCTTTACCACGGAACCTTTCAAAGTTAGCCCCAGTTGCTACGGCACAGGAGAAACGTTCATCTACAGCTTCAGCCCTGATTTCAAAGTAAGAGCGCAATTTCAGGTTGTCACTTTAAATCTATTGAGTGCAAGAAATAGGAATTAAACTGTCGAACAGGTTAATGTTAAGTGGGTGTCAGCACACGCCGCAGGTAAAGTCTAATAAGCACACAAACACAGACTGATTGAAAGGAACAATAGAAGTTTCGGGTAGACAGTTGGTTTGGTTGCAGACCAGTTTTTGTTGGACATGTATTTGTTTACATTTCAGTAGTAGTATATGTAGTATAGTATAAGTAGTATATGTTTAGTAGTATATGTTTCCTATATATGTTTTCCCTCGCCAGCTTCCGCAAGAGACTCAAGACCCTCCATGAACCCTCCTTTTCCTTTGTGAACCCCTAACTTGCTTAAGTCCTGACATTAATAGCTCTTAGCATGTTGTATATTCTAGCAAGTGCATATCCTTAATGTTGATAACACGCTCTTATCACAGCTACTTAAGCAGGTGACCTGGCAGTACCAAATTGTGTTATTCATCTTAATATGAATGCTTGTGAACTTCTCTATTTTTATGTTCGCGTACCTCAGCGTTATGCTATTGTCTGCTTCAACAAATGTACTGCTTGTAAGTCGCTTTGGATAAAAGCGTCTGCCAAATGTCCTAAATGTAAATGTAAATGTAATTTTCACCCAGGCCTACCGGTGGAGTGGTGAGAACTCTTACTTTGTGAGGGGACACCTGGAATCTCTGCAGATCGGGGGCGGAGCGTAAGTTACCTCATCCTTCCTACTAACCTCGCGCCTTAAAAGGGCTACAAAGAAACGTTTTTTACAAAGAAACACGTTACCCCTTCCCCTCCTAAGTCATTCCAAAATGATTTTACAATCAACGGAAAAAATGTCATCGTTTGCCTTACCTCTTGGCCACCCTAGTAACGCCTAACCGTCCCGTTGGGTTTTCGCCTGCAGGGGGAGTTTCGGCCTGTGGCTGGACGCTGACCTGTACCACGGAGCCAGCTACTCCTGTCCCACCTTCCGCAACCTGCCGCTCTCCACGCAGCAAGACTTTGTGGTACAACACCTTGAAGTTTGGACCCTGCAGAACTAAAAGAGAAAAAGGGGGAACGGCGTAATTGAAGCGCCAAGAAAAAGAAGCAACCGTAAGCGGCAGAGCTCCGAGGCTTCCAGCCCGGGGTCCCGCAGGCAGCTCACCCGCTGGGGGGGACCCAAATACTCAGGGGGGGGGGTGCAGATAACACGGTTGCACCATGTACCGTTCAAGCAATGTGCACAGATTATGACTAAGAGACTAAGTTCCCATCTGGGATTGATACAGTTAATCTAATCTTATTCTGTATGGAAAAGATGGAGAAAGCTGGTTTGGTCAATTCATGTCAAGGTGGATCCAGATCCATTGGTGAGACATGGATAGTGTGCACATTAAAAATTGTACCATTGCTTTATGTGATTGCTCTCTATTTTTTTATATTTATTTGTGTACTAGATCCGTCTTTTATTTTGTTTGTCCGAACTTTTTATGTAAGACAGTGCCGGCACTATCAATGTCCTGATACTTTCATTAAAACATAATGATCGTTTGAGAGCTTTTCTTTTCATTTCACAAATCCCAATTCAATTCTGATAATATTTTAAAACCATTCAATCTTTAAAGCTAACGGACATATTGGCAGATTCACAAGAGAGTGATGAAAACCTTACATTGGTCCTGTGATGTTGTGCAACATATGCCTCCAAGCATCTTGGTTAATGTAGTTAAAGTACTGGTCCACAGCCACATGTTATTCATCTGTAAACCATGCAACAATACGCCCACTCATTGCCTATAAATTACTCATATTCGGCAGCCATCTCCCCTGGGTTTTCAAGAATGGCGAGTATCCTTACTGTTCCAACAGTTATGGCTTACGTTGTTTCTTGTAATTAGCCTGGGCGTCGTTAACGTAATGACTTGACCAGTAAACCTAGGAAACATTAAACATTAAAGAAGAACACACCAGGATGTATTAAAGCACTACACACACACATTCGTTTTGCAGAAGAAAAGCTGATTAAGTAGCCAGAAAATGGACAGGCATCTTCACCCGAGAGTTGATGCGCAATATTAGTCAAAAACAGACGAGTGACGACGTTATGAAATATAGAACGCATATTTCATATTGGCCATGTTGAAGAAGGCCATGGTGCTTCAATAGGCCTATGTCACATTTCCTGCTTCCGGAACGTTAAACATCGCTGAGCAGTGTACTCTTTCTTCCGGTAGTTTCCCCAGATACATGACAAACTGTGTCCGCCTCCTCTCCTCTCTGTTATTGTAGTGTACCGGCTGCTCAACGTCTAAACAAAGACAGCCCTACCTCCGTTTACACCATTTCCCGAAAGACTCCTCCGCAAGTCTTGTGTGAGGCTGATAAGGAGGATGAAGGTCCCTCGTTTCATGTTCTCAGGGGTAGCGCGTATGTCTGCAGTTTGCACTTTGACAAGGAGAGCATATACGTCTCGAAAAGTGGGCGGAATAGGCTAATAATGTCGGGTAAGTGTGTGATTAAAAGCACTGGTCCTGACCCCCACACACACTCCATCTCTCATCCGAATAGAGCCACACAATGACGGGTATGTGTGTGATTAAAAGCACTGGTCCCAATTAGGGCTCGATATATATCATTTTATACAAATTTGGTTTTAACTCAATGCCACAAGTATGTCACAAGCACTTTTATTTGAAGACAACTCATATTCGCAAGAATAACAGGCATTTCCTTTCAGAAAATATACAGCTGCACACTACAAATTAACACGTAAATGAAAAGGTACATTGAAATAATCAAAATCCATCAAATAAACAGTGGCGTTTTCTCCCGGAGGCCAAGGAGCAGGTCCCTGTTTTTTCGGATTGTAGTTATAATTTTAATAAATAAATAAAAACACTTTTTTTTCGGTAATTCTCCTTTGCTGTGTGTTGCTGCCGGACCGTCTCTCCCCCATTCTCATTGAGTATTTTACAAAGAGTGAAACAACAGCGCCCCTCTAGATGTTATGGTGAAACAGTAAATTGCATTCACTGTTGCCAGAGGAGGCCAGCCGAATGAGCTTCCCTTGGTGAAAAAAAAATGGAGGGATTGTCCCGGATTGACCAATCAGATGAGGTCCACGTCATGCCCCCCAGCCAACCTGTGATTGGTCAGGGCCATGCCAAGGGATGCCAGCCGTCTCTGGCTTCCCTTCAAGGGAATGGGATCCCTTGATCCCATTGGATCGATTTGAAGGGAATCCCTTGCCTCACAATCCAATCAAATCACATCAACATCAGTACGTAGAACTGTAACTGTCATCCTCGCCGTTTGATAGTATCAAGCAAATTAAGCATTATGGAGGGTGGAGATTTGGCGTACTTAATAAAATATAACTTTACTAAACTTCCGCTACAGCAGCAAACGTATCAGAGGAACACTTGTGGACAGGACAGACTTGTCAACCTAGCCACAATATCCATTGACTCTGTTGTTGTGGAGGACCTAAAGGCCGCTGGGAAGTTCTATGACATTGTTATTGACCACTTCGCCACCATGAAAGACAGGAGAATGGCCTTCCTCTTCAAATAGGGTGAGTAAAATGTCCACCCCTTTCTCTCTGTGGCGTACCTGTTGCCTGAACTACCCGTGAATGCTTCTTTTTTATTCATTACCGAATCTGTACTGCGCATTGAGCGGCTGGTTATGCATTTGGGGGGGGGGGGGAATGCTTAAATTAATAAGACGAGAGAGTTTTGGCTGGAGAGCGCGTGCGGACCTGTCGGTTAGATAACAGGCGTGTGCAAGTCCTGCATCTGTATGATACATTTACATTTAGGGTATTTGGCAGACGCTTTTACCCAAAGCGACTTACAAGGTGTACATTAGTTGAAGCAGACAATAGCATAACACTGAGGTACGCGAACACAAACTGGTTACGTTATTGACCACCCCCCGACCCAAAAAAACTGGCTTCCCCTAAATTTTTCCCCACGCCACGCTACTGCAAATAAATAGCCTATATTAAATACATAGGCATACCTCTGCTCCTACACAAAATCGCCTTCGTTATATGCGATATATCCAGATAGAGCCACAAGACACAATGTCGGGGAATTGTATGATTCGGATTTAGACTTCTTCACTGTAGTGTTCATTCACTAGTTGAACCACATTGTCTTGACCGACTTTTGGAAGGTTATGCAGCGATGTTGTCCAGTGATAACTGTCCGCCATGGTGAATGCCAAGGTGAATGCATTAACCGGAACTTGGGATACACTGCTTCAGCGATTTTTAACGGGTACTTCCGGCTTTCAACTGTGCCGTGATATAGACCTAGTGTAGCCGATAGGAATGGTTCAAATAACTCTGATATCTAAAGTTGCCTCCAATAAACGCTCTACATTTCTTCATCAAATATCATACATACACTGACACCACAGTGTCAGTGTAGTTGGCACCTTGGAGCATTGTTCCCCTTGGATGGTAAACGTCGAGAAAAAGACTACTTATCAGAAATAGTTACACGTTGTGTGTTTTTGGATAAAAAGCGTGCGCGGGCTGTGGGCGAGTGCTTGGTTGTGATGTCATATTTGGTCAAATGCTGCCCTCCAGTGGTCAGTTTGAGCAAGTGTCGCTGTCTGGTCGAGATAGGAAAACTCATTCCCCGGTGAAGTTGATTGCCAAAGAAAGGGTCAGCATTTCCCAAAATATTATTTATCTGAAATAACTATATACTTCGAGTATTATAATATTCTAAAAAAAATCACATAAGCTATCTCCCTGTTATAGCATAGTGTATTCATAAATGGATGAATGGACACATTTTCATAAAGAACCAATCAAATTGATGAATTGTATAAATTCTGACCTAAATGACATACGGTATGGCACAGAGTTTGGAAACCGAGAGCCTAGGTTATGCTATGCTCCCTCCAGCCTATGCTCTGAGCAGAATATCACGTGTATCTTCCAAAAATGCGTGTCAGTCGAATTGAACCAAAAGAGAGGAACACACGTTTGAGTTTAGATTATTATATGTTTTATTTAAACTCTTAACAAATACTAGTAGTACTGATGGTGGGATATCGGACCTCACCGAAAAAACGAATAACCAACATTCATGCGACATGCTGACGGGGACACCCTTGTCATTTCCATGAGTAAACCGAGGAAAAAAATACCAAGATGAGGAAACAACTCTCTGATTAGGCACACAGGGGGCGATAAAGCAGCCGCGTTTTCCTGATTTCTACGGCAGGGTTTGGCGAGAAGAACACGTGACAAGTTTCCCGCTGTGGTATTATTCATTCATATCTTCGCCAGGTGGGAATACAAGGCCATGCGGTGAATGTAGTTCCGCGTTCCCCCATTCTATATTTCAAGTTTAATTTATGCATTTGATTTATTTATAACGAACATTCTTTCTGCAAACATTGAATTATTTATTACTAACATTCTTTCTACAAACAATATTTCATAGCAATTTTTACGACAACAAAAGGCTTACAGCATGCATACACTAAAGACATGTGGTGCAGGTAGTCAAAGCTTCACTTTTCCAGTACCTAACGAAAGTCTGCATAGAATGGTCTGCATAGACGCAGTCGTCAAAGCAAAGGGGTCATCACACACAGGAGCCAAACACCTGTATTAGAACAACAACAACACATTCAATCAATAGTGTGTACAATTACAAGTGTCAATTAATGTGTGTACCCTAAGACCTGGGCCGCACTCCCAGACAGAGAGACAGCTCATTCTTCTGGATCTTTCCGTCCTTGTTGACATCGCAGTGGCCCAGCAGGACTACTTTCAGCTTGTCCAGCTCTTGCCCACTGAGACTGGGCTGTAGAGAGAGAAGGTGAGAGAGCGAGATGTGATTTACAACAACTGCAACATGTAGGCCTATAGTCTACATGTATGTGAGTGGCAGCAACAACCTGGCCTTTAGTTTCTCGAAAATATCTATAACCATCTCCATCTATATCTATCTTTGCGACCATCTATAACCACTCACCCTGACCATTTCCATTATGTCCTTCACAAACCCATCCACCTCCACTCCCTCCAGCTCCCCAGTCTTGTTCTACATCACAGAGACGCACACCAAGGAGTCAAGAAACAAGTCAAGAACCAATTCATTCCATCGGCAACGTCCAGTGGCTTCTAGAACTCCAAGCTGATACGTTTCACTTCGCTTTGCCAGATAAAAATATATAGATATTTTCTATATTACTTTTTAACATCTGCATGCCGTGAAGTCTTGGTTTACACTTACAACATCATAGTGAGCAAAGATCTTGTCAAAGTCCCTTTTCCTCTCTGCTTGACTGGAGGCCTGAAGATGAGGGAGAACAGTATTATACACCATAGAGAAGCAGGAGGGGAGAAGAGAGGAATACGTTCCTTTCTGTCTAAATTCAATTCTAATTCATTCAAAGTTAAACAAATATTAAGAAATGCATCCGCTTCTCCAGTTGGCAGAATAAATAAATAAAATGTATACCTCTTCTTTACTTTTTTACTCACATCTAATTGAAACTGGAGCAAAAAGTTCTCTTCCATCGCCAGGATTCTAAATGAAGGAACAATGAGGTAATGATAAGTAAGTATTTTAGTAATGATAAATAAGTATTTTATAGTGAAACCACGTTGAGCACCATGGCATTGAGGTGTCAACAACAATCTTACATAAGATACATGATCAAATACAATACCTGGCCATATCATTCAACTCCAAACGGCCATCATTGTTTTTGTCAAATATTTTCATCTGCAAGGAATGAAATGAAGAACTTAGGAAAGCAGCATGCATACAACCTACTATGAATCTGTGTCTCTGAAATATGTGTACGTATCTGTATGGGTGACTTGTGTTTAAGTGTGCGCGCGCGCGCGTGCGTGCGTGCGTGCGTGCGTGCGTGCGTGTGATTATTAAATACCATGTCATCGGTGTACTTCTGCAGTGTGCTTGAGGACACTTTCGTTCTGTTCTGCTGGAAAAGGTCTCGTAGGAAAGCCTAATGGAAGAGACTAGCAGCATTGGGGCGGTCCGTAACCAACGGCCTGTCACCAGTCACCTGTCACCTGTCACCTGTCACTCCGTTTGAACCGCTGCTCATGCTTTCTCAAGTCCAGTTTAAAATCTCTTCCTAATGCAGTTAACACTTTATTCTACACAGTTACATTCGATTCTCTGAACATGTAAAGTATGTGCATGCACGTGTGTGTGTACATGTGTGTGCCTGTTGACGTAAATATTCACGCTTACCTTGAGCTCCTGAGCCGATATGCAACCACTGCAATCAACATCATATTTCCTCCATATCTGTTGTGAAGCACAATATCGACAACGTCTGATTTAGATCATTTAGATACTAATTTACAGGCCATACAAGAATACATCGCCACTAGTAGTCAGCGACTACTAGACTTACTACTAGACCAAGACTTATCTGGTTCGGGCACTTAAAGAGTGTGAATCTACTTCTGACCAGTAGATGGCAGTAAAACACTCTGAACCGCAAAGCCTTCGCTCCTTAACAGTCTGCGTTACTACCTGGGAAAAGGGAACTCGGGAGTAAAACAATGTGCCCATAGCATCTTATTGTATCACGTTATTTACTTATTTTGTGCTTCAAATGCATCCTCGTCTGAGTTTTGTTTTGTCTTCAGAATTAAACACCGTCTAAACAAGTGACGATAGCTTCGCTCCCCTGTGAGAGCAGTTGACCGAGGCTTTGCTCGGACGGACGCTCCTCGGTGTTGACATGGGACCTCCGGATCTCACCTTCATGAAGTCGACACTGTCGTTCAGAGGCGCCTCTCTGCGGAACAGCAGCAGGAAGTGTTCGTCTGCTGAAAGGATCATGTGCGCTAGCTGGAGAGAAAAGCAACAGTAATAATAATAAATAACATTATATATTTGTATTAAAAGTAAAGTCAAATATAATTAGAAAACAAAAAAAAATGATATATTAAAATTGTTAA
>CM051008.1:28013229-28028229 GCA_027704905.1 Muraenolepis orangiensis
TTGGAGCGAAAACAACACGGACAAAGCTAATGCTAACACAAACGTATATTTTACATAACAGCTGCACATGGAGGAGATTCAGCGGGAAAAATATCATCACCATGAAACCATTCAATAAACCATGTTGTACAGTTGTAGTTGTACACAGTACAACCGTGTTCTACAGTGTTGTTGTTCCTTGTACCTTAACATGGAAAAAATTGACAATTTGCGCTGCTGGGATTTCCCCCCAAAACTGATTGTAGACGTGTGAACGGCAACATACGAGAGAGTGAAGCAGCGGTGGTAACATTGTTCACCGTGAGGTTAGGAAACTACATCCTTGAGATGTACCCACTATTCCCAAGAGCAAATGTGACCTGAATTCACCACAAAGAGAATATTGCCTGTTTTATAGAGTCAACCTGTAAATGTCTACAAAAGTCTAACTACTAAAGTCTACTAATCTTGTAGCAAGTCACCTTCACTCATACGCCCTCATAAACTGCCACTTGGAAGAATACAAAGTCGGTTTGTTTTTTTTAATACAGAAAAGGAAGCTGGTTTAATAGCTAGGAATAACCACTAGAAACACAACCAGACGATCTGAAGAAAACCTTTAGACACCAATCAGAGATGCAAGAGTCCAGGCCGAAAAAAATACAATCAGCGGAAATCATCGGCGCGTTGCCATCCAGAGGGCAAAGCCTGTCGACACACTGGCAGACGCCATGTCGTAGCCTGTTGCTTAAAATCATTGTAGTTTCAATTTGACGTTTGTGACGAAATGCAGTAGACATAATAATAACAACGCTACACATTCTAGCAGGTTCCTGCTACATTCAGGAGCCCTGGCCCGTCTGGCTCACAGCGGAAAGCACACATGCAGGCGTGTAGGTCTGTAATAACAAGACCTGAGTGCTGAGTCTTTATTAACGAGACATTAGTTACAAAATTAATTAGTTATTATCTTTTATTGATTTTTTTTTTTTTTTTTTCTCCTTACAGACCGCAGCCGGCCTATACACTGTGTATAACAGTAAATGTTTGTTTTGGCACAGTGTATAATGCAGCGCACAGTGTGTGACAGAGTAACAGTTCTGTAGTCTGAGGGATGGGGATTATGAAGGGAAGCATTACAGTCACTTCCATGCACACATGAGAGTGAGTGTGAGCCACAGTGTGTGAAGAGGAACCCAAATCCGGGATGATGGATGTTATTGGACCGATTGCTGATCTGGCAAAAAAATATATATATCTAATAATAATTTAAAAAAAAGTTGAATTTGACGATTTCAGGTGAACTAAATCAACCATACATTTTTTTGTATTTTCAAATTCAAGATGAATTGCATATTGGCTTGAGTAAACCCTGGAGACGGGGATAACAACACAAAGAAAGACTGAGTAAAAGCACAGTTGCATGTATCACATGCAAAGTGAAGACAAGATAGTAAGGTAATGCTGTGTTAGTGACATAGTGTAAGAGTTCAAGTACAGTACAGTGATTCTGTTATTGTTTTGTTACGCTTGGTCCCTGGGACAGGCTACGGCTAGAACCGGGGCTATGACGTTAGCCTCTTCAAGTTTGAGGAAGTGCTGTACGCTCCCCACACACATTGGCCTCAAAGGAAGGAGTTTGGTTTGGTTAGGCTAGCAAGTGAATGGCGCCAATGATATATCGGGTTAACAGTACTACAGACCCTGATGGAGCTCACGGGAGCAAGTCAGGTGGAAGTGCATCGCGCATCGTTGAATTAGGGATAGGTTACGTATGAAATCACAGTTTGTCTCGTTTGTTCTGGCGGTTAGCCGGGGTCAAAGCTTACCCAAACAAACCTCTCACTCGCATGCCTCGTCTGCCCCTCCCCCCGGCCCAACTGACGCAAGACCCTTTGATCAACCCACAGTTAGCTTTCTTTTTTTAAACAGGAAAAAACTAAAGCAAACATCAATTTACGTTCTCCCTCAGCTGACCGTCACGTATGGCGTTCTTTAGCTACGGTAAAATTAAGTTATTTTCGCCTTTCTCCTTGGAGTCACATGACTTGGGCTCCGCCCCCTTATCGAGGGGAGGGGCATCCTTGCTGGGGTCGCCGTCGGAGTCAGTGCTTTGGGGTGACGAGGAGTCTCTCTCTGAGAGACAGAGAGAGAGAGAGAGAGAGAGAGAGAGAGAGAGAGAGGAGAGTGAGAGTGAGAGAGGCAGATTGCTAAGGATAAAAACCTGAACAAATTTTTTCAGCTGCAATGCCCTCTTCTTCTAGTTTTGTGAAGGCAGCCTAAATCTTGAAAGCTTACCTCTGTATTTTCCTTGAGATATTAGTCTAGAACCAGCCCAAGGACAGCTTGGCCCCGAACTGAATACACTTGGCCAAGCGATGGTGGATGATGACGAAACTGGGCAGTGCTAGGCATTTAAGCAAGGGCTTAATTCATATAATAATGTGTATGGGCAAAGTTTTTAGTTAAGTGGCAGCAATAACGTTCACTAATGGTGTTTACTTTGGAAACACAGCACTCAGGATCTGAGTGGCTGATCCTAATCCAATCGGCTGCAAAGTAAGGTTGACAACGGTCCTCGACAGGCAGACTTTCCAGACCTAATGAGCAAATGCGGCTGTGCGAGGCTACTCTTCTTCCATATGAGAGGCATTAGGGACTCACCTTCCTGTGCGGTGGCTGAGGCCGTCTGGGAGGCTGTCTGGTTAACGGCACCCCCCTCCTTTGGACTGCCTTGGCCTTCTTTCTCCTTGTCGGAGAGCATCTTCTTGAGGGTGGGGGGGAGGATGGCGACCTTAGAAGACACTACCCCACCTCTTGGTGAGTCTGAGGGTTCATCTGAAGCCATGGGACAAAGGGACGACAAACAAGTTCATTTCATGTAAATTTATTATATTCTCTTTTCGATATATATATATGCAAATCTTTACATACACAGCTGTATCTAGCAACAAACACCCTAGTTGAGAAACCACATTTGATGTGCCACAGATTAGGAACTAAAATGAACTAAATATAGTTCCATCAACAGCTAACAAACTGGAGTGAGTCCACAGTAGCTCTTGGAATCAGTTGAACAGCATAACGAGTGAGAGCTTGTGGTACCTATGCTCCTGCTGCTAGCCGTCCTGGGCTTCTGCGCGATGCTGGGCCTGCTAGCCAGGGCCGGCTTGGCCCCCTGAGGCACCGGGGGTTTTGGGCTCCCGGGCCCCCCCCCCGGGGGAGCTGGGGAGGAGGCGGCTCGGAGACGAGGGGGGCCGATGGCGGTGGTCGCTTCCGCTGCTGCCTTGGCCTCGCCGCCCCGGGAGGACGGGCCTGTCTTCTCCGGGGAGCTGCAAGGCGACGCCTGGGATTTGGTGGCGGTGGGGGGAGACCGGCTCTCTGTGACCCGGGGAGGGTCAAGCAAAAAGAACATGATCATTTCTCTCATCTATACCCAACGAAATATACAAAGAATAACAAAAAAAAGAAATGTAATGAGATGTATTGTAAATAGATAGAATGCTGGATAAAGCATTCAAATTACCTGATGAATTGCAGTCTGGTCTGTCTGGGCTGGATGACTGGATGAAAAGGGACAAGAGGGACAAACGTAGGTAAAAATGTACATGAAAACAACCTAGATTCAGATTTAGTTTATTTGCGACAAAAAAAATAGACGGGAGGCCAGGCAACCGCCCACGCTTCCCCACTCACCTTGTGGGCTCTCCTCTCCTGCTTGGCCTTCATCTCAGCCAAGAGGCCACAGCCCATCACCTGCACCCCCGGGTAGCGTCTCCCTCCCTGGGGGCTGGCGCGGCCGTCCGACCCCTCCCACGGCTCGTCCATGGAGTCCGGGGTCCGCAGCTCCTCGGAGCGGTCCGAGCTGCTGCTGTAGTCCGTGTGCTGGGAGCGGCTGGAGGCGTCCCGTGACTCTCTGCAGGATAGGAAGATAAATAAATGCTGATTGCACACGTTTGGGTTCTTTGCCAATAGCATCATTTATCATTTTTGCCCAAACTACGGTTGCCAACATAATCCATTTAGTTTGGCATATGGGAAATTAGTTGTTTTGGCAGCCTTAAAAAAGATGACATTGTTGCTCAAGGCCAACTGGGGTATATTTATATATACAGTATCTAGGTATATATATATACCAGTTAACCTTTAGTAACAATGTCACAGTTGGGATAAGCAGGTTGGCCACTGATCTACAGGCGTGCTGTGTTCACTGTGAACAGGCAGGAGAACAGAACCAATATTACAGGCAGGAGAACAGAACCAGTAGGACAGTCAGGATAACAGAACCAATAGGACAGTCAGGAGAACAGAACCAATAGGACAGGCCAGCATACAGAACCAATAAGACAAGCGGGAGAACAGAACCAATAGGACAGTCAGGAGAACAGAACCAATAGGACAGGCAGGAGAACAGAACCAGTAGGACAGTCAGGAGAACAGAACCAATAGGACAGTCAGGAGAACAGAACCAATAGGACAGGCCAGCATACAGAACCAATAAGACAAGCGGGAGAACAAAACCAATAGGACAGTCAGGAGAACAGAACCAATATTACAGGCAGGAGAACAGAACCAGTAGGACAGTCAGGAGAACAGAACCAATAGGACAGTCAGGAGAACAGAACCAATAGGACAGACAGGAGGGAACCAATAGGACAGGCCAGCATACAGAACCAATAGGACAGGCAGGAGAACAGAACCAATAGGACAGGCAGGAGGCAATAGGACAGGCCGGAAATACAGAACCAATAGGACAGGCAGGAGAACAGAACTAATAGGACAGTTGGGAGAACAGAACCAATAGGACAGTTGGGAGAACAGAACCAATAGGACAGACAGGAGAACAGAACCAATAGGACAGACAGGAGAACAGAACCAATAGGACAGACAGGAGGGAACCAATAGGACAGGCCAGCATACAGAACCAATAGGACAGGCAGGAGAACAGAACCAATAGGACAGTCAGGAGAACAGAACCAATAGGACAGGCAGGAGGCAATAGGACAGGCCGGCATACAGAACCAATAGGACAGGCAGGAGAACAGAACTAATAGGACAGTTGGGAGAACAGAACCAATAGGACAGACAGGAGAACAGAACCAATAGGACAGACAGGAAAACAGAACCAATAGGACAGTCAGGAGAACAGAACCAATAGGACAGACAGAAGAACAGAACTAATAGGACAGTCAGGAGAACAGAACCAATAGGACAGACAGGAGAACAGAACCAATAGGACAGTCAGGAGAACAGAACCAATAGGACAGTCAGGAGAACAGAACCAATAGGACAGTCAGGAGAACAGAACCAATAGGACAGTCAGGAGAACGGAACCAATAGGACAGTCAGGAGAACAGAACCAATAGGACAGTCAGGAGAACAGAACCAATAGGACAGTCAGGAGAACGGAACCAATAGGACAGGCAGGAGAACAGAACGAATAGGACATAAGGGAGAACAGAACCAATACGACAGGCAGGAGAAAACCAATAGGACAGGCAGGAGAACAGAACCGATAGGAAAGGCAGAACCAATAGGACAGGCAGGAGAACAGAACCAATCGGAAAGGCAGAACCAATAGGACAGGAAGGAGCAGAGAACCCATAGGACAGACAGGAGCAGAAAACCAATAGGACAGTCAGGAGAACAGAACCAATAGGACAGACAGGAGAACATAACTAATAGGACAGGCAGGAGAACAGAACCAATAGGACAGACCGGAGCAGAGAACCAATCGGACAGGCAGGAGAACAGAACCAATAGGATGTCCTTGCAAAGCAGCTCTACCTGGACTTGTGCTCCAGCGGTGGGCTTTTCAGGGCTGCCTTGGGGGAGGAGGGTTCCTCAGGGATGGGGTGGGCGGAAGCTGAAGAACCAGAGGCTGAGGCGGGCGTGGCCGAGGCCTGAGGAGACCCCTGGCACTTCTCAGACTTCTCCGCTTTATCCGATTTGGACGTGCGTGATTTGATGAGGTTGAGAAAGCCTCCTTTGTTCTTCTTCTTCTCCCCATCCTGAGAGTCTGAGCTCTTCAAAGAACGTCTGAGTACAGGAAGAAAGGAAAGTGAAAGATGCAATCGTGAGGGATGGTATACATTGGAGAAAAGTGGTTTGTGTGTATAAAATATTAAATTCAATTAGTACCAAGAGTGCCAGTTATTTTTTTTGTAAAAAATAAACAGCTCTTACTTGGAGTCCATCTTGG
This sequence comes from Muraenolepis orangiensis, assembly GCA_027704905.1. Classification (NCBI taxonomy): domain Eukaryota; kingdom Metazoa; phylum Chordata; class Actinopteri; order Gadiformes; family Muraenolepididae; genus Muraenolepis; species Muraenolepis orangiensis. The sequence continues at coordinate 28,019,411 of CM051008.1, forward strand.
CAACTTTCTTGGAAAAGAACTCATCCACACCCTCATCCACCCTTCCCATGAGGCCGTTCTGCTCGCCATCTTGAGCTTGCGAACGACTGGTTTGCTACAAGAGACGACAACAACAACAAAAACAAAAACGTCAATAGAATGAGACGTCAATAGAATGAGACGTCAATAGAATGAGACGTCAATAGAATGAGACGGCCCCAACTTGACAGCATAAACCTTGTGGGAATTTCTAAAGGTGTCATCTTTTTCTCAACAATCTAACTGTAGGTTTTTTGATATTGTTCAGGGTGGTATTGATTGGTGTAAAAAAAAAAAAAAGGATATATATATATATATATATATATATATTTACATAAAAAAAGAACACACTAAAATCTATATATACACAGATTTTATTTTTCTAAAATCTATATATTTTTATTATATATTATATTTTTTATAAATTTAAAATGTATTATTTATTTTTTATTATTTAGATATTATTTTTATTTATTTTTTTAAATAATAAATAAATGTAAAAAAGATATATATATATATATATATATATACTGTATATGTAAAATAATAAATATAAAAATACGTTATATAGCCTACACAATACTTTGGTGTCTATGTAGTACCAGTACTATGCAGTATCCTACTGAAAAATGTACCATCATCTACTGGGAAACAGCCGATTGGTTCCCGTTGACCACTTACAGGCGTCTTGCTGGAGGGCTGCTTCTTGTTCCGGCGCGGCCTCAGCTTGGTGAAGTGCTGCAGCTTCTTGCCCTCCTCCGACGGCAGCTCCCCCATGGCTCCCGACGGATGCTTCTCCTGTTTGCGCCCCGGCGCTTGAGAGGCGGCGGGAGGGGTTTGAGCCATGGCGGCTGCGGCGTCCTCCACGTGTACGGGGACGTCCTCCAGGGCCTTGTCCAGGTCAAACTCCATCTCTGGGGGAGGGGGGGGGGGGGGGAAAGACGGTAAGGCTTCTGGGAAGGAACAAGGGATATATAAGGGGGAACACTGCAGAGCTGGTTACCAGAGTTCTTACCAAAGGCCCGGGACACCGGCCTCAGCATTCTGCTGTGGATGCTTTTCCTTTTGGACTTGGGAGTCATCTAAACAGAAGAGGGCGAGGAGAGGAGGAGACAGAATTTCAATAACTCTTTTACAATTACTAAATAACTCTAAATATATACTCATAAAATATCATATAGACACACACACATATATACACACACATATATGTAGTAGTAAAAGTAGCAGTGTAATGTAATAGTTGCATAAAATTTTGATTGATTGATTACAAGTATTACAATCCTAAACTATGCTGTGATCACTACTCTGCAGTGACTATGTTACTCTAACATACTTTTTAAAATGCCTTGGTTAAAAAGCTGTATCAGACCGCATATAATATTATAGTCCACTACATATCAGGACACCAGCATTTCCTGAAAGACATCATTTTCCAACAGGAAGGACATCATTCTTGACATGAAACAAAAACAACAATAAAAGCAACACAAGACAGGACCAAATGAGCGCAACACACATGGTCTCAAATTTGTGCGTAGCCGGGCAAATTTGCAACAGTGACGCATGGTGTGTCAGGAACACCATGCGTTATCATCGCCAGACAGCTGTTGACAAACATTGATGAAGAAGCCACTTCATGTGTTTTAACGGAAGATAGTGTCCTTTTTACTGAATGGATCGCAGTCTGGTTCGTCTCAAACGTCCGGGTGGAAGCACAAGGATGAGCACACCAAGCTTGGATGGGCGAAGCAGCAAAAGAGGAGGACTTAACCAGCGACACGAGATGCTCTATATAAACGATCAGGTCCACCTCGGTTCGATAGTGGTGTACCACATGGGCCAAACAACACTAAATAACTAGAAGGGACCAGTGAACCAATCAGAGAGCAGAGAGCAGGTGACTTAGGGATGGACAGAACAGCCAAAGGCAACACAAGCGAGAGAGGTGGAGAGAGAGAGTCAGAGAGTGTGAGAGAGACAAAGCAAGAGAGAGTGTGAGAGAGACAAAGCAAGAGAGAGAGAGAGAGAGACAGACCGATCGAAAGAGACAGAGCGAGAAAAAGTTGTGGAGAGAGAGAAAGAGAGACAGCGAGAGAGTCGGCAAGAGAGAGAACCCAGTGTTACTTACGCTGGTGCAGCACAGAGTCTTCATGACGGCAAAAAGAGGGTGACAGATAAAGAGAGGGGAGGAGGAACATAATGCACAGAAAGAGAAAAATAAAGAACACACACAGTAAGGCCTAACCAAAAGAAAGAAAGAAAAAAAAAAAAGAGAGACACGGCCATAATGGGTCATTCTAGAAGATAGGGTAATGGAATCAAAGAGGTCGACGTAGAAGGACGGGGTGCGATGGATCAAGAGGACAGTGCACTGTTGACAGACTGCCATTTCTCAGTACCAAGTACACTTGACTTCAACTAGGACTACTAGGCAATAATCCAATATCATCGCTTATCGTCATAGAATTGTATTCGTCATGAAATGAACATTATAGCGACGACGTATGACTTATCACGATACTCAGTTGTAGCATACATTAATTGCGATGAGACCATATGCCCTTAAAATAAGCAAAAATAAGGTTTGAAACGTCAGAGAAAGGAAAAACTAGTTTAAGTGTGATATTTGACCGTTAAGAATGGTATTTTGAATTCAACGATATTGTGTAAAATGCCTCAAAATTATCAGGACGATAAATGTACCGTAGAAAATATTAAGGGTAGCAGGTAAGAGCCCTTTCCCCGCCACTGTCAATTAAATCCCAATTAAATGATATGGCACGGTCAATATTCTTTGAATAAACAACGCAAACACACACGCACGCTAGTACGAGACCGATATCTCATCACTTATTCATATGCGGTGTAGACGAAGTGTAGATGTTAGTCCTGCAATATAACCAGCTAGCCTAACCACAATGGACAGACCTCATTTTCCCAGAGCATAGTGTGCAAGGTTATGTGTGTGTGTGTGTGTGCTTGTGTAAGCTTAATCAAATCTGACAAGGAGTGTTTTGTGTGTGTGTGTGTGTGTGTGTGTTTAAATTGGTATGCCAGGAGTGGAGCCATGTGAAAGACGTTCTGCTGTGCATGTGCTTTGGGTTTGAATGTCATTTTTTGCAATATTTTTGAAAGGTATTTAAATGCTTATCTGGAATATTCCACATTATTAAAAAATGTTCCTCGATGGCAGCAGACGCGTACAAATTGATACAGCCTACGAGGTCTAAATGAAAAGCTTTGTTCTTTCAGATGGGCCAATGCAGAGTTTGTCCAGCAGAGGGAGCTGATGTGTCGCTGTGGACTAAACTGTAAAATATTATATGTAATACAAACCCCACCTCATTTAACACACACTCTGCTCCCTCCCTCCCCACAGAGAGATCCTGATTGGTCAGGAATGAGCGGGGGGGGGGGGCGGTCTACAATCCAAGCGGTCTCACACAGAACCAGGTGCAGTCGACCACAACACATTCTCACAGAGCACTTCACTCAATACCCCCCCCTCCCCCCAAGTGCTAGCCCCGCCCACCACCAACCCCCACCCTCCCTCCATATCCACGCTACCATGCACTCCAGGTCGTCCAGCCGCTCGGCCTCCAGGATCTCCATGGAGGCTCTCTTAGGGACCCTCTCCTCTGGGATGTCCAGGTCCAGGGACTCGTGCTGCAGCAGGGGCCTGCCCCGGCGCACCAGATGGTCCGCCTGGATGTGTGTGAAAAAGAGAGAGAGAGAGCGAGAGTGAGAGCGAGAGTGAGAGAGAGCGAGAGCGAGAGCGAGAGCGAGAGAGAGATTTCGTCAGAGAAGAGTTTCTTGGTGTTGCGATAGTTGGCAATGCAAAGATACGTTGCGATCAGAATCAGAAATTCAGAATTCAGCTTTATTGCCATGTCAGTTTTTACACGTACAAGGATTTTGTTGTGGTATGTCAGTATAAAACAAATGCACAACTACGGATCAAATACTAACGCATGCAAAAGCAAACACGCAAAACAAAAGCGAGAGATGATGAAGGGAGAGAACAGGGATGGGAGGGGGAGGTGGACGTAAAGGTGGGGAGAGGAGGAGGAAGAAAGAGACACTGGAGGACGTGGGATGGAAGAGTGTGAAAGGAAAAAAGAGAGAAGATGGGGAAGACAAGGGAAAGAGGACATTGATCAACAGGGAAGAACAGGAAGTGATGTGGGTGAACAGGAAGTGATTTGGTGGGAGTATATCTTCTATGAACCCTACCAGAGTATGCTGTGAGCTGGACAGAGCTTCCAAGATCTCGTCTACGATGCGGTCCGACAGGAAGGAAGCCAAGCTCAGCTTCACCTCGCTGGAAAGAAAGTAAAAAAAAAACAAGATTCAGGCGAGGAAATTAATTTTGCGAGGTCAAAAAGATTAAATAGAACAAATAACATGAAAGCTGTATGCAGCAGGTATTCCATAACTATCTCCACCTATATCATAACTATCTCTATCTATATCATAACTAACTCCAACTATATCATAACTATCTCCATCTATATCATAACTATACTCAACTATATCATAACTAACTCCATCTATATCATAACTATCTCCACCTATATCATAACTATCTCCACCTATATCATAACTATCTCCATCTATATCAGATGTTTTGTCATTTGGGTTAGTGTTATTTGGGTTAGATAGTCGTATTTAGAAATAAATTGCGATGGTTTTGGGGAAACTATCACCTGACAGAGAAATGTATCCAGACGGACCGTTATGGGTCCAAGAGGAAAAAATGTTCAGGGTGTCAAAATAGTCCCGTAAACCAGGGGGGCTGAGGCGTATGACTTTGACCCCGAATTATAGCGCCCCCTATGGGCGAAGTGGTGTCAAACTTTGTTTAGACCTGTTGATCGGGGAAACATGTAATGTATGTGTGCCAAATGAGTCCCAGGCTGAGATATGGACGTTCGAAAATAAATAAACAATAAACAATAATCCAGGGAAAAGGGTATCCACAGATACTCAGAGAGCATCCAGAGAGCACCTCCGACGAACCTGATCTTGTTGATGATGTCCACCCCCGACTGCTCCAGCAGCGTCTTGGTGACGAAGCTGGTGGGTACCACCATCTTGGTGGTGCAGGCCTTCAGCAGATCCTGCCGCAGGGTGCTCCTCTTCATCACATGGGGACACAGAGACTCGGCGGCGTCCACCATGGAGCCCAGCAGAGCCTGGCGGGGAGGAAGAGGAAAAGCGAACAATTATGAAATAAAACATCCCCGTTCACCCGGATCATCGGCTATACGTTTTTTGGGGGATTTTTGTTCAGAATTGAAAGTCTTAATCTAAAGCGGCACCTGCAGCTGTTGGTCCATGACGGAAGCCACCTCCCCGGCCATGGACTCCAGCTTCTCCTGGATGGGCCCCACGGTGGCGCTGTTGAGCTCCTCTCTGGACACGGCACCCAGGTGGTAGAGGTTGGGTAAGAGCTGGGAGGGAGGAGGAACACAGGGGGAGAGGTTAGGTTAGGGACAGGACATCAGACAGCCAGATACAGGGACATTGAGGAAAAGCAGGCTGGGTGGGCCTCGAGGGCTCAAATGTAAAATCTGGACCTGGATCTGCCGATCGGGACTTAAAAAAACAATTGTGCACTATTCGTGCAGACGTAACTGTGGGTCATGATAGTATGTATAACAGTGGAATCATATGGTATTGAGAATACATGCAATAGTACATTCTAAATAAATAAATCTTGACAATAAAAATAAATCCTGTAAAATCCCTTGTTTGTGTCAACTTTGCGATAAAGCTGAAACCTGAATATAATAAGTTGTTTGCCAAGATGTACTGCATGGAAATCGCTCAATGCTCAACACCTTAAGTCAAGTCCATTTCATTTGTAGAGCCCCACAGCTACAGTCTCAAAGGGCTTCAGATGTAATATATTTATGATATTTATCTACCTCTCAGATAACTCCGTCGGCTTAAGGGGCCAAGTGTGTACGAAACAGCAGACTGAACGCATCATCTCCTCACCGTTTTAGAGTTCCTGGCGTCTCGCATTAAGTTCTCGGCCGACTTGACGTCCTCCAAGACGATGTCCGTCTCTGAGTTCCTCAGTGAGTTTAGGTGGTCCTGCACCTTCACGCAGATCCTCTCAATCATCTGCCCAACAGTCAATTACATTCAATTGGAACATATACACACACACAAAAAAAAACCCTGAAAGGGCCCTAGGAGAAGGACAGATCCCACATGTATATCTCTATTCGTGATTATTTTACGTATTTTAAATTGTCAATTGTATTTAAATGGTTTTCACTAAAATAATTATATTCAGCAGACACAATGGCAATTCAGATTCAATAAATAACATCGGGCGAGGCTATATGGTATATATATATACCATGTGTATATATTTTCCCCAATCAAATGTTGGAATCAATATTCTAAGGATTCTTCTGTTGTCCTCCCACCTGCTGCGTTGTCGTGGTGACGATGCCCTGCTGCAGCCGGTAGGCCTGTTCCTGGAGGTACTTTCTGGTCTCATGATTCCTGTACAGGTAGTTTTCAATCTGAAGGGAAAATATGAAGAAGAAGAAAAAGGAAGAAGAAGAAGAAGGACTTTCACTGATCACGGACCAAACCAAGTGTACAAACTACAAACCATCTCTGTATGTAGAAGTATATCTTTGTTAAGTGTGCTTCCCAGCCTTCTGCTCCAGAAAGTCTTCAGCTATGGAATAGATGCTCTTTCATGCGCCACAACGACAAACCTTGAGCAGGGCCTCCTCGGTCTTCTCGGGGTTAGCCTTGAGTGCCTGAGAGGCGTCAATGATCGGTATAGGCATGAAGCGAATGGTGAAGTTCCTAATGGAGCGAAGAGACAAAGCAAACACATTGGAAAGAGTCAAAAACCATGGAAAATGGGCACACGGCAAAAAACGGCCTAACAGTCATCAAGTGTGTACAGACTGTGCGTGTGTACTTGTTCATTATCTTTCCAAATGAATACACACGTCTAATGCTTGAACATGGCGCAGTCACTTATCATCAACGTGTATGAATAGAGAACACAACGATATTCAAAGATGAGCAGCAGATGATTTAAGAAATAGGGCAGGACGTTATTAGCTGTGGACATGAGATGGGTCATCACATGATCCCACATCAGAGAGACCTACTGTAAGCTCCACCATGTTAGGTTTAACTTGATTACACAGAACAAATCAGACATCCTCTGCTTCTGCCCTACGGCTCTCCCGTAACCCTGGGCTTTCTCTCTCCTCCCTCCTCTCCCACAACCCTGGTATCTTCCCTCCCTCTCTCCCACAACCCTTGTATCTCCCCTCCCTCCTCTCCTTCTCTCCCATAACCCTAGTCTCTCTTCTCCCTCCTCCTCTCCCCCACAACCCTGGTCTCTCCCCTCCCTCCTTATCATCGCTCTCCCATAATGCTGGACTCTTCCCTCCCTCCTCTCCCTCTCTCCCATAACAATTGTCTTTATTCTCCCTCCTCTCCCTTTTTCCCATAACCCTGGTCTCTCCCCTCCCTCCTCTCCTTCTCTCCCACAACCCTAACCGTGGTCTCTCTCCTCACTCCTCTTTCTCTCTCCCTCCCTTATCCCTCTAGCCTAGTCTATGTTGGTGGACAGTAGTCCACCAACATACAAAGTACATGCAGTTATTTTTTATGTAGTTTTGAGGCCAGTACAGGCCAAATGTGTGCGAAAATAAACATTTTAAGCCTGTGACAGATCAGATTTCTTTGGAGCAGTGACAGCAGCAAATATCACATGGAATCCGACATTTTCAAATCACATTTGGTTACAGACTCTAGATTAAGGTTGTACAAATATCTTTCTGACCACGCAATACAGTATAACACATTCAGAATAATAACAATACAGTAATAAGACATAACAACAAATGATTAAAATCGAGATTTTATCCAAAAGTACCGAATGTGCAATCTGTATTGTTGTAATACAATGCATTGGCCACCGTGTGGCACACACACAACTTCACCGATTGTTTATCATGTTTTATCATGAAGAATGTCATGTAGAACTATACGGCACACATAGTCCATCCTAGTCCACCTTCAGAAGAGCCAAACGTAAGGCAAAAACACTGATCTTTATTGTGAATCTACTCTTGAGAAGTGAGGAGGTCGTTTGTCTGTGAGACAGCTCAATAATGCCCAGGGGAGTTCAAGTGTAAACGAATGTGTGTCTATAGTGCCCACACATCAACTCTAGGGACATCTTCGTCGACAACACAGAAGCCCTGACACTTTTATTAGCTTCTTCCTGCGTCCCACGTACAACAAAGTACATGATTTATCCAATAAGGGGACACCACAGAGGGGTGTATTCCATGTGTACCACAGTTAACACCGATTAGATATTGGTTACTTTCATCTATAAAAAGTAATGTGTTAATGATTTTGTTATCACCTCTAACAATCATGATATTCTTCGGCCACGCTTTGAGCACACTGTGAAGGAAACATCAGTTGTGTTTGACCGTGTAGAATGTGAAGCGTATTGATTCAAAACTGTACAAACCTCTTCTAAATAGACATTTCCCAGGACACCGACGACAAAATGCATGCATGGAATCACTTGGGCAGGCGTGCGCACACACACGCACACACACACACACACTTACTTACTTCTCTAAGGCGAGCGCTACGTCTTGCAGGCCCTGAGGAGTGGTGTGGTTTTTGTCCCAGATCACCATCCTGCCCAAACAACAAACACACAGAGTTTTCTTTCTAAAGCAAAAGACAGGCTTGGAATGCTATGTTGCCGTGATGTTGGCTTATTT
>CM051008.1:28033229-28130729 GCA_027704905.1 Muraenolepis orangiensis
ATGCACTTAATCTTAAAAGGTGCCATCGGCTTATTTCTGCTGACGGGCAAAAAGATTGCAGAGAGCAGCTTTAATGAGCGCCGTCGTTCCTCCTCACCGTTATCGGAGATATCGAGGCTGGAGATGTTGGGGATCTCCGCAATGCAACTTTCTAGAATCTGAGAACCTCCTGCCCGCAGCTGGGACCCAAGAGAAGAAGAAGAAGATGATGAAGAAGAAGAAGGAGCATTAGGATACAGTGACATCGTACAGTAGGTGTCGTGGAATACAGATGAGCAGGGCGGCTCCAGCATCGAAGTATCCGGAAGGGCGGCTGTGCTTGGGGGGGGGGGGGATCAAAAATGGCTGTTGCTTGTTGCCATAGCCGGTGTTGAGGATGGATCTAAAGCTCTCTGGAGCTATGGGGGTTAGGAGTGATTTGTTTGTTAGTCGTCATTAAGAATGACGACTAACAAACAAAAGAGGTTAAATGTCTAACAGAATAAAGGAGTATGTTATTATATAAGTGAAAGTCAAAAGCTACCATTGCAAAAACTGAAGTGACTGTATAAAGCAGCCAGTTACTTACACAATGGCCAAGCTTATAGTAGCATGGGTGGGGGGTGTAGGCAACCCCACCCCAAGAGAAGCCAGCAAAACACACACAAACAAAACACACACACAGTCCCACGGCCTGTGTTTAAGATGAAAACGACTCTAGAATACAATAGTAATAGAGTTGAGGATCATGACAATGTGCAAGTGCACACACACACTGAAAAGAGACCACACTTCTGGGTTGTGTATATATATACATATATATATGTATATATATATACATATATATATGTATATATATATACATATATATATGTATATATATATACATATATATATGTATATATATATACATATATATATAAATAATCATCACTTTGCAACACAAAGCTCAGCTGGAAAGGGTACCCTGAATGGCTCATTAGGCCGTCCAAACAGCGCCGGAAACTCACATGCTCATATACCATTTCTCCAATGGCTGTGAAGATTTCTAAGAGGGATTCTAAAAAGAGGCTTCCTGTGCAATTTGCATTCATGTGTTGACTTTGGCAAAGCCATTCAATTCAAAGTGTGTGTGTGTGTGTGTGTGCATGCGCAAGAGTGTATGTGAGTGTGTGTGTGAATGCGCACGTGTGCGGGGGGGGGGGGGGGTGTGTGTGTGTGTGTGTGTGTGTGTGTGTGTGTGTGTGTGTGTGTGTGAGAGAAGAGTGGTGACATGATTCAAAACGGAAACAGAATTTGCCCTGCTTTTCACAAAGCTCTTCACTTTTCCATTCATCTCTTTCTCTCTCCCTCCCTCCCTCTATCCATCTCTCCCCTTTCCCCTCTCCCTCCTTCTCTCCTCTATATCCATACAGAGGCTTTTAATGGTGCTACTGGCTTGTCAAACTATTCTGGAGAGGGTGCCCGAAAAAAAAGGATTGCTTTTCCCTTGAAACCTATGATTAAAAGGGCACTTTAAAATTAAGCCGGCATTGGCAACTTTACAAAACAACTGAGCACTAGAATTTGATTACCCTCCTAATGCTGCCCTTTACAATTTACTTTCCCCACTAATGTATTTCACACACACACACACACATATTTTTTCTTTGTTTGCATACATAATTCATAATAAGCCCTCCCCTTCCAAATACATATAAAAAAGTGCAATCAATCCAAATCGACATTGCATGTATGTAATGTCCCGATCAATTTCTATTTGAATCCTCAAACACATTAGTGACCATGACTTGAACATCTATCTCAATACTATAAAGACAACCTGGCCAATAAAGATTACAGCACTGACACACCCCGTGGTCCTGACCTGCTGGAACATTCTCTGTCATTCTCAACTCTGGCGCCGCCCTTTTCCGTGATGTCATTGGTGATGTTTGAGGGTTTAATGTACAAGATGGGGTTTGGCTTAACATGTACTTCGCCTAAACGGTTTAGTGGGTGGAGGCCAGGGTGCTTGTTTACACTTTAAACTAAACAAATGGAAGTCCTGGAGAGGTGTGTTGTGTTCAATTAGGACTGTGGCCAGTAAGGGGGAGAAACAGCTGCAGAATATGAGGGGCCAATCATTACTGCCAATATTGTGGAGGTTCCTCCTTCGACTCTCAGAATAAAAGGCCCGCTCCAGTCAGGTTCCTCTTTCGACTCCTTCACAATAAAGTTCCCGTTCACGGAGGTTCCCCTTTCGGTGCAAGACCACCGTAGCAGTGGCAGTAACGGACCCTCATATCGTAGAACGAACCTCAAAAATGAACAGCTGATATGAAGGGTTCTCGTGAACGTGTGTTTATGTACACAGTAGGTGCGGCTGGTGTGCGAACGCTACCTCACAGCAGCTGAGGTCCAAGGAGACATCCTTGAGACTGGGGTTGCTGGCGAGGCCGAGCAGCAGAGCCCTACATGGAAAGAGATGGTATACATTACTACCACGATTATTCATTCTGAATGTATATATTTATATTGTTTATTATTTTTTCAGGATTTTTCTTTAGCTTGAATAATAGTTAATAGGAACCATCGACCATTCATCAGATTAAGAAAGAGTTGCCTAGAACATATTATTAAATACATAATTTGTTGCGGTTATATTCGTAGTCATATTCTATAAACGTCATCGTAATTAACATAATAATTGCGTGTCACAGTATGGTCAATCTCGACTCATTCCATAGAGGAGTTGAGTGAACAGAAGGATGATGGTGGTGGTGGTGGGAGGGAGGGTGTACAGTTGGGGGGACTTACTTGAGGCCCTCGGGGGGGAGCTTGGTCCCCGAGAGGTTGACGGAGCTAAGAGACAAGGCGCTGCTGAAGAAGTGCTTGAACGACGGAGGAACCTCCTTGCTTTTCCTACCCAGAGAGAGAAAGAGAGAGAGACAGACAGACAGACAGACAGACAGACAGACAGACAGACATGGGAGGGAGAGTGAGAACATTTTTAACATTGTTTTTAGATGTTTTAGCTGTAACACAAAGGGCCACTGTTCAAGTAATGTGACAAGAAGTTAAACCTAAGCCTATATACTCATTAGCCTAAATTATAAAATGTTTTAGCACAGTACGCTTCATGACACAAATCCCTCTAAGAAAATCTAAGTCTTATATGAGTTCAACATCTTCTAAGTGCTTGAGATGCTGACCAATGTTGAAACCCTGCCAAATTGCGAGCAATCAATCACAAACACAACCAATCGAGACATTTCATTGGATGATTATCCCGCCGGGTAACATTGCCCTGTGTTGTAGCCCAAGCTCAACAAGGTCTTAGTTGGGATCCCAGCATAATATGATAGAGGACACCACTACAGCTCATCTCTCCTCATCCCTCAGCGCCCCCTCCGCCCCGCCCCATATTGTCCTCTCCACAGTGGACAGCAGGACTCCCGGGGGATGGACTGTAAGGAGAGATAAGAGGAGAGACGCCCCAGCCTACCCCGCCCTGCCCATCTGTCACACACATGGACACACAAAGGCTCAAACAGCACAGTTTCACACACACACTCACTACACTCACATCCTCCAACCTAAAGCTAGACTAGTGCGCTGCTGTTGTTTACACACCTTCACCAATAGATGGCGCACAGGACACCCGGCTGACTGGATGAAGTGATGAAGGAGGAGAAGGGGGGGGGGGGCATGTCGGTAATGTAATTATTGTTTTTAAGTGGGTCAAAAGATGAAAGATGACATGGAACTATGTTTAGATTGGAAACGGACTAAAATGTTACATGCTGGCAACTCTTCCTCACACTGGATGGATCAAACGTTATTGAACATTATAAGCTGTCGTATATCGTGTAGATGTGTTATGCTTAGAGGGGTTAAGTGTCTGCCTTTGATCTCATATTTTCCCATGGAGTCTGTTCTCCCTCCAGACCGCGTGTGCGCCAGGTCCAAACGATGGGGATCAAACTGTTCAATGCGGCAAGAAACCAGGCGCATTAAGTGCTTCAAAGAGCGTCTTGGGCTTGACTTGGCTGCTTCAGACCAAGCCGCACACCGACCTCACACAGATGGGCCTCTTTCATACGGTGCATTCCCAATGAGCGATGTGGAATCCTGCATTTGATATCTTGTCTGTTACACAAGGGAATCGTGCTCCAGCACACCAATCTGGTTTTGTGTGCCCTTTGACTTTGACATTTTGACATTGGTAATGGGGCAGGGCAGGAGTAAACCCACGTGAACATGCAGACTCCACACAGAAGGGCCCGAGTGACACAGAAAATGCCTCCAACACATCCCTGGAGGCCGTGGTGTGCCTAGGACTTTTTAACTGTGAGACAGCAGTGCTAACCGCCAGGTCTGTCAGTCTGTCTTACTTAAAAGGTGCTCTAGGCAAGATTTAAGAGCCATTATTGGGATTGTCATTTGTTAGAAATGGCCCGGCCATCCGTTAGCTTTGCCTCATTCCTTCTCAATGACCGATAAACGTAGGGAGGGAGCAGAGAGGGAGGAAGGGAGGGAGCAGAGAGGGAGGGAGGGAGCAGAGAGGGAGGGAGGGAGGGAGCAGAGAGGGAGGGAGCAGAGAGGGAGCAGAGAGGGAGGGAGGGAGGGAGCAGAGAGGGAGGGAGGGAACAGAGAGGGAGGGAGGGAACAGAGAGGGAGGGAGCAGAGAGGGAGGGAGGGAGCAGAGAGACTTTTTCGGTTGTATAGTTTCAAAATCTTGTTCTCTCGATCGAATCTCAAATCGTATACCTACAGCACCTTTAATATAAAGACAGAATATGGCCGATGATGTTTTGAAAGAAAAATTAGAAAAATTCACGCTCCATCTGTTATTACTGAAGGGCTTCTTCAAAGAAGCGTCTCTGGAAGCCGCTCACCTGTGAGGGAAGACGCTCACCTGTGAGGGAAGACGCTCACCTGTGAGGGAAGACGCTCTTGGACATGTTGAGCACCGCCAGATGCTGGAGCGACCCTCGCAGCAGAGCGGAGCACACCTGCAACAGAGACAGGGGGCAGCGTGATGCGTGTGCGTGTGCGTGTGTGTGTGTCCAAAGAGAAACCCTGCCCCAAGAAGCAGTAGAAGACATGCTTGAGAAAACGTGTTGCTACTTTAGCTTGAGCTGTTAAAGGGGAATACATTTCATTACAAATAGCAGAAGAATAAGTACTAGTTAGTGCTAATGTAACAAAAATGATGTCATCCTTTTGTGACCAAAACTGCTTCCTCGTCCTATACATCCTCAACTCTCTTTTGTTTGTTGTTGTTGTAGAAACTCATTGGGTCCACATTGATGAGTGTTTGTGAGGAAGGAACATTGGACAGACAGACAGACAGAGGTGTATGTGTCCGAGTGATCGATTGGAATGTATGTGTGAGCAATCATACATGTGTGTGATTGAGAGAGAAAGAGACTGTGTGTGTGTGTGTGTGTGTGTGTGTGTGTGTGTGTGTGTGTGTGTGTGTGTGTGTGTGTGTGTGTGTGTGTGTGTGTGTGTGTGTGTGTGTGTGTGTGTGTGTGTGTGTGTGTGTGTGTGTGTGTGTGTGTGTGTGTGTGTGTGTGTGTGTTCGTGTGCATGAGTTTCTGAGACAATCAATACATCTCGTGACAGGCTGACAGCTGGCTGCAATCTCAGGCTAATCAATGTGGTGTATTTGGCTTCCACACCCATGTCAATACATCACATACAGTATGCAGGGCAGGCAACACAACCATGTGAACGGGTGTAGAACATAAGAGTCCAATCACTAGAAAGCATCGCTGTCTGCTGGTAGAACTCTATTGTGTAGGGCTTGGTTTGATTTGTCGTCTACTGCAGAGAAAAGCATTTGGTTTAAATGACGTCCGGGGAGGACTTGACTGCAGTGACTGTGACCACTGTCTCATAGACATATCACATTTCTATGAGAATGCATTTCATTTGACCTTCTCTGAAGGCAGATGTCGCCTGTATGCTCACCTGGTCCAATGCACAGTCGGTGTTGGAGAGGTCGAGGACCACCAGGCTATTGGGCTGCGCCAGGAAGTGGAAGAAATGCTACAAATAGAAATATCAACACAAAACGCGAGAAATACGATGAATATAATAGATGAGAGCGCATAAGCAACAGCGAAAAGTGAGTGGTTTAAAAGGGCAGTTACATCAGTCAACAATGTCACGTCTGTCCAGACATGATGTCCAAGTCCATCATCGTACGATCAATGATACCACTGCAATAGGCAGCAACAGCTTGTGTCTGGACGTGTGCTGCAGCCTTCTCCTCACTCAGGGTGGACTGACCTCAGTCCGTTCCAGTATCTGTTCCCTGTCCACCTTGTCAATCACCATGAGAAGTGATGTCGATAAGTCTGAGCCTCTGATCAATAAATGACGGGAGCCAACGTTCATTGAGAGTTTGTTATTTACTTTTGGTTTCCCATCTCAGGTGTCTAAATCAATATGTTAAACTTGAATAAAGTATTCAATAAAATGTCCTATTTAGTTTAGTTTACTTGACGTCTTCTTTGTGAAGACCGTAATGGCCATTAGGGGAAAGAGGAAGCTTTGAGGCAGACACTGCCAGTCGGGGAGACTTGTTGACTGATTGACAACCACCTGAATAAGCCAACACACACAGGGCCACAGGTCATCAATCACATGCACAGCAACCACTCTCTCAACGTCACTCACCCACAACTGGATCAGGAGAAAGGATGGGAGGAAAAAGAAAAAAAGACAAGACCAGAGGTGCACGTGTGTGTGTGTGTGTGATCACCTGCATCTCGTCTCCTCTGAGGAGGTTCCCTGAGAGGTCCAGATGGACCAGGCTGCTGGGGATGGCTGTGTTGGCACTCAGTGACTGGCAAAGGCTGTTCACCCCTGTGGCACGCACACACATAAACACACACACACACACACACACACACACACACACACACACACACACACACACACACACACACACACACACACACACACACACACACACACACACACACACACACACACACACACACACACACACACACACACACACACACACACACACACACACACACACACACACACAAGTGCGTAAGTATGTTGGAAACATTTGGGCGGTCTCCAAGGTGTTTTGTCAGCTTACAGAGGAGAGAGCAGCAGAGGAAATGAAAAGGGAGGAAGCGAGGAGCTCCGGGCAGAGAGTAAGAAAACAAGATACGAGAGGAGGCCAGTGGCACACAGGGCCAACACATCTCTATGTCCAATCCAGAGCAGGAAACGCCTTCTGGGGCTCACTCACGACCACACTATACATGCGTACACATATTATTTTTTAATAGAAAACATGAACATAAATACTCATTATATCGCCTGTAATGCAAGTGCACAAGTGTATACATAATTGCATGGATGTGCAAGTATGTGTGTTTGTGTGTGTTTGCGCATGTATGTGTGTGTGCGTGTGTGGCCTGGACCAATGAAGTCTGTATTAACGGAGAACAGGAGATAGCAGCTTAAATCCACACTGATAAGCAGGCAGTATTAGATTAGAGAGGGTCACTTCGGCCGTTCGGCGTGAGCACTCTCACACGAACCAACCTCAGTCAGTGAATAAACTAAAGAGATTTAAAAGCACAGCGCTGTGCATAACGACCTCTGTTTCACTGAAGACAACGTGATTGTTTGCACCAATGCATTGAACTCTTGCATTTGAGTAGAGCTACAGATCAACCTCTGTTAATGGAATGACATGGCAGCCCCCCCCCCCCTTCCCCCCCCCCTGCACTGCGGAACATGATAGCAGTGTATTGATCGACTGAGAGAGTGGGTGGGGGGGGGGGGGGGGGATGACGTGTGTGTGTGAGGGTCACTCCCAAAAGACAAGGACTGCCTACCATTGGTACAGCTTATAAACTAAATGCAATTCGCAAAAAGCTGACAACAACAAGAACTTCAACGGTTATCTGGAACAACGTGACAAAAAAAGCCTCTCTGTCTCGCTCACTCTATCCCTCCCTCCCTCCGTCTCTATCTCTCTCGCCCTCCCACTTGCTGTGGAAGCACAGTTCCTTCATAGACATTCTCTTGCACAGTCCTGTT
Organism: Muraenolepis orangiensis; assembly: GCA_027704905.1. Taxonomy (NCBI): domain Eukaryota; kingdom Metazoa; phylum Chordata; class Actinopteri; order Gadiformes; family Muraenolepididae; genus Muraenolepis; species Muraenolepis orangiensis. The sequence continues at coordinate 28,041,273 of CM051008.1, forward strand.
CGGCACACCGTGTGCAGTCATGTGGCAGCAGGTCAGTACCTTTTGGTGTGAGTGAGGTTTTGGAGAAGTTCAAATGCTTGAGTCCAATACGAAGTTTGGCAAACTGAGCCCCCAAGGAGATGATGCCTGCAGACAGACGGACGGACACAGACAGAGAGGAGAAAAGAGAGAATAAGAATAAGCCACATTTGACAGACTAACTGAATGTACAGTGTTTTCATTTGTAATTTTGTCCCCAAAAATGTAAATGTAGTTTCATTGCACTGTTTACAGAGCACTGATACTTGTAATGCACATCTCACTATGCTACAATGTTATCATAAGCAAATAAAAACAACTCAAATTACTGAAAAAGACCCATCAAGCAGCAATAGAAAGAACAAAGTAACACTGTAGACTAGGGCGAAGAGCAGGTCTCAGCAGGGCGCAGTACCTCTGTCCTCCAGCGGGTTGTTGGAAAGGTTGATGGTGGCGAGTGCCGAGTTTGGGTGTTGGGCCAGGGCGGCGGCTAGCTTCTGGGCAAAGTCTCTGGATGGCATGTCAATGAAAAGGTTATTTTACCAAAAAATGTATATCACTTGAATTATTTTCAATGTATATGCAAATGACAAATGGAATAGTTATATAATGTGCCCACACATTTAACTTCATCTAATTGTATAATATAATATATATCTTATATAATATAATAATTATAATAATAATTATAATACGGATAATAAAAAAGTTATTGTTATTAATATTATTAATAATATATAATAATAATAACCTCCATGACTCCTCCTGCCTCTGCCTCAAAGAGTTAAATTACTTTTTCTGGCAACGGCTATCTCTGTATTTAACTATTTTTATCTTTGTGTTTCTTTATTCACCCATCCATCCATAAAATGAGAGAGTGGCTTGGAAAGAAACATCTGTTTGCCACATGATGTAATGCCTCAGTAATTAGGGTATGTCCTTGTAGCTCTAAACAGTCCATAGGACTGTGTAGCCAAGTGTAACTGCCACCCAACGGCAAAACTGGAAGGTAAAAGTTGGACCCAATTTGTAAGGGCATGACATCTTCATGATGTTTTCACTCGAAATCTCACGTTTTGAGTCCTGCGTTGTCTAGAACCAGCTCTTCCAGGCGTGCCGAGCGTGACACCACCCGTAGAATCTGCTCACACACATCTGCAGACTGAACACACAAAAACTGTCAATAAGCCATCACCTTCCACCACAACTTCCAACTTCTCCTTTAAATGTCACCACACAACAATACACACACACATTAGTTTCCAACAAACATTATGCTGAATTTGCACCTAGAAACAGCACCTCGGTACCTAGAAAAGCGCCTTTAGGTGCCGATAAATTCTAAATATTCACGTTGCATTTTTGGTAATTAACTTACATTTGGCAGTGACCAGCTATGTGGTACTGCTTCAACGATAATTCTAGTGACCACGAAATAAACCAGCTCTGAGAAGCCTAAATCATTGCTTTTGAGAGAAAGCTCTCAGCCTTTCTTAAAGGCTGAGAGCTTTCAAGTGTTTTCCCTCTGCATACATACCAACATGTCTATGTGCAATCTCCAATTATTATCTGTGTTTATTATAAGTATTTCTCATCAAAAACAAAAAATATGTTGTCATGAGACTGTTTAACAGACAGACAGACACAGAAATAATGAGAATGTATGAGAGTAATACGTGTATAATAACTAGTGTTTCTAGTGTTATATAACAGACTACGAGCAGATGGGTTAGCATATGCACTGACAGCAGTTTGTGGAAGGAATACTGTTCTTGCTGTGCTGACGGCATTCCTCCCATACTCCCCCTGCCTGCCACCATGTGTGTTCCAGTGCCAAGCAAAAAATAAGGCTTGTGATTTTCCTGCCATACGATGATAAATCAGAAAATAAGAAAGAGAGAGAGGGTGAGAGAGAGAGAGAACCCAGGCGTACAAGCAGGCCAGACAAAGGGGACTGTATATTCCATAAGCTGCTGTTCTGCTGGGAACAGCACAGCGTAGCCCTGGTAGAGAGTCCGCCCCTATTGTACCACTGAGCCTCCAATTAACCACAAAGCATTGTCTCACCGTGCCACTGCCATGACCCTACCACGGTCACAGCACGCGCACGCGCACACACACACACGCGGCTAGGCTACCACTGCATGTGTTCGCTCAGCATGCAGCCATCACAAGACGAGACGTTAATTCCACAAAATCAACGTGAGAGAAAAAACAAGACCAGACATAAAAGCCGGTAACTGGCAACCCCTTCCGTAAAAACAACGGGAAGCCAAATTCTGTATCGAACATGTGAACACACACACACACACACACACACACACACACACACACACACACACACACACACACACACACACACACACCACACACACACACACACACACACACACACACACACACACACACACACACACACACACACACACACACACACACACACACACACACACACACACACACCTAATTATCACAATAGCCTGGGGCTGCTTTTTTTAAGACATGTGGGTGATTTCATGGGTGTGTGGCACACCGTCTCTGTCTGCACACTCAGGTCCCCTCACCCTTCACAGTCCCTGAAGTGGTCACTGTCTCTTCTGGATATTAACATGCGTTTGCATTTGACTGATAATAATAATAAGAAGAAGAAGAATAATATGTTTATTCAAACTAGAGGGCACTCAGTAGAGCGCGTACCTCCGCCACACCAAAAGGTCCCCTGGATCCGGATCATGGAGGAGGAAGAAGAGGAAAAGGAGGAGACGGAGTAGGAGGAGAGGAGGAGAGGTTCAAGAGGAAGAATGAAGAGGTGGACTGACCAGTTTAAAGTCCTTGGTAGACAGCTTAGTGAACCACTGGTTGAACTCCAACACAGCTATAATGGCCACCATATCCCTAGGGAGGAACAGACAAACAGTCATTAAATGTGAAATTAAATTCCGTTATTCAAATTTTTCCAACGTAATATTAATATTATCTATTTATTGTATGGTTCAGGTCCGCTGACAAACAGCCTGATAGTCCCCAGGACCAAGCTACGGACCTGGGGCCACAGGGCCCTACCATCCTTCAAACAACCACCCTACCATCCTTCAAACAACCACCCTACCATCCTTCAAACAACCACCCTACCATCCTTCAAACAACCACCCTACCATCCTTCAAACAACCACCCTACCATCCTTCAAACAACCACCCTACCGTCCTTCAAACAACCACCCTACCGTCCTTCAAACAACCACCCTACCATCCTTCAAATAACCACCCTTCCATCCTTCAAACAACCACCCTATCATCCTTCAAACAACCACCCTACCATCCTTCAAACAACCACCCTACCATCCTTCAAACAGGCTCTCAAGACCCACCGCTTCAAACTGGCTTTCCCCTGCTAAACATCCTCCTCTTTATCCCATGACTCTAATTTTATATAAAAGAAAAAAAATTCTTATCCATCTTATTTTTTGAATCTATGTAACTATTCAATTATTTACTGTGTGTGTAATTCTACACCGTCTGTAAAGCGCTTTGAGTATTTAGAAAAGCGCTATCTAAACTGAATATATTATGGTCACCTGTTCTCCAGGTGACTGAAGTCCTGGAGGTTGAGCTCTCTGGAATCCTGACTCAGATAGATGGTATCCACGTCCTGGGACAGAACAACATTACATCATCAGCATTGTTAAACATTGCACTACGTAAACCGTTGCATTTCAGCTCAAAACCATTAAAACAATTTGTAAACTAAAGAACAAATAGAAAACCATCACATTTGATTGGATACTGACCCATTGCACCTCTTCCCGATATGGGAGCCCCAGCCAGTCACACACGCACCTGTACATCTGGGAAAACCCACCTGCACACAGGAGGAGGACAGTAGGTCGTCAGCAGGTTTGGCGGAAAGTCACATCAAATACAATGAATCCGCAGCTCAATCCCTAATTCACACTTTGTGGGTCATTAAGTAATAGTATCATTTTGTAACTTCTATATCCGAGACAAAAGCTTGAACAGATGAAATGTCTAAACCCTTTTCATTTCCCTTCACATTTCAAATGTTGAACACATGCACAAGAACTATGCACACAAAAGCACGGCTCCATACCGCAGGGTCCGGGGTCAGCCGGCTGGTTGTTGTCCCAAAACGTCTGCAGAGCAGTCAGCCTCTCAGGAGGATCCATGGTGAGCTTCTTCATCACTTTGCTGAGATCACAGAACACCAACTCACCAACAAAGACATCCACTACTAACTCAGCTCACCTTAACTTCCACTAGCCACTCCTCGCAACGACTTTTGCTTTAATAGTGCTTTGTCAACCGTCTCTCGCACAGCCTTCCACATGCTGTTGAATATTTGTTGTATTAAATCTTCTTTACATCCTCATTTTGCGTGTGTGTGGCTGTGTGTACTTCATCATCACGATATAACCAGTTTTTCTTCTCTCTGGTGTGTCAAACCTCATATTTTGATCATTTGTTCTGATCATAATTCATTCACAAGAAGACTGACCTGGGTGCTAGTCCAGGACATATCCTGAGCAGGCAGTTTCCTATTTGACCTACGACCTCGTTGACCTCCTCCGTGGACAGGAGCTTCAGGGAGAACGATCCCCGTTCGTACTCCAAGGACAGCTAACAAAAAAAAAAGAGGCAGATGACATATCGTCCGTTCATATTCAATTTCCATGACATAACCTTCCGGGAGCTGAGATCAAAAGTGGTTCTTTGCCACTCATTTGAATATTGACATTTTTACTCAATGCGCCTTTAGACCAGACCATCATTTGAACATGCACACATCTATCCTACATCTAATGATAGACATGCATATCTCTCTAGAGAGAGAGAGAGAGAGAGAGAGAGAGAGAGAGAGAGAGAGAGAGAGAGAGAGAGAGAGAGAGAGAGAGAGAGAGAGAGAGAGAGAGAGAGAGAGAGAGAGAGAGAGAGAGAGAGAGAGAGCGAGAGAGAGAGAGAGAGAGAGAGAGAGAGAGAGAGAGAGAGAGAGAGAGAGAGAGAGAGAGAGAGAGAGAGAGAGAGAGAGAGAGAGAGAGAGAGAGAGAGAGAGAGAGAGAGAGAGAGAGAGAGAGAGAACACCTCTAACGCAGGGTGATTAAGTTGTCCATTCATACGCCCATCTATCCAGTGACGAATATAATACATCCATCAAGCCATCTCGATGACATGAGCTCATTTGAACTTAAACACATCATCTCCTGTGGCGAAGACTTCCTGGTTCAGCGAAATCCTTTAGACGGCTTTTATTGAAAAGGCAGTTTTTCAAGGTGTCATTAAAGGGTGATAATGTCAAGCTTTATGTCTGTGTGTGTGTGTGTGTGTGTGTGTGTGTGTGTGTGTGTGTGTGTGTGTGTGTGTGTGTGTGTGTGTGTGTGTGTGTGTGTGTGTGTGTGTGTGTGTGTGTGTGTGCGTGGGTGCGTGCGCGTGTGTGTGCATGTCCCATTATGGAAACCCTTTTCATTGTGCAAGATGTGCCAATGAAGTCCAAACCATCACACGTGTAGACTCAAAACTAGACAGAAATATTGAGACTAATTGATTGAGCCCGGAAAAACCAGACAGGATGAGCCAATAAAATTGCAGCATGAAAAGACAATGGAGGCATGCTATACGTGTGCCTGGGGTGTAGTCTTTCAGACTCAAAGACTGTGGCGGGCCTGTATGTGCGGGTGCCTTGCCTTTGTTCTTATAAACCCACGTTTGATGCACATTGAAATGAACATTGAATTCCCAACTCCATTGCACGACTATACATCTATTTATTGTGCTCTTGGAACCATCACTATTCTCAAAGCTACTTTTTTTTTACTTGAACCCTCGGTTGTATAATTTAAACTCTCAATCAATCAACCAATGTTCAACCGTCATAATTCAATTGTGTCAGGTCCCCACCTTAGAAAATCACACAAACCCATGTTTTGTCATAGCCAACTAGCCAGTTGGCTAAAAAGGGATGGTGAGGTCATTGGGACAGAGGCCTGTGGTCACTTACCTGCATAGGCTTGTTACAAGCAATGCCCTGGATCTCCAGGTAATTAAAGGCATGGTCCACCTGAAGAGAAGAGAACACTGTTGTCATTAGTCAGCAGGGAGCTGGAGCCTCAAACACAGTGTGTCCACTGGGGACGGTGATTCATTTGTCTGTAAAGTCCAGGTCTGGCTGTGTGTAGTACGTGCGTAGGGCTACCCCTGGGAGTTAAAACACACACACACGAGATCCAAACATTTCCATTGCCGGTGAACGGCGGGAAGAAAGCAAGCTACCATTGTTTCCTGAGCATTTCAAAATAAAATAGCTTCTATTGCACAGCATTGCACATATGTTTTTAGCTCCATCAAACACACAGTACTACAAGCCTAGTGTACTGTGTGTGTGTGTGTGTGTGTAGTTAGTTTGTGTGTGTATAGTTTGTTTGTGTGTGTATAGTTAGTTTGTGTGTGTGTGTGTATAGTTAGTTTATGTGTGTGCACTTAGTTTCTGTGTGTGTGTGCATTTAGTTTCAGTGTGTGTGTGCGTGTGCGCGTGTGTGTGTGCGTGTGCGCGTGTGTGTGTGCACGTGCTTGCATGCATGTGTGTTCGTGTGTGCGCCCATGCGTGTACTGCTCGGTACGCCTGAGGAACAGAGGGTAAAAATAGTCATGTTCTATAATTAACAAATCGGGAAGCCGTTCTTTCTTCTCAGCGTCTGAGCAGACCGAAGCGGAGCTGAGTCACAGTCTTCAGTGCGTCCCCCCGGACCGCAGAAGGAACCTCAAGAAGGATCCCAAAAGGACCACAGAAAATACATCAGTTTGCTTTCCCAAACATAGTAATAATCTTGCAAGTGGAATAAATACAGGATATACTGTATATGCGTAACAAGGCAACACACACACAATCGTGTGTGGGGTCCGATTCCCATATTTTTTATAATACAAATTATCTTTATTGTAGTACCTCAATTTTTTTTTTATATAATTGAATACAGTCATTGTCATTACTCGTACCACAACATCTTGTTGTTCCACTTTTTAAAGTTGTTTTTCTTTTAAAAGAGTGTTTCAGGACAAAATAAATAAGAAGTGGTTGTGTGCAGCTGGCCTTAAAAGGAGAGAAGCTCCGATGACCAACACAAGAGAACTCAGGCATCTGTGTATCAGTTGATCTGTACACACACACACTTGAGCTATCTTTCTTTCTCACACTTACAGCACACACACACACACACACACACACACACACACACACACACACACACACACACACACACACACACACACACACACACACACACACACACACACACACACACACACACACCACACACACACACACACACACACACACACACACACACACACACACACACACACACACACACACACACACATATATATATATATATATATATATATATATATATATATATATATATATATATATATATAGGGGGGGGCTTGGAGGCAGGCCATGAAATGGGGCCAGTCTATTCCAGGTGGGCAGAGCTTCTGAGGGAACGGAACAGAGAGCAGGAGATGAAACGGCTGGAGGCATTCTGTCTCTGTGTATTGTCTGGGACCTCTTTCTTTGGTGTGTGTGTTGTTTGCATGTCATGTTTATTGAAAGTATGATCTTCAATTCACCTCATTCACGTCTGAAAATCACGTAGAATATCTCTCTCACACACACGCAAACACGCACACACAAGAGCACAGCTGGCTGTTTGCCCCAAATAGGTTAAAGCATGGAACAGATCACTTGTTTGACAGATGGGGTTCCCCTCCCATGCCACTCTGTAAACACCATGAGAGTAAACAGTGTGTTTCAATCTGTGGTTAATGTAGACCTGGAGTTTCCAGCTGAGCCCTACAGCACCAAACCGAGAGTGACAACACGCATGGTAGGCCCATCACAAACCCAGTGGGGTGAAGAAAAAAAGACTGGATTCCAGAAGAAAATCGGCAGAGAGAACTTAAGAGGTTTAGGTCAATGAAGGCAAGGCAGACTGAACACTGAGTCAGATCAGGATGACTCTCTCATCACCAGTGTAGAATTGGGGGAATATTGGAGTGCGCCAGCTGTGTTTAAGAGCCAGGCCGACCTACATGCTACAACAAAAAAAAACATCTTAGCAGCGGCCAGACTGCAGCAAGCCGGTGGATAGAGAGCCGGGTAACAGACCAGCTTTATTTATTCAGCTGTGCAACACTTGCAATAACTCAGTCTTTCTAGATCAATACGGCTACAGTCTTCCAGCAACCACACCACGTAGGGCAGCGTAACCCCACATAACATGCACAAACCCTTGGGTGGTTGTCGACTTAGCGCGTTGGACAAAGACTTGGCAAACGGAGGGAAGTGGTGCTGCTTCGACACATGGCCTGGGCGCCAGGGCTAAGACGCCTCTGTGCCCCATCGCTTCATCAACGAGGAAGCCACACAATAACATCAAGGAACCCCAGTTCCCCATCAGTGTACACCACTCAAAACACAGAGGCCCTATCTTGGACCCTCAAGTAGGTCAGTAAGCCACAGCCATACATTGGGAATGCCAAAGGCATACTACCCAAGCAACGGTGTGAGAATCTGGCTGGAAAAGTTGAGCAGAGCAGTAGAGTCGCTATTTCCGTGACGAATACGTAAAACAAAGAAGACACACTTAAGACAACACTAAAGGAAGGGAACTAACAATTAAGTGCAATTAATGCCGACTTGGACAGACCCAGCTGCGCCCAATCATTATCAAGCCCCCCCCCCACCCAACACTAATGATAATTAAAGAAACAAAGTAAGATACAAGTTGTGGATTTTAGCCGGTAATGTCAAATTACAGCATGTTCATGCACCACCCAATGGGTCTAATTTACCCAGCGGCCATCTTGGTTCTAAACGCTAGCTGTAGCGGGTAGCATTTAGAAGCAAGCTGGCTGCAAGGTGCATAAGGCCCGTGGCTGTCAGTATCCTGCTGAGGTAACCACATGCCGGAGTAATTGCATTGTTCACTTGGTTGTCCATTTGCCATCTGTCATTTATGTATGAAAGTCGCCCATTTCCTTGTTCCATTATGGTTGGTTAGACATCCTAAACATGGGTGACTTTAACTGGTTATATAACTGAACATGGTACCACCACTGGTTAAGCAGAGGGGGTTGCATCAATGCTCCATAAAGGGTAACACAAGGGTGTGAAATCAAACTAACCATGAATTCATGAATAAACAAAAGACGGAAGAAGATTCTAAATCGTACTTCCATTGTTATTGTGATTCTATTGCACTTGCAGGAGAAATGGAGAGCATGTTTTCGCTCAAAGTCATAAAAGAGACATCAAACAAAAAACCAAAACAAGCACAGGGGAAAAAGAAGAGGAGGGGTGGTGTGAGAGAGGGAGAAGGGAGGAAGGAAAGGAGGGAAGGAGGGAGGGAGGGAGGGAGGGAAGTAAACAGGGCCTGAACGATATCATGTGGAGCGTGATAACAGGAATGACTTAATGACACGGGAGGGGGGAAAAGGTCACCCACTAATCTGGCTCAGCAGACAGGCAGGACTGAGGTGAAGTACAGGACAGCAGAGGGGAGGCCTGTGGAGAACAGTCATGGGTTACAGCCCCCGTGCTGCGTGTGTTTGCATCTTCCACAACACGACAACACACCCCTTCATCTCTTCATGATACCATTGTATGTTTGGCTGACTCACATCAGTACTACTACAGTACTACATATTTCTGTTTTCCTATCGTCGTGTGACTCGGAATACGAGTCAAGTTTGAGGCCTCACATCTTTAACTCGGCTTTCTTATCTATCTGTCCTATTCTTTCTTCTCCTGCCACCCGTTTCCTGGTTCACCTATCAAAAATGGGGTGTGGTCTCAATGCATACCACTCAAACACCTGGAGAGGGGTGTTGTTGGGCCATACCAACAACCCAAGTAGTGTAGGGGGGGGGGGGGGGGGGGGAGTTGAACCTTCAGTACCCTCTTTGTATTTGCCTTGGTTTGGCCGGCCTGTATAAATCAATCACAATGAGTGAATACCCCACTAATAAACAAATGTGGCTTAACTATCCAAATGAAAACCCCCAACAACAAAAAATAGCCCCAAAAAAAGTAAAGTTAGTTAAGTTAGTCGTTTTATTTATTATATTTAAAGTTGTTGTGTAGAGTTCTCTTGGTGGTAGAAAAGGGGATACTAAAAAGGGGGCTGGAGAAGCTAATGATAGTCTTGTCATTGCCCCTCGACAGGGCTAACCACACACATCTGTACATTCAAGTAATTACACCACACACACACACACACACACACACACACACACACACACACACACACACACACACACACACACACACACACACACACACACACACACACACACACACACACACACACACACACACACACACACACACACACACACACACACACACACACACACACACACACACAACACAGGTGTACACAGCCAACGCTCAAGAGCAAAAAAGGTACACAAGACACACAACAGGACATTGATGCATTTAACACAGTGGGCACTAAGGATCCAATGATCCGCTGGGAATCTATTCCCGGCTTTCTCTGTAGAAAGGCACTCGTCTCACCTTGGCGGGAATACGGGCCGTCAGGAGATAGGCTCTGTGGGACGACAGCGCCTGAGGAAGAGAAAACCAAAGGAGAGACACAACATTAGGACTCGGCAGTAGGACTCGGCTTGGGAACCGGAGTGTTGCCGGTTCAAGTCCCTGAAACGGACCCTGAAGATTTAGATTTAGATGAGAAACCGTGTTCGATTGTCTCGGGAGATATGCACAGTGCAATACAGTAGAAGCGAGACATCCAACACACACACACACACACAAGCGTTGCAGTCATAATAAAAAGGGCAGGGAGAGCAGGATAACCACAACAAGCGCTCTGTGACGGCCCTTTATATATATAAAAATGGAAATACCACTTTAACACCACAAGGCCGAGGTAGGCAGGCAGTCAGGAGTGAAACGAGGACGAGGCAGAAAGGCTGGACGTTAATAATAAAGGAGGACGGATGAGGGGATCACACTCTGAACACAGGCAACAAAGCAGGGCTCTGTGGTGCAGGGTCGGGTTTTCACATGATGGAGAAGGCCACAGATAACCTTTCCTGAAGAGGAATCAGGCTCCTGCAAACACCCCCCACCACCATCACCACCACCACCACCATCATCACAGCACAATGCAGTCAATCATAGCTTCTCCCCCACAACAGTGTGAGACAGAGTGAGGTTTTATATGAATTGTAAGTTGTAATTCAAGCAATGTCCTAAATGTTAACAAATGCTCCGGGAAAGACGGCATTGGATCAGAGTGTAGTGTGAACCCTTTTTGTTAACGTGGAATGGAGAGAGACCCTGTCTTTATGACTGTCCATGGAGCTTCTGAGTGGCTTCTCAGGACACAAAACACCTGGAAACACATTGTAAACATTCTACAGCCATAGCATGGAGCACCATATGTGTAGCTCATAAAATGTAAAAAGTGTTATGGTATTTTAACACTACTTCCACAATGTCTAGCTCCAGGAATGTAGCAGCGTATATGTTTAAAACGTATACTTTTGAAGGACGGAGACGTCTTGAGCCATCAACAGAAGACAAACAGATGTGTGAGATGGTGTACATGACCTCATGTACATCCAGGAGACTGAGATTGTAACAGGACCCAAGTACAGCACGTCTCCAGACGTACAATATAGTTGAAGGAACCAAGCGTTGTTTCCTTTGCCGTGCACATCAGAACCTACTGAGAAACCATGGCTTCTTCTCTTCGGATGAAAGTGAAAAGGGTTCAAGTTAGTTATATCGGGATGTTATTAGCAAGCGACGGTGAGCAGGATTGTGAGTTTGCAGAGCCCAAATTGTCATTGAGGCCTCTGCCTAACCTTCCATACCCAAATATTTACCCTGACCCTTCCTCTTAGCACTTGCTTGTTAGCTCTATTATTTGCTCTATCGTTTGCCAACTTACTGCACTTTTACCTGAGCACTTGTCCTGCTCTTCGAGGCTTGTTAAGGAGGACATGCACTTGTGATTTCTGATGATTAGTAGTTATTTAGCATTTGCTATGAATGTTGAATGCACTATTGTAAGTTGTTTTGGACAAAAGCTTCTGCTTTTGCTGACTTATGTAATGTAATGTAAAAACCTTCTTTCGTCTCTCCATATTCAACGGAATAAGAAAACCTATTGAGACTGGGAGTTGGCGTGTCTGCATTCTTCTTTCAAAGTCTGGAGTTGCGTGAGGGAAGTCAGGAAGGAACATGATAAGACATTTAGTTGTTTTTAACAAAGCAGGACATAAAATACATTTCGGTTCCTCTCTCAGGAAAACCACAGTGTGGTTTCAATGGTGTCAGATGACACCAATGAACAGGAAAACCAACAGAGCGTGTCTGACCAGCCTCCCCATCCATGAACTTGGTTCAGACCAGCCCTCATGGATCCCTCCATCTGCCCTTTGGTGTTGCCAAACAACGAAAAGGTCCAAGTCTGTGCACAAAATGTTCCCCATTGCTTCTCTTTAATATCTGAAAACACTACTACCTATCACACACACACACTCTCTCGCTCCTCTTCCTGTCCAGTGTGTTGTTTTTACATGGTTAGGTTGATTCCTCAGTGGATGGATTGAAGCCCATGAGCTGGTGAACAAGCCGCAACCTTCTCGGTGAAACTGCCCTGTGTCAATGCACCGTCGCAAGGACCAATCAGGGGGCAGAATCTCCAGATGGCGGGGACACTACAATGTGTCTGCATGACCAGAGGGAGCATCTGCTATCTGCTTCCCCCCCCCCCCACACACACACACAGCCAGTATGTGTTTACTTTGCACACAACATAAAGTCTCCACCACATTATAACACACACACACACACACACACACACACACACACACACACACACACACCTCAAAGGACAGGGCCCCTGCTGAGCCCCATCAAACATACATGCGTCCATATACAGCAAACAAAAAGATGAAAGCTGTGAGCTATGGGGCTCTTCAGCCTGCTTCAGAATGCCAATGAGCTTCCAGAAAACACAGGAGGAGGAGACGCCGTCAGACAAAACATCATTCCTCATTCCTCTCCGTCATAAACACCGGCCAACCCTCGCCACCAGCAAAATAAGAGGGGAGAAGTGTCTTGGCTTCACACACACAATGTGATGAGAATAATATATATATATATATATATATATATATATATATATATATATATATATATATATATATATATATATATATATATAAATAAACATACACACTACGGTGTATCCAGAACAAGTGCTGGATCTCTTTGTGTACCACCGAAGAACATGAGAATTTGCTGAGGCAGATGTCCCAGTACCCGCGTTGACTCAGCACACGGTAAGCGAAGCCCGTCACAGTTATTTAACTCTCTCTGGCAGCATGGAGACATCAATTCATGTTTCAAGAGATAGAGGGCGGCGGGGAGGAGGGGGGAATGAAGAGAGAGAGTGAGAGAGAGAGAGAGAGCGAGAGAGAGAGCGAGAGAGAGAGAGAGCAAGAGCGAGAGCATGAGCGAGAGCGAGAGCGAGAGCGAGAGCGAGAGCGAGAGCGAGAGCGAGAGGCGTTAGGTCACATCAATTCAATGCAACAAACCTTCATTGTCGAGTTTGATTTTCCCCGTTTGCTTTCCATCCATTTGTGGTGCTCCACGAAAACACAACAGTAGATCTAGTGGGCGAGTCGTCAAGTTAAACTTCAAGTTAACCCCAAGAGGAGCTTACTTCAGTGCTCCTTACTGAATATCGCATTACATTCCGGGCCACAAGACCGTCATCAAAGCTGGGCGTGAATTACATAACAGATTTTTTTACACGCTCGGCGTGTGTATGTTAGAATAATGAGTGACGACGCCAGGGAGTGCGGTGTGTGTGTGGTGTGTGTGTGGTGTGTGTGTGTGTGTGTTCGTTTATGTATGCATGTTGCTCGTTAACCTATTGCTGTTGACATAGGAGCCATATAATTCAAGCAGCCTGTGTGTGTGTGTGTGTGTGTGTGTGTGTGTGTGTGTGTGTGTGTGTGTGTGTGTGTGTGTGTGTGTGTGTGTGTGTGTGTGTGTGTGTGTGTGTGTGTGTGTGTGTGTGTGTGTGTGTGTGTGTGTGTGTGTGTGTGTGTGTGTGTGCAAGGAGGACAGTTTTCGAACAAGGCAGTAGGACGAAGAGGGGGAGGGAAAGAGAGTAAAACCCATTGTGAGAGTGGTTGGCGTGGGGGGGGGGGGGGTGGTGGTAACTTTAATAGAATTAAAGTGCCCACTTCACTGCATAACAGGCCAAGTTTTAAATCCAATCAGCGGAGCAGATATCTAATGGAGGGAGATGGAGAGAGAGAGAGAGAAGTGTTCAGAAAGCCTTTTCATCGGCCCAGCCAAAACCGAGGCTTGCGGAACAAGAGACTGCTATCTCAGCTTTTAATAAGCCGCGTCAACTCGTTCCAGCTAGATGCACACACACACACACACACACACACACACAGCACACACACACACACCACACACACACACACACACACACACACACACACACACACACACACACACACACACACACACACACACACACACACACACACACACACACACACACACACACACACACACACACACACACACACACACACACCCTGCATTGCTTGTCCCCAAGAATATGAACAGAGTAAGTGAGGGATTACTTACTGAGGAGATCAATTAACTTATTTAATACGTGATTGATATAATTGTAAGCTGTAGATTCATCCTGTTATCACTTTTTACTAGCTTCTTTTTAGTAGATTGTCTAAGTAGATTGATAGGTAGATATTGATCTATTGTTTGCCAACTTATTGTACTTTTACCTTATTGTACTTTTACCTGAACTTATTGTACTTTTGACTTACCTGAGCACTGGCTCAGTTCTTGGAAACTTGTTAGGAATGAAATGCACTTTTGACTTCTGGTGACGAGTTGTTCTCTTCCCTTCCTTTGTTCAAACACACTATTGTAAGTCGCTTTGGATAAAAGTGTCAGCTAAATGACTGTAATGTAGAAGTAATATAACTATGTTTGACTTTATTATTTTTATTATTTCAGCTGTTTGGATCAAATGTATTTTGTCAGGCTGAAAATCCATTGAATTTACAAAGAAACTAATAATTAAATGCTTGTTCTTCATCAGTGACAGCGAATTGGTGTCTTCTTATTCTCCAGTGGAATCTGAGAAATGCGTCCTTTATGTCACGTCAACGGCCTTTTTCCACAGAGCCATCTGACAACTCTGACAGGTGTCGCTCATAACGGTAATCACTCTCACTAGGCCTGCATACCATTGGTCTGCAGACCGGGGCATACACAACGTATAAAATATTATGGACGAGGCATGTGCTCAGTCACACTAGTGCCTGTGTTCAACCAGCCACGGTGTGGTGGGGACCTGGGACCACCCAACTGTACAACTGGCCCGTCATGAATGACTGGGAGAACATATATTTTGTAAAAGTCTCACACACACACACACACACACACACACACACACACACACACACACACACACACACACACACACACACACACACACACACACACACACACACACACACACACACACACACACACACACACACACACACACACACACACACACACGTGCTGCTTGTCCACCGAGACAGTAGTGGATGTCTTTTGATGAAGAGCTGTTGTTGATCTACATTGTACAGTCGGTAATGTCTATAGAAATGGGAAAAAGACTCCTACTGTGGCCCACAGTATGAGTATATAGACCGAGAGAGACCGAGACAGCAGAGAGCAGTGACTGTGCTCCCTGCACTGTAATGATAAGGTGATGATACAGCCCACCACAGTCTACTGCTGGCTCAGAGATAGCTGTAAAGGGAAAATGATACGGCGAGGGGATGTACATTCTAGGAGCACAGTACAACACTAACTTCAACTGGTACATTTCGGCACATCATTCACATCAGCAAAACCCAGGGTGGCTTGTGTGATCTGGTGCGCACCATCTACACTGGGAACAACACCGACACAACCACTGTGGGAAAATGTCTGTGTCTTGGTGTCTGTTTGAGCCGCTGCTTGCCTTTCTGCCAACCCCTCCTGCATGTGCCACTGTGACGGGAACACAAACAAGGTTAGATTCTCATGGCCCTGTCACACCTTGACGATTTAGCCAGCGTATGCCGACGTATCAACATTTCTCTAAAACGCTGGCATACGTCGACTAAGTTATGGATACGTTTTCTATAAGTTAAGAGCATGCTGATGCACGCTGGTATACGTTGTAGTACAGCGAGGTCTGGTCTGCGATGCCAGTGTATAGCTCATACACTGGCATACACGGGCCGTAAGTTGTAGGTAAGTTATGCGATCGTTAACACACGTTACTTGTAAGTTACTCATAAGTCTAAATACGTCGAGATAATGTCTAGTGTACCCAAAACTTGATGAGTAACGTGCTTTGAACCTATGTGTAAATGATCTCCAACGCATATTGACATATGTACACGTGATCGTCGGTGATACGCTGCCGCGCGTTATGCATAAGTTAGACTAGCGTTGGGCATAAGTTGTGAACGCCGGCAACATGCTAAGCAGTCGTTGGTATAAGTTATCTATAAGTTATCGGAGCGTTCTATATAAGTTACTAATACATTATGTTACTAATACAAAAATAAAACATTGATAGTTCAGCGTATGCCAGCGTTTTAGAGACACTTTTGATACGTTGGCATACGCTGGCTAAATCGTCAAGGTGTGACAGGGCCTTCAGACTACACAAACTTGATTGTTTTCGGAAACACAACACTGCCAGCATCACACACACAGCGCTTCTGTAGCCTCGATTGACAATTTCCCGACCCTCCTCCCCCGACAACCTTTGAACTCTCGCAAGGTCGTGAAAGGGAGCATACGATTGGCAGGCAGCATACGATTGGCAGGGGTCATACTCGTAGTGTCGTGGTGGCCAGTCTCCTGGGAAAGACCCGGCAAGAATTGATGGCGCTATGATGCCATAAAAAAAATGGATAGTCTGCTCTGGGCATTACAGAAACAAAAATGCCTCCTCAAAATGACATTGAATTAGTAATCATAGACACACACAATGACAAGCGATTTTGAACATCAATATTCTACCGCATTAATTAAATATTCTACTACTATGCCCATACACATTATTAATTCAATATTCTACCTACACACATACACACCAGAGAATAAAAACTGAAATACAGCCACTGTTTACAATTCATCATGCGATCTGCCTCATGAATCAGTCTGCAAGGACCAGGACAGACAAGGAGAAATGGGTAAAAGATAGAAATGATCGAGGCATTCGTCTCCTTTTAGGGTCCCTCTGTAGTCATTATGTTTTTATTGCTGGGGAAAGAGCATGGCCACGGGTAACAAAGGGAGAGATGCCACTTCCTGACTGCATCCGATTGGCTGGTTTTATCGGACCACTACTGCACCCAAACATAGGCATGATTACATGTTCTTCTGTTGTCCAATGACAGTACACAAACACCTTGTTGTTGGAGTGTGTGCGTATGAATGTGCGTGTGTTGGGTGCACGCGCGTGTGTGAAGGATGTTTTAGTCATGTGCCCAATAATGTATGCGCAACCTGAGCTGGCAGACCGTGATAGATGAGAAAATGTTTCAGGTCATAGGGAGAGGTTGCCGTCAACGGGGACAGAATTAATACTGCAAATGAATCAAGGATGAAGAATTTAACACAGATAAGACATGCTGATGATTTGTGCTTTTGATAAATGGACAATTTGCCTTTGGATTCAAAACCAAACGGTAAAATCATCATCACCTCATTTCCAGTCTCTTTGTTTGTCCTTGAAATTACACACTAACAGAAATGAGACAAATAAAAAGGCGAATGAATATGTAGCCATGTAATGGAAAGTGAAAGACGCAATCCAAAAGTCCCGTTACACAGAACCAAAGACGCATCTAGGTCTACTGGCAAAATAGCTTTACTGGAAACAAGCACTAGGCCTAAATATTTAGTTGAAGTGTCTAGGCGACGGCGGAGGAGCCATGGCTTCAAAGAGCTATAGGCTTGCAGATTAACTGACACAGAGTTTAGTTTAAGATTATAGCAAATGTGTCAGAATGCCAGCCCCTCCCCCCACTTCCACCCAGCAGGACGTATCGTTGTTGTCATGGACCGTGTCAGGGTTGGTTAGTAGGGCTTCATCGCCGCAGGGCACGGATAAACCGCGCGCGTGCGTGTGTGTGCAGTAGGATTGAAAGTAAGTAATTATCAAAAGGGGTTTTATTCATTCATTACCCTGCATGCTATCTAGACTTTAGAATGTAGAGATTAGTGTGTGTGTGTGTGGATGGTGAGCCAAGGTTTGCAAGTAAGTAGGTTATCTCTGGAGGCCGTGTGTGTGTGTGTGTGTGTGTGTGTGTGTGTGTGTGTGTGTGTGTGTGTGTGTGTGTGTGTGTGTGTGTGTGTGTGTGTGTGTGTGTGTGTGTGTGTGTGTGTGTGTGTGTGTGTGTGTGTCAAGAGGAGAGTGTGGGAGGAACATAGGGGGAGGGGACAGACTGTGTGTGTGTGTGTGTGTGTGTGTGTGTCACCATCCCATTTCCTCCAGAGGAGGCAGATAGCATCAGTCTGTGAGCTCAGCACGTGTTCAACAGTGTAGAGAGACACACAAACACACATATGAACCTCGAGGTGCAAAAGACAATTTAGGAACTAATTGTACTATGCTTGCAGCTTTCTAGATTTTTTTTAATGGTGATTAAATACCTTGTGGCACAATACGACATGATGAGACAGTCACACATGCCAGGCCCATAGGAATCCAATTGGCCATCACAGAGAGAGACACCTTCTCGTATCTACAGTATCTCTCAGTATCAGTTTCTCTTCCCAAATACCTAAATGATGAGTATTGTGAGGTTTGGTCAGCGTCACCCAGATATATTTCACGCCCGAGATCGTCAAAATCTGAGGTTCATCATTTCATACAGAGACTTATAAATCGCTACAGCAGGTTTATACTTTGTCATTAACCTCTTTGATGTGCAGGTCATAACTTGATGTTGTGTCAAATAATGATTGATTGACTGACTGAAATGACACAACATAAATGACAATAAATGACACTTCAAACCAATACAGCGAATGACCTCAGAGAGGGTTGACGAGGCAGGTTCAAATTTCCTCTCCGAGTGACAAGCACTCTTATGACGACCTATGACGCCACTCTGACGATTAATGACTTTGATTGGCTCTTCGTCGTTTAAATCTGTCCTGGAGGCTCTTACCCGAGTAGGGTTGCGTTGTGGTTTGATAATAAATATGCTGGGCCGTGTTGTAGCAATATATCAATTAGCAGGCTAGAGAATACAGAGATTGGTCATGAATGGGAGGGGGGGGGGGGGGGGGGGGGGGGAGGACAGAAGAGGAGAGGAGAAGGGAGACAAGGAAAAAAGAGGAGAGAGGAGAAGAGACAAGAGGAGAGGGGAGATGAGGAGACAAGAGGAGAGGGGAGATGAGGAGACAAGAGGAGAGGGGAGATGAGGAGACAAGAGGAGAGGGGAGGAGAGGGGAGAAAAGGAGACAAGAGGAGAGATGAGGAGAGGGGAGAAGAGGGGAGAAAAGGAGAAGAGGGGAGACAAGAGGAGGGGGGATAAGAGGAGAGGGGAACATTTTAAGGAGAAGGGAGAAAGGGGGAGACAAGAGGAGAGGAGACAAAAAGAGAGAAGGGGAGAAGGGACAAGAGGAGAGAAAAGAGGGAGAAGAGGAGAGGAGACACAGGGAGATAAAATAACAGAACAGGAGGATTAACCATGTGAAGCTTAAAGAGGTTGGCTGGGTAGTGTAATAAGCACTGTACATCCCACTGCATTTATCCTGACAGTGACCTCACACTGGGAAAACCCAAGCTCCCCCACCACCCACACACACACCAATGGACTGCAGCCAGTTAGCTAGGACATGGAGATAAGCCACAGCTTGCATTACAGTCACAACACAACGGCCATGGAAGCACAACATGCTAAAGAGTCCCATGCTCCACTTAAAGTAGCTCCTAAAAATGGGCCATGGATTAATACAATGGAGGGGGCGGGTCTCTGTGTGTCTAGCAGAGGTTAAACGCACATGCATACAAAAAGACTATTAGTATTTTTAGCACTGCACATCCCCACACACACACACACACACACACACACACACACACACACACACACACACACACACACACACACACACACACACACACACACACACACACACACACACACACACACACACACACACACACACACACACACACACACACACACACCACACACACACACACACACACACACACACACACACACACACACACACACACACACACACAATGTACTGTATAGATCAGTTAATAATCTAGTCGACCACAAACCAACAAAACAACCAACATAAATAATAATAAAATGGCTCGTGAGGGGAAATGTATTTTCCATCTGCAGCAGGATGGAGTCATCCATGTCTTCCCAGAAAACATTACGAAGCTCGTGTCAGCTGGGATGCCTCATCGTCCTGAGAACTTGGCAGTTACTTTATGGAGCTGTGTTAACCCTTCGGCCCCACGGTCATGAAAAGAGAACCGGGACCATGATATCTTAAGTCATTCGAACATCTTCGGAAAAGGTTGCTCTATGTTAATATCACACACACGCAAAGAGGACTGATTAGTAAGTCAATTCAGATTAGTGTCAGTCATTTCAACCTGGTGTAGATTATATTCAACGGCATCTGAAAGGGGAGAAGAGGCTGACTGTGGTCAACTATGGGGGCCCACATGCCATAAAAACCAGCATACTCGTGTCAGGACAAGCTGGAAGTGCACAGTTGAAAGACAGATCATTGAGGAATCTGTCAGCGAAAGTCATTAGAGGATCAAAGAGGTTTGAATAATTAAACCGCTATAAGCGTCTCTCCGGGCTATCGCTATCGTTTACATTTGTGGAGAGAGTCAGCGCTCACGCTAAAAGCTCTTCAGCAGAACGGCTCATGAAGACATTTGACTCACGTTGACTGAAACTATATTGCGAACGGATGTCTTGGTTGACAGAAGGAAGTGAAACAGTAGGCTTACGCATGGCATCTAGCGCCTCATGACAGATTGCCTTATTTTAGACATGGGCCTGTGAAACACATGCATGTCATTCTGACACGGGTTTGGGGTGGTCCCCAACAAAGAATGGGATTTGATTGACTGGAAATGTACACAAGGAGCCTAGGTCCATATACCTCATCAGTCACTTTATTGTTCTATTTATTGTGTACAGTATTGTTTTAGTATAGTGTTGTATAGTATAAGTAAAGTCCATAGTGTAGCATATAGTGTTAATTTGTAGGAAATTCATACTGCGGGAGGGAATGGGGAGTAAGCATTCAATTGCACTTGTTGCACATGGCAATCAAAAATCTTGAATCTTGAATCAACCTCAACCTATAGACGTGATGGGCAGCCTCTTGACAGAACCTAATTCCGGCTGCTTCAGGGCAAACGGCTAAATGCTTCTGTAACGCTTGGCTGCTCACAGCCAAGTGAGTAGCAGCAGTCAGTCTTAAAAAAAATAAAAAGACATCCGCTTCTCATTAATCGCCAGTGATTCGCCGGCAGCTTTCCCCTTTCTCCGTCCGGGATCAAAAGATTAATTCCATCGATAATAAAAAATTTAAATAAAGGGATCCCAGCAGACCTGACAAAGGCCATTCTGATCAACACGGCCACGTCCGAGTGTCGTTTCCTCAGCTGTGCCTTGTACCTTGTAGATATGGAAGTGGATTGTACACATCCTAAATGGATCTAAACCAAAGATCACAGGGTCTGCAATCAAATGTCTCTCTCCCCCACTCTCTCTCTCGCCGTTCTCACTCTGTTCCTTTATTAAATAATTTGTCTCTTCCTTCATCTCCTCTTCTCTAACTCTCTCTCAACGCTCTCTCATCCGCTTCCCCTGGAGCGTGTTTGACAGACTGATGTTACGATCTCAAATTCCTTCATCCGCTCCGTCTTCAAATGTAGGAGCGTGAGTGAGTGGACTTTGAGGTTCTGAGCTCCAGAGAGGGCCCTCGGGCACAGGGGTCGCGCTCCGACAACCACAGTTCACATTGAAGAGGTAGTGCTGGTGGGGGTGGTGATGGTTGTGGTTGGTTGTGGTGGTGGTGATGATGGTTGGTTGTGGTTGGTATGGTTATGGTGGTTATGGGTATGGTGATGGTTGGTTGTGGTTGTGGCAATGGTTGATTGTGGTGGTAGTGGTTGGCTGTGGTTCGGTGTAGTTGGTTGTGGTGGTGGTGGTGGTTGATTGGTGTTGTGGGTCTGCCTAAGGGCATCCTAATGGCAGGAACCCCCAGAGCCGAGCCAATCCATCCATCACTCTAGCACCTGCCTTAACACTGTTCATTGGCTCAGTCTGTCAATCAAAAGATGAGGAAGTCCCATGAGCGGTGCCCTCTCAACAGACTCTAATATAGCCAGGGGTTGGAGGTGAAATGGGTTGAGGCAGTCACCCTTTTCAGAGAAAATACTGAATAACACAGTGTAGTATACTGTATATACATTTTAGATAATGCAGCTTTAAGTACAATACTGTGTTTTAATTAAAATAACAATACAGGTTAAAGATGTGTGTGTGTGTGTGTGTGTGTGTGTGTGTGTGTGTGTGTGTGTGTGTGTGTGTGTGTGTTTTACTTTCTCAAATCCCCAGAGAGAGGTAGAACACCATTAGTCAGTTAATTAAATAAATCACTCTACTCTTCCACTAATTAGTCACAAAGGCACTGCACGGGCGGGTGCCCTTAAATATAGAGAGCAGCACTGCTTTAAATGTGACTTATCAATAAAGATTGACATTTTTTAATTCTTCTTCTTCTTCTTTCTACTAATGAGGTCAAGTATTAAAAAGACATAATGATGACCTATATTGAACGACCAAAAGCAATGGGTTAGACACTAGAGTTTTCACAGAGTAGTTGACCATCAAAACCACTAGTCGCCACCATGCATCGTTAGAGACTACTGGTTAATCTGTGTTTTCAGCCCTGTGCAGTAATAAACCAGTGTATTGAGATGGCCTTCTACCAGCCGAAGGTGGACATGACTTTGGTTGTTGTTGATTATAGATTTGTTAAGACAATCATTTTCGATGTCATGTCATATTAACAGAAGTTTAGGTATTAACAGAAGGAAAGACTCCTGCTATCCCTGCAATAAAGCAATCTGCACTCAGACGGCTTAGTCCAACCACAGTGCGGCTCATTGGTTTACAGCCTCTCAGAGCCAAGCCTCTGCTTTCACCTATACCCGGGTTGGTCCCACTACTAGACACAACTGTACTGCTGAAGAACTGTATTAAATATAATATATTTGTGTATGACTACAGTGTCATGGATAGGGACAAATGGACAAAGCAAGGTACCAGAGCCCGATTGATGCGCTTGCCCCGTCTGCATCTGACAAACAGCTATAAACAAGCATTTATTTTAGGATGACCTGCGAGCACCCCAATATTTGCATTTCTGAAACAGCCGCAATCATGTTATTTTCCCTTTCAACAACTCCATAAATCTCCCCATCGCTCTCACACACACACACACACACACACACACACAGCTCAACAATTGTCCATTTGTTCGGCCGGAGTTGCAGTGTTGGCGTCACAGCGTCATTCCGGCGCTCTGAGCTTGAATGGAATTTCTACTACAACCCAGTAATCAGCTACAAGCTGAACTGACTGTACCAGACTCCTACATATGGACATTACTGTACCACGAGGTGTTTGTGTGTAAGAGAGAGACAAGGAGAGAGAGACGAGGAGAGAGAGAAAGAGACAGAGAGAGAGAAAGAGACAGAGAGAGAGAAAGAGGGAAAGAGAAAGAGAAAGAGAAAGAGAGACAGAGACAAAGGCAGAGACAAAGATATTTGTTCAGTTTTGTTAGCCTCTGCCAACTCCCACATGGTGACATTGTTGTTCAGCGATACCAACAGAGCTTGTCACAATTCACACAAAGGACAAAGCTGACTTGGACAAAAGAGGACAAGGATAAGGAAAAACAAATTAATATGTCTGGCTAAATACTTGGAATACAGTCCCCGAGGCTTGAATAACAAACTTCTCCTTTTCCATAGTGGTAGAGGAATAGGGAGGTAAGGACCTTAGTGTATCCCTGAACCCCTAGGGGGAAATTTATGCTCTGCAGTGGCCTGCCACACAGTATAGCGCCTGGGAGTAAAAAATAAAATAAAAAATAGAAAATTAATTTCAGACACATGACATTGTAAAGTGTGTTGAAGGGGTCAGCATCACCTGTTGTGAGTTAAGGAAGACATCGTCTCCTCCAGCGATAAGTCCTCCTGCCTTCCCCCCGGGAGGGGAAAACGTACATTTTCCTGCACACCTTATGAGATTGGGTTTACAGAGCTCCCTTGTTTCCCACCGGGAAAGCGCGAAAAACCCCATTTAGCGAGTCTCGTCGGCGCAAACAGCAACCTGGACTGTTCTCACCTCCCCCTCCTCCTCCTCCAGCTCGACAGCGGTGGTGATGGAGGTAGAGAGAGGGGAAGGCACTAGGTCAACACAAGTGGTCGGCTGCCTTACGTTCCACCGGGCTCATGCTGGAGAGCAGACAAGAGGCGCTCTGTGGCATGGTGAGGCCTTCACTACCTCCAGCCTCTCCCGCCTGCTCGGCCCACAAAACAGACGGCCGTTTTCTGATCAGGACCAACAGGCCATTAATTATTCAGGGGGTCTCTGTGCGCGCTGCGCGCGCGCACACACACACACACACACACACACACACACACACACACACACACACACACACACACACACACACACACACACACACACACACACACACACACACACACACACACACACACACACACACACACACACACACACACACACACACACACACACACACACACACACACACACACACACACACACACACACACACACACACACACACACACACACACACACACACACACACACACACACACACACTTTTTGCTGGAATAATAGAGGATGCTGCAGCCATGCTTGAGCGTGACTTGACACATAGGCCAAACAAACACAAATAGACACCGGTTATAGAAACAGTGACCTTTGTGAAACTGTGACGTATGGTCCCAGTAAGGGCCTTTGAGAAACAATGTTAGTTATTTAACAAAAAATGAGACATTAATATTCCATAGCTCTATTGGCTGTCATTTTTTGTAACAACAAACTGCAACACCCAACCCAATTAACCACACTCCTTTCCCCCCACTAAATTGGGCTGTTGACAGAAAGACAAAAAGACAGAAGGGCAGACAGAATGACTAAGCAGTAAGAGAGCTAGCCAGCGGGGAACCTACCAGAACTCTGTTCTCCGTCTTGTCCCCTTTGATCTCCAGCTTGACTCTCCTCCTCAGGGACAGTTTCACCTTCCTCCCTATCGCATCCCTCACACTCTCTGTGGAGAGAGAGAGAGAGAGAGAGAGAGAGAGAGAGAGAGAGAGAGAGCATGTAGCAGTTATTTAAAAAGAAAAAACATCCACTTATTAGATAACAAGTAATATCCTCAAAGCCAGTGATTCTCTAACTGTGTTCTACTTATGAATCCTCTTAAATGTCTTGTTTCAGCCAAGTTCCCCTTAATTCAGCACAAAACCTTTTGGAGGCTTTTTGCCTCACTTCTTAGGATGACCTGAAGCCAGAAGGAGGGCTTGTGCCAGAGCGGTGCACGTAAATCCCATTAAAACATTTAGAAATGTTCCACATATGCTACCTGACACCGACAACATGTTTGGTGTTTCTGTCCCTTTCTCTCCTTGTTAGTTAGTTAGTACCCCCGGAGATCCTTCAAAGTACCCCGAGGGGTAGGCGTACACCACCCCCCCCCCCCCCACTTGAGAAACGTAAAAAGAAGAAAGAAGAAAAAGAACACCAGGACATTGTCCTGATGTTCTGAGGCGCGTCTCCTTGATGAATGAATAGCCTGACATGAGGACTGCCTGAACCAAAGAGCTCACACTCGCTTCAGGGTTCAGGGTTCAAGTCCAAACGATGTGGCCCCGCATCCTCGCCCCAGCAGACACAAGCCAAGCGTGATTTTGATTATTATTTTTTTTATGTTTCCCATGGGGAAAATGATTTGCCACGTTCTCTGATTAGAAAAGAGGGTACGTTTGATGAGAATGTAATCTATTCCAATTTGAGTAGGGAGGGGAGGTGGGGGGGGGAGGTTCATTCCATTTGCTCTCCTTGTGTCTGCTGCATACAGCTTACTTTGCATTGTCCGTCTCTCACACACCATCTGTATTTCTGCACGTGCCCACTCATCCACACACGAGGCTACAGTATATGCGTGTGTCACAAGGAAAATCTCTGTCACACTCGCATACACATACACACAAACACGTTAAATGTGTGTGTATTCTGCTCATGATTGATTGTTCACACCCAGGAGAAGCCCCCACGGCCAGCAGAGGGAAGAGAGCAAAACTAGGTCACCCGCATGTTCCACAATCGCACACTCGCGCACTAGGACGCACACACAACACAGTGGTTTGTGTGTGCGTATAAATGTGCGTCAAACTCCCTCCCCTTTGCACTGATTGGTCCTATCATTTTTTAATTTTTGGAAGACTCTTTCAATAGGCTCTGATCTGCAGAGAGAAGCATATTGTGACCTCGGGAGATCAGGGTGGTCCAAGACTATGGTTTGTGGTCTCACTGGACGGTTCCCGGATTTGGAGAGCGGATTGCAGCTTTGTTTTGAAGCAGTTTCAGTGTTGGAGAGATTTGTTTACGCAAATGTTTCATCATTGAAGTAGATTGGAACGTTTATTTGATTTTTGAATGTTTACTGTGTCTGAGTAATTTCAGAATGTTGCTTGCTTTCTTTCTTTAAAACTTCTTTCCTGGGTCTCGGTAACACAATAAAACAGAATGCATCATGGGATGTTTAACATATGCAAGTACACACATTAGGTTTTTACTTTGTAGAAATGTTCTGCGTAATTCATGTTATGAGAAAGGAGAAGGAGGGAGAGCATTGCATTCATATAATTCAGATTTTCTTTGTAAAAAAATGTATAATAAAAAGAAGGATTTGATGTTTGTCCATTCGTTATTGTATTGTATCGTATATTGGTTGGTTGACATGGCTTTGTGTTTATTGTGTTTACCACTTTAGAAGAGAATCTTACATGATCGATAAATATCACGATATGCTTATGAATTCTAAATACCATTCTTAACAGTCTAACTGAGGGTCACTACATTGAAGTATATATGGACATTTACAGTATGGTACCAGACTAAAACTAGTTTTCCTTTCTCACTGATGTTTCAAACCTCATATTTGATCATTTAAGGGCATATTTTCCCTAAGTCGATATGTTCATTTCACCATTTAAAAGACGATGAAGTGTAATAATGAATTATTGCCCATGCCTAACTCCTACTGCACATAACGTAATGTGCGGTGGAGCGAGTGTTTTAGTTCATGAGGTAGTAGAGAGAGTGTAGGTCCATCTGCAACCTGAATCATCACTTACTCTATATGTATAGGAGTCACTATAATGACTTTAGGAGAAGGGCGTAGACTGCCAATCACGTCATTCACATTGCTGGGAGCATGGGACATTAGAATAGCCTGGATGACAGGGGGGTGACACGGGTGGGGGTTCGGTTGGTGGAGGGGAGATAGTCTGTTCCGGTCGTCCACGCGAGAAACTTGCCTTGACTAAGACCAAGAGCCGATTTCCTTTCAAGGGATCTTCTTCTTCACGGATCACATTTGGCTGAGGATTTCTTGGCAGACAGGACTGCGCTACACACATTCTAGCTCTCCCTCTCAGTGCTGGGATTTGCTGTCTGTTTAATTGTCTCAGGCCGTCTTCATGCACTCTGCCTTCCAAGCTCTCTCGCACACACAGACATGAAAATATGAGGAATGGATGCCCCCAACTGTTCAGGCATCAACAACCTTCCAGAGAGCTTCTATTGGTAAAAGCATTCAGAGGAGACAATACAGAGTCTAAGACGCGTGTGCCCTGACACAGCATGACCCTGTGCTCTTATTCCTAGCCGCCGCATGCCGTCCAAATCATAAGGATATAGAGATGAATTAACATTTTAACGTCACAATGGGTTCCCCTCCCCCTCCCCCAGTATGGCCAGTCCATGTTTGAATCCTCAGGAACTCTAACTGACTCTAACTGACTCCGACTCTAAACGTTTCATAGACATGTTGGGTCTGTGTACAGATGTACAGAGTTTAGACTCTTGTTGCATGTATTGAGAAGGTGTTTTCACACCTTCACACCTTTCAAAGTTTGCGTAGCTAGACGCTCAGAAGAGGTTAGAAAAATAAGTATTCTACGAATAAGGATGACTCGGTTATCTTGAACCATTACTCATTTCCTTGAATGGGAGAACATTGAACACTGGTGTGGTTGTTCTACTCAATCTTGTGACACAGTTTGTAATAGCTAATATACCAAATAACAGCTACTAAAGAGCAACTCTTTGGACTTTTTTGCTATGCTGTTAAAGCACAGAATAATAGTTCAAATGCTAAATGTGTGCCTTTTAAAACATTTTACTTTATACATAAAACCCGACTAAACGTGAACAAGAATGTGACCAGCATTCTACTCCTGAGCTGTACAGGTAAGAGGGAGAGGTTTGTTTCAACATGGGAAATCCCGTTGTGTGCAGAAGGGGGAAGGAGAGACACAGTCATTGTAGGACACACACACATCATGTGTCATACAATGACACAATGACTCATGCACAGCCGCCAGACAGCAGAACATCATGTGGAAAAACAATGGAAACAGCAATGCATTGCCCGTTAGGATTGGGATTATTCACCGGTTTAGGGCACAGAATTTAATTTGGGAAAGTTGATGATGGGGGTTTCAAATTCTCTACTGCTGCCCTCTTTGTAAATGGGGCCGATACGATGCACAAATTGCACATATAGGTGTCCTCCGCCTGAACACATGCTGTGCTTTTGTGTTGTTATGTGCAAAACAAAGAGTGTGAGACAGCTCTGATTACAGAGAGAGCTCGGACCTTAGATAGCAGCAGCACTGGTGTGATGAACACTATAGTATTAGAACCACCACCACCACTCTATTTTTACTTACCTCTGGATGGATGGTTGGTTGGTTTATTGAAAGGCGTGTTGCCCTTCACATTCTCACACTATACCCT
This sequence comes from Muraenolepis orangiensis, assembly GCA_027704905.1. Lineage (NCBI taxonomy): Eukaryota > Metazoa > Chordata > Actinopteri > Gadiformes > Muraenolepididae > Muraenolepis > Muraenolepis orangiensis. The sequence goes on from CM051008.1 coordinate 28,070,577, forward strand.
GAGGTATAATCTAGATCTGATAAAGCCATGAAAACTGTGCAAGAGGCCATGGTCCATGTACAAGTTGCATAATAGCGGTGACTAGTGAGTGGGCGATTGTTTAATTGAGTCAGTTGGTTGAATGACCACACATTGGCTATACATGTGACTACCGGTACATAAGGTAAATAAGGTAAAACAGAATGGGGGGATTAATATGAGCCTCTCACTTAAGGTATCTAAGTAGCTAAGGAAACATGTTTAACTACAAAACGAAAGAGAGAGAGACACACACACACACAGACAGACAGACAGACAGACAGAGATTGCCTTGTGCTGGTTCAATATTGCACCATGGTGTCACAAGCTGAGGTACTCTGCTACACACAGAGAGACCAATAAAAGCCAAATACCTTGTTTCAGAAACTCTTGTGTACAAGAGTAAACCCACTATAGGAATGCCTGAGGAGTTGCCTTATTTGACTGCGAAAGCATGCCCACTGTAAAGGTCACAGGTTGGGGAAGCATGCCACTGTAAAGGTCACAGGTTGGGGAAGCATGGGAGATGGCAGGGGTGAGAAACCTCGCTCGTAGTAACGTTATCACCCCTGCCATCTCCCCATGCTTTGTGACCCATCGCAACCGCTTCCCTTATTCACATCAGTGTCAGTATAAACAACTTCCAAACGTGGCACGCATGCCACAGCCATCCCCATCTTTGCCAACAACATGATCCCATGAATAAGCGCGTTTATTCAACGTGTTTATCGTCACCCGAGGTGTCTTTGTATAGTGTGTGGAGAATGAACGAAAGGCAGCAGACAGACAAACAAACAAAACTGTCTCGTCAGCTATTTATTTTTTTCGTCTGGTCTATTATGTTGTTTAACAGACGGACTTCTTACAGTATGCTTCGTACATCCGAGTGTTATAGTGATACACTTACCCTGGAGCTCCTTAGGGACCTCTGACACTTCCTCGCTCATTTCGTTCAAGTGCGTAGTAATATCCAAGGGGGAAGCCAGGGGGTCCAGTCACCGCAACAAGGGGGGGTAGACAAGAAGAAAGCCCCTAGCTAGAAGTGTCAGGTGCCGCGGGTTACATTGCCCGGCTCTCTCTCTCTCGCTCGCTCGCTCTCTCTCTCTCTCTCTCTCTCTCTCTCTCTCGCGCTCCCTCTCTCTCTCTCCTCGTGGTTGCTATCCACTACAATATATCCACGCACACAGTGTGTGCGCTTTCCTTTACCATCCGTCCACGGCGTAGCGGTTCTTGGTCCTGTGTTGCTGTAATCATGTTAAGGCCAGCATCTTTAAAAACAAACAACAATAAAAAAAAGCCTGCCGGACACTGCGCTTTTCGCGAGGAAAGAAAAAACAACAACAAGACACACGGTGACGGTTGTATCGCAGCAAGCACGCGCACATCCATCCATCAACTGTCGTGTAAGCGTAGCGTAGGGGAGCTCGCGGTCGGCCACCGACCAATGGCAGCGCGCGCGGCCCCTCCCCGGCGGTGATGCGACAGCCAGTGAACCGTTCGACGACCGGGGTGAATGGTGGGCGGCGGCGTGGACTACTAGACAGTCCACAAAAAAAAAAATATATATATATATATATAAATATAAATAATATGAAAAATTATGCATCCCGAGCTACATTACTCAAATGTCAAATTAAAACATGGGCAAATGGGTGGTGAATAATTGCTTTGATTTGAACCTCCGTACATTTTACATGACATTGCCTTACTTAACCATTAAGCAGACACTTTTGTCCAAAGCGACTTACATTAAGTACATTCAACATAAGGTTGGCAAGACAACTTCAGAAGTACCTTAGTGCACTTCTGTCCTAACGAGCCTCACAGAGCAGAACCAGAGCTCAGGGGGAAGTACAATAAGTTGGCTCCCAAGATGTTACACACCATTATATTACACTAGCCATTTGCTCTGTTGACTATAGGAGAGCAATCATCTTACATCGTATGAACTGTGGGTATGAACTTGTAATATAGATATAGATATATCTATATCTATATATAGATATATCTATATCTATATCTATATCTATATATCTATATCTATATATATATAATATAATAATGAATATTTATTTACCCAACCGTTTGTTGTTTACCCAACAAGTTGAACGAGAGCGGCGTCTAGTGGCGACTTTCTGAATTACATTTCTCTACACATTCTGATTCTGACTTACTTACTACGCACATTAACCATACCGATCTCAATGACACACGTGCTGCTGTTATCCATTTTCTCATAAGTTGATGTAATATAAAGTTGACCAAGAGAGCCAGAATACACTGCCTACTCTCCTTTGTATTTAACTGTGTACCCCTTGATGTGTTATTGTCGTGGTCATATCCACAGTGTTTCAGTTTCCTCATAGTACTTGCCTGACTGCGATGATCTATTGGAGATCAATCTTATTGATATATTGGGTATTATGCGAGACGTTTTGTTGTGGATGTTGTAGATATTGTGCTGTGGTGGAACGATTGCGCACTGCGAGTTCATATCTGTGACCTTGTCGGAACTATTTCGCAGTAGAACAGTTTCCGGTTTAATCGGCCAGCTGAGCTCAGGTAAGCATATGCGTGCCGTTAAAAAAAGTAACGCGTAATTCAATGATCTTAAAATAAGTGTACACGTTCGAAGCTGTTTTTACAAGGGTTGTTACCGTCCAGTCGCTTAGTGTATGTGGACAACGTATGTATGTCTTCGTACGACACGCCGGTAGCGTGTCTGGAGCTCAGGCGGTTGGCTAATCCTGTCATTTAACTGATATGCTGTGAGCGTAAGACGCTTCAGGCGACAGCGTTGCAAGCGGCGTCTTCCCATTCATATCCCCGTTGTGGACGAGTAGACGAACAGCATAATGTGTGTTTGTGACAAAGACGTCGTCGACCTGCTAACCTGTCTGTTGTGTAACCACTTGCTCGGTGCCGTCTTCCACAGGGTTGCTGTAATCCCGTCACCCAGACGCCATGACCCTCTTTCATTTCGGCAACTGTTTCGCCTTGGCCTATTTCCCCTACTTCATCACATACAAGTGCAGTGGACTGTAAGTGATTTGTCAAACACGACCATTTAATAGTATCGATGTGCACGGCATATGTCATGTAGACTTGATTCATCATGATGATCATGACCGGGAACTTAAGGGCAAATAATGTTAACTTGCTACCGAAAGGATTCCAATAGGACGCTCCTGTGTCCCAGCACGGAGTATAATAATATATCAAGCATAATAGTTGGATCTAGTAGATTGTTTTTACATGTTGTTTAACCACGGTACATTATATATATTACCATGCACTTTACTGCAACATTTGCACTCTGGTCAGATGCCTGTGCAATGACAATACATTTTAATCTAATCTAATCTAATCTAAATGGGGCCAGGGAACCACTGCATCTTAATCCTCCTAAAGGAGGAACACTGTGTTGGCCAAGAAACTGGTGCAATTGCAAGGACTAAAACCAATTCATAATAGGGTTACAATTAGATGGTGTTCATGGTAATATCATTTTGTCATGTTGGTTGTGATTATTTTAACATTGATTTGTTTTAGTATATAGTAATAATTCCGTCCTATAACACTCTGTAGCCATGCAACATTATTTTTCTATTATATTCTTTATTTATTCTGTATGAATGTGTCTTTGTTAAAAATATATACGTTTGAAATCTTCAGTTCAGAATACAATGCCTTCTGGAGATGTGTCCAGGCTGGGGCCACCTACCTATTTGTCCAGCTGTGTAAAGTAAGTGATCTCTCTGTCTCTGCTCACAACTTTTATAAATCGAGAGTAGCAACCATTAAATACATGATTTGGTTAGTTCTGGGCATTGTGTCGTTAAACATTGTCATCCTATACTTAAGTTAATCATTATATCATTGAAATACAACTGGCCCAGAACCACTCCATCAATATTTTTTTTAAATTTTTTTTAGATGCTGTTCCTTGCCACATTCTTCCCGACCTGGGAAGGGGGAGCTGGAGTCTATGACTTTGTAGGGGTGAGTACCTAAGCTAGCTGGCCTCGCAGCGTGGAACCACTCGGGGGTCAATTAACCATGAGCTGACCAATCTGTCTGGTTCCCAGTCTATAAGACTGCAGCATTTGAAGAACAATGAATGACTGTCCTCCATTCGATCATATACGAAACACATTTCCACGACGCCAACTTTTGTCTATCTTTTATCCAGGAATTTATGAAGGCCACCGTTGACCTGGCAGATCTGTTGGGCCTTCATCTGGTGATGTCCCGCAACGCCGGCAAAGGAGAGTACAAGATTATGGTGGCAGCAATGGGTTGGGCCACTGCTGAGCTGGTCATGTCCCGGTAGGTCAAGGCCCACTCTTTCACTCCTGCTGATACATGCTCCATAGGCAGAACAGCATTTTAAATGGTCTCACCTTATGCCTCCTCGTCCAGGTGTCTTCCTCTGTGGGTTGGTGCCCGGGGGATAGAGTTCGACTGGAAGTACATTCAGATGAGTTTTGACTCCAACATAAGTCTGGTGAGTTGGGTTTTGCTCTTCTCTTATGTCCCTTCCTCACTCATTGTAGCATCCACTTGACCTCTGCCCCTTTTCTCTATTTCTCCTTAGTCCACAATATTCCAGTTATCAACGCATATGAGGATGGATACAAAATATATAATAACGATGTCAACTCATGTCAATATTAAAATAATTAATATTGTTTGCCCCCCTTTCCACAACCATGGTTGGAAGAGTACTCTGTGTGCTTAAAACATGGTTATCCGTTCCTCCTGTAGCTAGTGTAGTAGCTAGTGTAGTAGCTAGTGTAGTAGCTAGTGTAGTAGCTAGTGTAGTAGCTAGTGTAGTAGCTAGTGTAGTAGCTAGTGTAGTAGCTAGTGTAGTAGCTAGTACACCTTAAAAAGTCTTAAATGGCATTATATTATAGACAATTGGAAGTAGGATCTATTTTTGAAATGGATGAAACTATCTTAAATATAATTCTGTGTGGCATTAATAAAGTCTTAGGATGTCTTAACTGCAACCTGCCTTAAGCTGTAGGATCCCTGCACCATGTTTGAAATGTTCTTCATCCATTTGCTGCCCACCTCTAGGTCCACTACATCGCCATGGCATCGGTGGTGTGGATGTTTACACGCTACGATCTTCCCAAAAGCTTCCGGCTACCCGTAACCGTGCTGCTGGGTCTCTGTGTCTACAAGGCCTTCTTAATGGAGTGAGTGCTTTCAAATCACAACCTACCAAGCTTCATGTATATTTCATGTGACAAATGATTTCCTCACATATGCAGGAATATAACTGGAACATATAAATGTTGTTGCCAGATTACCATAAGAATCCATAAGAAAAATATATGTAATTGTATTCATACATGTTGCAGTGGCCCTATAAACAGAAGTGCAAATTACAAATGCATATACATACAAAAAGGTGCAGTAACTGGGTTATCTAGTATTGATGCAATACAGTATTGTAGTTCTACACTAAATCATCAGCAAAGCTATACTACTCTATTTAGGATTGCTACACATTGTACAATATATAAATGTAATGCATCTTTTGTTGACAAAAAAAGGGGAGGAATTGATTTTTGATGGAGTTTGATTTTGACACCCACTGTGTTCTCTCTCTAGGTTATTCGTCCACATGTTCCTGCTGGGCAGCTGGACGGCACTGCTGGTGAAAGCCATTCTGACTGGGGTGGTATCCCTCTGCTCACTCTTCCTCTTTGTCACTCTAGTGCACAGCAACTAGGCACCAGACGACGACTCTGTGGCCTGTCCATAGGACCGTTACAACTTTCTTGTCACGTTTTTTTGTGTTTTACTGGACATTAGAAACTTTTGATACATAAATGCCACAACCGAAACTGATGCTCTGTCCTGTCCTGTTGTGTGGGCACTATACAATACATTGTCCAGTTCTACAGTACATGGCCTGGGCCATGGACATTCCTTATTAGTCCTTATGAGCTGTGTAAAAGACAGGTTTTAGGCAGGAACCTGACTGTGACAAGTGTGCCAGTCAAACACAGCAGTTTTTTCTAACTTTTTAAATTTCTAATGGTAAGATTGGTTGAGTTGACAGGTGCATGTTAGTTTTTCATATCACATGAAAAGCTAATTTCTGTATTGCTTTAAAACCTGAGGCAGGTTGCACCATTTATTAAGTTTTATGACTAACTTATTTTTTATTGTTTTCTTTTTTTAATGAGTGAATATGTGGAATTATTTTTGATTGTGTGGGTTTTTCCACTGATGAGATTTGTATTCCACCAGAGGCCCTCGTATACTAGACTATCTTCATCATGAAGCCTCAACAAGCCAGTCCCTCCCACCAGTGGCTAATGATATAGTTCAAATGCCCTAGTCATTAACATACTTAAAATAAAGAGGCCTGGGTAGTACAAATTGAAATGCAGTGTTCACACATGTTTTTGTTGTTGATGTACACAGGGAATTGTGTGAAATTGACTCCAAGAGATTCTTAATGACCCTTTTCATTGTTAGTGGGTAAGGCTGGATATTGTCATAGAAATAAATTCCAATCAACAGAACTATTGTCTCTGCACACACATTCCTTCAAATGTATAAATAAAATTATTTAGCTCGGTCTGTTCGGGCTTTGCTTAGGAACCGGAGGGTTGCAGGTTAGAATTTGAAGTCTTCATCGGACCAAGAACGGAGTGAGAACTGGTACTTGGAAATAGGTGCCAGTTTGCCTTCTGAGCAATGCACCAGACCCCTACGCTGCTCCCCAGGTGCTGTATTAGATTCGATTCTCATTTATTGTCATTGCACAAGTACAGTGAAAATAATTTAGCATCTAACCAGAGTGCAAATGTAACCAAAGTGCATGGTAATATATAATTTACAGTTTACAGTTGCTAAAAGAATCTACTAGGTATAAAAACTGTATAAGATTACTTAAAGAGTATGTGTGGGATATGAGCATAATATATATATACACACACAGGTAAGTATAAGTATTTAGCAGGTAGTGATCAGAGGTATGCAATTTTGAAAAGCAGGATGAATATATATAAATGTATAGACCGCAGGTAGTGAGCAGGGATATGCAGTTCTATCAACAGTTGAAGATTAAAATATATACGGCAGGTACAGTAAAAATGTACACATTTACAGGTATGTTATCAATAAATATGTAGACTATAGATAGAGGTAGGTAGTTGTGATTACAGTGCAAGGCAGTCGAAGACATTAATGGTGATATATTATTATAGGATATATTGAGCAGCAGGGGGGGGCAGCAGCAGGGGCTGTCTTCGTGGGGCAGAGTTCAGGGAGATGACAGCTGAGGGGAAGAAGCTGTTCCTAAGCTGCTTGACTTGGAACAAAGTTTTCTATAGCGCCTCCCGGAGGGGAGGAGGGCTAACAGTCCACGGTTGGGGTGAGAGGGGACTTTCACATGTGACTAAAGAGGATTCAAATTCGATTTGAGAATAGGTTTGTATTGAAGAAGTGTTTTGCGATGTGGAATAATGTTAAATTGATGAATAGATCCCTTATTATATTGCCAGTATGTTGCCATATGGACCCATATATGTCTATTGGCAGCAGTGGACAAAGTACACAACTCCATGATTACAAAGTATAGATAATCCTGGTCAAATAATATTCTTGTATTATTGTACAGTCAAACTTTTACATGATTTTCTCCTTTGACTAACACAGCTTATGGCCGTGTATGGTATCGCTATCGCATTTAAAAAAAAAAGTTAATCCGCTTACTTCAAAGCTATGTTTCAAAGTAACGCGAACATTGATAGCAATTAAGTGAAGTCAAAAGTACAATATTTGACAAGATATGAAGCATATGAGGCCACGATGTCTGATAACGAGACTGCTTCTAATGCGAAACTAGATCAAGCATCAGCATGGTGGAATGCCTTGAGCCATATGATAATATAACTGTCATATAACTATATATATATATATAACTATCTAGTTCAGCTTGTTTCTTTAGGGTAGATGAATGACCTAAGAATTATTTGCAGTAATACACAGCATGTTTCCAGTTATACACTGTAATGAAGTGCTAGGCCATATTAGAAATGGCATATTGTAATAGGATTTCAGTGAGGCAATCTAAGTTAAAGGGGTACTTTGCTGCTTTTAAACCTGCTTTGTATCCTTTCAATGTGGGTAGTATATGCAAATGTTGCTTGCACCTATAGATCTCCCTGCTACTGTTGTCCTCTGGATGATGTGAATCTAACTTTGTAGGATTAGGGAGTTTGGATTAAGGAGTACGGTTTTGCAGGCTGCAGGTGTTTCACACCATATCTCTAATGTGGATAAATGGAGATAAAGTTGACAATCTGCAATGTTACCTTTTAGGAGAACAAAGTCAACACACACACACTGAATTATAAAACACTTCTGCACACATTATTTGATGAAGCCGGTTGTGAATTAATGCTAACATTTGAGTATGAGTAATATGAAAACAAATCTGCTGACTAAGGATTGCTGACTGAGTCTGTATGTGAGAGATAAAATGTAAAAGTGCCCCTAGTTTGCTCTCACGTTCTGTCTCGCTCTCTCGACCACTTCCAACTCTAACAAAGCTCTCATTATTTAGGCACACAAAGGCTCCAGCCTTGGCTGTTACCTAATCCACACACACACACACACACACACACACACACACACACACACACACACACACACACCACACACACACACACACACACACACACACAGTTACATACAATACACTGTTAATGCCCTATTTTCTCTGTAAAAATGTAAAAAAATTAAAGGATGAATGGAAAATGTGAGGAAAAAATATCAGGTAAACTCTAAATAAGTGTGTGTCCATATGTGCACGTTGTGGTCTGTTGTATCATGAATATTCATTGTAAAAGGTTTAAGCTTCTCTGGGCTCCTCCTGATAACATGTACTTGTACAAGTACTACATTTACATCTCTGAGTTTACACTCGGCCCCTTCAGAGAGAGTGCACGACACTCAACTGGCCACTAACTCTAACAGGGGCATAAAACAACTCACTAGCCCCTTCTACTCTGTTAGTGTGAGGCAATGCATCACAGGTTTGAGCGTATACAGATTCCATGTTCTGTTCTTTACTGAGGGGGAAATAAGGCCAAAGGTAATTCGTTCCTGAAGGGCCCGGGTTTGTGAGAGTGGAGACAAAGTCTGTAAAGCCTGCAGTGTGAATGAGTCGCGTGGCTACCGTCACCACAACTGAGCTGGGTGCGCGTGTTGCTACAAGCCGGACTTGCTTCTGGGCTGGTGGGATTACTACTGCAACATTTGCACTCTGGTTAGATGCCAAATTATTTTCTCTGTATTGTACTTGTGTAATGACTATGAATTTGAATCTAATGTAATCCAATCAAATCGAATAGCTCCAGGGGTTGGCTGGAGTAGTTCTGGGACTGGTGAGGATAATCCTGCAGCTGGTGACGAGGCTGGCCTGAGTTAGTAAAAGTGACACAGTGCAAAGGGACAGAACTTTATCAAACAGGGTGGTAACCTTTAAGATGTTTGCATCAGCGGCAGGTTCAGCCATCATAGTGAGAGATGGAGGGGACTGAGTGGCAAACACATGGGGTTGCTGAGCCTGAGCAGATGGTAGGTGTGTGGGGGAACAAGTGGCGGGGTTACCTCGACAGAAGTATGGTGCTGCACACTACAATAAGGAGCCATGACTGCCAATGTGTTATGTGCGCACGTTGAGAGGTTAACTGCACACTCCTCACATGAACATCCCACCACTCCACAGGGTTGAATTGAAAAGACAGCGCAAGGCTATAGAGGTCTGGGCAATGACAAAACATAAACATCATAACAACCTTAGTACTGGGATTTTTTTTTCTTTTTTTTTCTCCATTGCACCTCTCTGGGCCCGAGTCCCATACAAGCCTTCCATTGGAATGCAGGAGTATGTGAGCTCGCTGAAATAGCGCTTCAGAATGTCTCTCTCCAGGAAGGAGGCAGAGGAGAGGGGAAAGGTAAGTTTAAGGGGAGGAGCTACAATACACATTTCCCAAGGAGTTAAAAAACAAACTGAGCGCAGTCTCGATAGGTATTCGCAGCCCTGTGATCGCCACCCCAGAAACACACACAAACACACACATACACACACATACATACACACACGCACACGCACACATCCACATCAGTGGCGTAGCGGAGGCCCCCGCAGACCCCGCGGTGCGGGGGAGCCCCGGAGTTTAGGAGGCCCCCACCCCCAGGGCCCCCCCCCTCCCTGTTAAGTTGCTAGGCACCACGGCTTGACTGGCCATCTGGCATACCTGCCGGCCCGGACCACCACCCTACCATCGGACTTCACGATCGCGTCAACCCCCCCCCCCCGTTGGACTTCACGATCGCGTCAACTCCCCCCCCGCCCCCCCGTTGGACATCACGACCTGCGGGGGAGCTCCGAAATATTGCGCAACGCCACTGATCCACATGCGCGATTTGATGCAAGCACGCGGACTTCAGAACACACACATGCACATAGACACACAGAGAGAGACTGCAGGACACATACAGTTATATGTTAAAATATCAGAATGTTTTACCAATCAGGGGGCTGAACTATAGGCGTTGGCAATCCAATATAATAATATCCTGCACAAAAATAAAATATGTAATAATAACAACTCAGATATGGTTTTGTGTAATTTTACACACATGAACAACAATGCCACACTTGCTGAACCTGTACGTGGGTAGTCCCTCGCCAAGCTCCACCCACCATTCCTACTACACCGGGTCCAGAGAGTCCCGATCGTTCACATCAGCGCTTGAACATAAAGACGGTGATCGATAACTTCCGAAGACCATGGCGACGTGTTCCGACAAGTATTTTTTCCATCACGGACTCATGTTGCCAAAAGCGACGCACACGGACGCGAGTTTAAAGTTCGCGGCGGACTTTCAGTTTAACGACGATGACATCGTGATCGCCACATACCCCAAATCTGGCAAGTATTTATTACAGTTTATTACAGTTTATTACAGTATGCCAACACGTTGACAAGGAGACACCACGCTTGTTGTGAGCAACTGAGGAGCCTATAGAAAAACATACGTTATGTAATGAACATACAAGATACAAGATATTTGTATTGGCCATTGGAAGTACATTGGAATGCTTACTCCCCATTCCCTCCCGCAGTATACATCTCCAAAACAATACCATACAAATACAAATAATATATACAATAAAAATAAATAAAAATAAACAAAAAAAGAGCAGCAAAGTGACTGTTAAATGATATGTGCATGTGTTGAATGTACATTTGTATATATATACTGTATATTTTTTTTTAGAACATGGATGGGGTTAGGAATGTCATGGGCACAGGCATTGCCAAATATGCAATGAGTCTCATCGACAGTTTACAGCTGTCACTGTTTTATGTTTGCTTCTAGCTATACATTGTTTGGCCGATTGATGATTGGTGTGCTACTTTTAATTCAAACCTGAAGGCACAACGTGGATGCAGGAGATCGTGCCATTGATGGTGAATGGGGGGGACCTGACACCGGTCCAGACCATTCCCAACTGGAATAGAGTTCCCTGGTTGGAGGAGATGGTACTGGCCGACGTTATTGGCACATTGAAATCTCCACGGATGTTGGTCACTCACCTTCCTTACCATCTTATGCCCAGCTCTTTTTTCAGTTCCAGAGCCAAGGTAAATTCAAAACTCCAAAACGCTGTCAGTATGGGATGCTGACAGACATCTGGTTTATAGATGTATAAGCAATGTTCGAGAGGTTAAAAAAATGGGTTATAAGGCAGTATACTCCAGAACAATGTGTCATGTGCTGTCTGTTATGTGCAGGTCATCTACGTGGCGCGGAACCCTAAAGATGTTTTGGTGTCATCGTACCACTTCCACAAGATGGCCATTTTCCTCGATGACCCAGGAACCTTCCAGGAGTTCAATGACATATTTCTTAAGGGCAGAGGTCAGAGGATAAAGAATGATATTAGAGTATTCGGTTTTCTTTTCAGACTAGACACACATCACAATGCTGTATACGGCTGTGCACTAACTCTGATGCCCTCTGCTTCTGGAGTGAACCAGAGGTAACCACTGACACCTGTCTTGTTTCTAGTTATGTTTGGAAAATGGACGGACCACGTCAAGAGCTGGAGACATACAGATCTGGGAGACAGAGTACTGTACGCCACATATGACGAAATGGTTCAGGTAATACTATTATTACCATTATTACTATTATTACTACTAATATTATTATTATTATTATTATTATTATTATTATTATTATTAATACGGCACGCAGAGCTCTCTTAAACATGCCTGTTGTGTGTGTTGCGTATAAGTCCCCACTGTATCTGTAGTATTTTCATTGGTATCAGCCAAAAATCTAAAATATGCAGACGCTCTAGAATGTCTGCAATGTGGAATAATTTCAAGGTGCTTGTTATTGGAAGACTTAAATAAATGACTTAAATGATTCAAATTATCCAAAATTTGTTATTGGTAACCCTGGCATCGGCTCACACGCTCTTCTTACACACGTGCAATTCGTCTTGCTCATCACCTCTGTGGTGGACACTTCTCAGGCAGGTCCCATATCTGTCCCCTCTGTACCCCGCAACCTTCCCCACCTGTAATCCCCAGTTAAACAACCGTTCAATTACATTTTAGGAGTTATCTGACTCTTGGTTGCCTGACTCTTGCCAAAGCCTGTTTCTGAACTCTCGCCATTCCGACTAGCAGCCTGTTACTGAACTCTTCCCTGTCCGGTTACCGTATTCACTTTGCCCCGCCTGCCATATTGTTTTTGCTATTTAGTTCAATAAAACCGTTTCGATCAATAGACCATTTTGCTCTTGTTTCCTCTTGTTGTATAATGGCATTCGCCTTATTTGGAAGAACTCATATTCATTACATTCGGTGGGGCCTATGTAACTAAACCATTTCTGATATTGTGGGCTATTCTCCTCAGTGACTGCTGGTTTACACCTCCTCTTTTCTGCTTATTTGTGTGTGTTCCAGAATCTACGTGGAACTGTGGGGGAATTTTCAACATTCCTTGGCACCAACCTCAGCGAAGAAACATTGCAAGGGATAGCCGACCATTGCTGCTTTAAAAACATGTCCGCCAACAGTATGTCCAACTACTCACTGGTCCCAAAGGAGTACATGGACCCTAGCGTGTCCCCTTTTCTCAGAAAAGGTATGTTCTACACTCAAATAAATCCAACACGTTTTGTAGGAACAACTTTAGTTGCGGCAAAACTTATTTCAACCAGGATCAATCTGTAGCACTACTATGTAACCACTAAATCACTATTTATCTCAAATAAGTTGTTTTAGGATTACAATTTTATTTTAATATGTGTGTGGGGGTGTGGTGTGTGTGTGTGTGTGTGTGTGTGTGTGTGTGTGTGTGTGTGTGTGTGTGTGTGTGTGTGTGTGTGTGTGTGTGTGTGTGTGTGTGTGTGTGTGTGTGTGTGTGTGTGTGTGTGTGTGTGTGTGTGTCAGGCATTGTTGGAGACTGGAAAAACCATTTCACCCCAGAGGAGGATCTCCAGTTCTCAGCTTGTATCAATGAGGACATGAAAGGAGAGAGCTATTCTTTCCCCTGGAGCCAGGTTGAATGAACACTAATCCAAAGGATGTTGAACAATAGAAAGAAAACTAAACAGAACTTGAGCACCTGATAGTGAATACGGATGACTAGAGATAAACAAAGACTTTCAGGTGAGGCATCACCTTATCTTTAAGTGTAATTCTGGTGTGATTCTTCATCATTTGCAAATGTAATAATCTTTTTCCTGTGATTTAATCTTGTATGTTGCTGCCTAAGCTCCCTCATATATATTTAATGGTGTGATGGTTCATTCACAAAATATACTAATACCTAAAAACTAAATAACAACAAACTAAACTAAACTAAACTAGTATATAAAAAATATATATAACTAAATGAAATCTAAATGAAATCTAAATGTATTGACAGTTTTATAGAGTTGTATATTAAGTTTTGTTATTTTGCAATTGTATGATTCAGCAGAATATGAGGTGTGCTGCCCTATATTACTTTACATATAATTAACTAATGTATTAAACATGTTATTGTTTCTTTGTACACATTTCTTTATTTTTTTCAGTCTGACAAGCATTGGCTTGATATTTATTTAGAGCACTGCACCACACATCTCAAGGGAGTCCACAAAGCTGCATATACGTATGTTGATATAAAATAAAATTATATAAATATGTTATATATGATATAATATATATATCCGTTCTAAAAACCCAACAAAACATTTAAGAAAATGTTTTGGTCAAACACAGGACACAGGATAACAGCGCCCACTATGGGACCATATGTGGAACGTCACATCCCCCCCTTAAAACAGAGGCCTACCAAAAAGGTCTCTGTAAAATCTGTCCCCAATTTTTCAGCACAACTAATAATCAAAAATACAAATTATAATGATTGTGGGAATACTACCATCCGGCCAGAGGAACTGGGGATCTCCACCACACGGTCTGACCAACTCAACCTCCCCCACAACCTGCCCACCCTCCAGCAATTCCTGGTACCGGGGAAAAGCTCTATTTAAGGAGGGAGGAGCAAGAGAGAGAGAGAGAGAGAGTTAGTTAACAGTCCTCCATCCTGGGCAAAGGAAATGAGTCAGGTTTAGTCACATTATTAACTTTTCGATAGTCTGTGCAGAACCTATCTGTCATGTCTGGTTTTCCTACCAACAAACACGGTGATGCCCAACTGGAGTTTGAAGGAACAGCCAGCCCGTTATCTATTAAATACTGAACCTCAGTATCCATGCGGCGGCGTTTCTCCAGAGGGACTCGATAGAACCGCTGACGAATCGGCTTCGCCTCCCCAACGTCTATGTCGTGCTGCACTAAGTGGGTACAAGAAGGGGTATCCAAAAACAATGAGGGAAATGCAACAAGCAACCCCTCTAACTCTCTACAGTTTCTCTCAGTCAAATGACCAAACAGAACTGATACATCAGCCAACATCTCAGAATTCTTGAGCCGAGGACGCAAAACACCGTCTCCAGGCCCACTCACATCCTCCTCCCACCCTGCTGCCACCACAGGAGTGGATGGAGATGGAGATACCCCATTCACTGTGGTCAACACCACCGGCTTCACCTACCTTCACCACCTACTCATCTACCATCTTCACCGGCTACTCATCTACCTTCACCGGCTACTCATCTACCTTCACCACCTACTCATCTACCATCTTCACCGGCTACTCATCTACCTTCACCGGCTACTCCCATATCAGCCATAATCTTCAGCCCATTTAAAGCGAGTTACTGTGCACACATACAAAACAGAAAAGTAACTAACATACCTCGTAAGAGCTGCCCCGTATCTAACTCCTAGCAATAACTAACTAACCACTCAGCTAGTCTTCAGTGAGTTCACATGCAACTCTTCCACCCGGCAAATGCCTGGTGGCGCCCCCGCGTTCAACACACCAAAAATAACAACCGAAAACAATAAACAAGCGTTAAGCGCTTCTGGTTCTAGCACGGGGGTTCACGTATAGCTCTGATGGTATCTAAACCACCCGCCCTACCTAACCTTCTCTGCTTTGCACAGAACACAGCACTCACCAAACTCCAGCGGAAGATCACAGCCAACACCAAGTTATACATCCTTGTCAGTACAGTCGGACGGCCAGCTCCCCCTCGTCACCAGCACCCAAACCAACATACCAAATATACTAAACAATACATTAAATCCAATCCAACCAAAACCTAATAACTATAAACAATAACCACGCGAGTCCCCCAATATAGAGTTGGACACATCCAATAATTCAATCCCGTATCTTAACCACGAAAAGGGAGAGAATATCGTTCTTACCAAAATCAATCCCGGACGAGCTCCCAATTTGTTACGCTTGCCTGGCTCTTGACAATGCAACAAAGTGGGAGACCACACATGGTTATCATTAATAGTATAATAGAATGTTATATTACAGAAAAGGTTGGATTGAAATAATGATTAGAGAAAATGATAACCACAACTAAAATGGCTGCTGGTCGATGAGAAAGAGAGCGAGATCCATGACCCTGGGCTGATCTTATTGTCTCCAGGACAATTAACAACATTGGGTACACCTGGTGGTCTATCTGGAAACAGAAGAAGACACCCCACACAGGACACAGGATAACAGCGCCCACTATGGGACCATATGTGGAACGTCACACTAACCAACAGACCCCAGTCTGTCAGGTTAGACAATCTCACCTCCTCCACCCTCACCCGGCGTCCCGCAGGGCTGTGTGCTGAGCCCACTCTTCTACTCCCTCTTCACCCACGACTGCACTCCTGTACATGGTGTACATTGTGTCTTCTGAAAACTTGATGACGGTACAAACACCGTCATCAAGTTTTCAGAAGACACAATGGTGGTGGGCCTCATCAAAAACAATGATGAGGCAGCCTACAGGGAGGAGGTCCAGCACCTGGTGGCGTGGTACGCCAACAACAACCTGGCCCTCAACACCAAGAAAACCAAAGAACTCATCATGGACTTCAGGAAGTCCAGAGCTGGCGCACACGCCCCTGTCCTCATCAACTGGGCAGAAGTTGAGCGTGTCTCCAGCTTCAAATTCCTGGGGGTCCACATCTCTGAGGACCCAGTAAAGTGGGATTTTGTAGTCAATTCTGAGTGAGACCCGGAGCCAGTGCAATGATTTGAGTATGGGTGTGATGTGTTCATACTTCCGCACTCTCATCAGGATCCTAGCAGCGCTTTTCTGGATGTATTGCAGCTTCTGGGTGTTCTTGCTAGGAATCCCAATCAAAAGTGTATTACAGTCTAGACAGTTAGTCTAGCCTGCAGGAGACAAAGGCGTGGACAAGCTTTTCAGCATCTGACAGACTGAGTGTGGGGCAGAGTTTAGCGATATTTCTGAGGTGGTAGAAGGAGGTCTTGCATGTTTGTTTGATGTGGGCCTCAAAGGTCAGGTGAGGATCCATTTTAACACCCAGATTGGTAACAGTTGATGAGAGTAAAATGTTCTGACCAGAGATGGTGATGCTGGTAATGGAGGATGAAAGGACCTGATGTGGAGTGCCAACTAGAATGGCTTCAGTCTTGGAGCTGTTTAATTGAAAGAAGTTGAGCTTCATCCACACCTTTATCTCCTCCAGGCATGTGGTTATGTTGGATGATGGCAGAGGTGCGGAGGGGGTTGGGTTTGTTCCGATTTAGAGCTGTGTGTCATCAGCTTAGCAATGGAACGATATTCCATGCTGGCTGATGACACGACCAAGGGGGGACATGTATATGGTGAAAAGGGTGGGGCTGATCCTTGAGGGACACCACAGTTCACAGAGTGTGTTTGTGATTTTGCCGCTCCCAAGGTGACGTTGTCATCGTGGTAATAACAAAGGCCGGTGTCACACCGCCGCTGAGGTGCTGCTGCTGCCGTGGCGGTGATCATTGTGGCCCTAAGTGGCGATGGACTGGCTGGTTCTGGAGAAATTGTGGCCGCACAATGCTGCTGATCCGCCAGGAAGAACTTATCGGCCTCCTCAGCCATCTCCCGGCAATCCTTGATGGCGGTGTTGGCCAATGCAGCCCGCACTTGAGAAGGCGAATGCCTTAAAAACAGTTGGGTAAAGAGGAAACCAGGCCTGTGGTCCCCCAGAATATTTAGCATTCTGTCCATCAGTTCAGACGGCTTGCTCGGTGTCGGAAAGTTCAACGGTTTAAAGAACCACTCTGCCCGATGTTCAGCTTCCGAGGGACGAGACCATGAGGTAATATTTTGTCTCGACCCGGTGATATCTCGCAATGCGAATTGCGCCTCCGTCTTGGCGAACAACGTGGAGGCTGAAGATTCCCAGAACTCCGGCAGCTTGAGAAACACCGCGTTGATCAATATGTTTGTTTGTAGCGGGGTAAAACTAAACTTAACTCCAATACGCAAACCAAAGGCATCTTCACAGGCAAGAAATTGCCAGTAGGGTTCATTTACATTACATTTACATTTACATTTAGGGCATTTGGCAGATGCTTTTATCCAAAGCGACTTACAAGGTGTACATTAGTTGAAGCAGACAATAGCATAACACTGGGGTACACAAACATAAAAATACAGCAGTTCACAAGTATTCATATTAACAAGATGAATAACACAATTTCGTACTGCTAGGTCACCTGCTTAAGTAGCTGTGATAAGAGCGTGTTATCAACATTAAGGATATACACTTGCTAACATATACAACATGCTAAGAGCTATTAATATCAGGACTTAAGCAAGTTTAGGGGTTTCACAAAGGAGAAGGAGGGGTCAAGGAGAGTCCAGGTGGACTCTGAACAGGTGGGTCTTGAGTCTCTTGCGGAAGCTGGCGAGGGACTCTGCCGTCCTGACATGAGACGGGAGTTCATTCCACCACTGTGGAGCCAGAGCCGTGAAGTTCACACACAAAAGGTGAATTATGTCATGTTAATAGTCCTCTACAAGCACTAGCGCTACTGTTACTAGTATACTACGGTGACAACACCACTTCCAGATATAGAGTGGGAGACCCTAATGCAGGGGTATTCAACTAGATTAGGAAGGGGGCCACAATTGTAAAATGTCTTGAAGGCGAGGGCCACAAGACTGTGACAACGAAAATGAACAAATGCCATTGTTATTGTACAACCAACCATGCAATAATAATAATGATTATTGTTATTGTTATTATTATTATTATTGTTGTAGTAGTTGTAGTCGGTGCTGCAGACGTCGAGCGAATATGATTCACAATTGTTATGACAGTCTCCATTGCTTCTTTCAACTCCCCTGACAATTTCGCACACAGAACTGATTGATGTATGATGCAATGCAGTGTGTTCACTGTGGGATGCTCTGCACATAAGCGAGATGCAAAGCCCCTTTCTTTCCCAATCATGGACGGGCAGCCATCGGTAACGAGAAGGTTGATCTTACCTAGATCCAAACCCTTCTCTTCAAAAAAACTCCAAACTGCAGCGAAAATCACTTCACCTGTAGTGCTGGTTATCAGTGGTAAAAGGCATAACAACTCCTCTTTAAAAACGTCACCATCGAAGTACCTCACAAACAGCGAGAGCTGTGCCGTATCTGTTGCATCAGTCGATTCATCGACAGCGATGTACTCTGTAGATTTGAGATCGGCAATTAATGCTGAAAAACAGTCCTCAAACAGTACCTCTACTCTTCGACTTCCCGATGTGTCAGAGTACACTCCTTCACAACTTCAGCGTCAGTGAATGTCTTTCTCTTTTTGGCTAAAGCGATCACTCATAGAGAAGCAGCAGTGGCCTTTTCCTGGGCTGTATAAGCAGTTGTAAGAATAGTGGTTGATGCAGTGTAAGAAGATTTAAGTATTTCTATTTTACCACGTCTAGCTGTGCTACCAGGCGGGTAAGCAGCATTGAAGTTAGCAGCATGCTTGGTCTCATAGTGGCGCCTCACATTAGCAACCTTGCAGACTGAAACAGTTATTTGGCATATTAAACATAAAGGTCTAGGATTGGCGTGCGATGGTAAAATAAATACAAAATCATCAGTCCATTTGGGGTTGAAGTGTCGGTTTTCACCGTCAATTTTCCGCCGTTTCTCTCCGCTCATTTTGGATCAGTAATGAGAGTAACGAGATTGACACGATGTCGCGATAATTACACGCTGATCAGTCCAATGCAAGATTGCCTTTTAAGAACTATTGAGGGAGAAATAATTTGGACTCATTTAATTCGGATAACATAATAGCGAACATATATTGACATTTATTTAAATGATTAAAAAAAAAAAAAAAATTAAATTTTTTTTTTTTTACATTTACACAATATGGAGTGTGTTCCAGGGGCCACGAGAAAGCTCCCCGCGGGCCGGATTTGGCCCGCGGGCCGCCAGTTGAATATCCCTGCCCTAATGTATTGATTTAGCTACGCCAGAGGTAAGCGTTTGGTTTGAGTGAACAGACACGTTTTTCAGAATATAGACACAATTTTTATTATGTTTTTGGTTGGAGAACCAGTTTGCTTCAGGGTCTTTGTCACACCAAAATGCCCCATGCCACGTGGCCCATGATGAAGCTGTAGCACCTCAGCCCTCTTCATTTCTGGGACCACCAGCTGCCAATGGGCCTCGTCTGGGGCCGGCTCCACCCAACACCTCTTCAGCAGACCATTCCTCAGCTCAACTCCTGGCCATGAGACCACAGTCGGAGATAGTCGGAGAGCATCAGACCACCTCTTCCAAGGCGGGCGAACACCCTTTTCCACCCACTCTATGATGACCTTGAGATCATGATCGGCCTCTTGACATTGCCTCTATTGAGCAGTCTCTGCAGGTAACATGGCTTGACACCTGACTGGATCTGGGGTCTGATTCCTATCTTGTCTGGCTTCAGTGCCTCGCAGTGGAGGCACTCTGATGTGCTCTGAAGTCCATCTGCACCCCCTCCCGGTGTTGTATAGTGTACTGGAGCGCTTGTAGTTCGATCCACCGGGCGACTTTGCCCTCTGGTTCAGGGAAGGAAAGAAGCCACTTCAAAAGGAGCATGGTCCGTGCGGATAGTAAAGGGAAGGCCACAGAGTGGTGGAAGTGCTTTGTGCCTTCCAGCTCCTTGCGAGTCACGCTATAATTCCTTTCAGGTGTGTTAAAACTTTGACTATAGTAAGCAATGACGCGCTCACCATCTGAAGAATCTTGGGCCAAGACAGCCCCGAGGCCTTCATCACTGGCATCGGTATCCAGTATGAATGGTTGCAGGAGTGGCCAGCACAGGTGCCTCACAGAGGATCTTCTTGATGGAGTCAAATGCCTGCTGTTGGTCATTGTCCCAATCAAACACATTCCCTTTCTTCATAAGCCGGTGTAAAGGGGCTGCTCTAAGTTATTTTAGGTTTTCTGGGCATGGCCAATGGCCAGCGGCTACCTTCTCATCTTCTGTTTTTATGCTCTCACCTTTAACTCAATGGCCGAGAAAGAACACCTCTCGTAGCAGCTTGCATTTCTTGGGGTGTAGCTTGAGGCCTGCATTTGTTACCCTTTTCAACACCTCTTCTAGGGCCCACATTGCCATCTCCAAATACAGTCCATGTGCCAGCAGGTCACCAAGGTAAACAACACAATGTTCACGGGGCATCCCAGACACCACCCTCTCCATCAATCTTTCGAAGGTGGCCGGTGCATCACTCAGTCCGAACGACATGGTCTTAAACTGCCACAGCCCCCTGCCAGTGGTAAATGCTGTCTTGGGCCTATCCTCATGAGCCATGTCTACCTGCCAATAGCCAGAGCGCAGGTCTAATGAGGAGAACCAGGTAGACCACCTCACCATGTCCAGGGAATCATCAATGGGTAATGGATATGAGTCCTTGGTAGTCACATAATTTAGCCGCCAGTAGTCGACACAGAACCTCCAAGTACCATCTTTCTTGGGCAACAAGACGATAGGTGAGGCCCATGGACTAACCGAGGGCTCAATGATCCCTTCAGCTTGCACCTCTGCCAAAGCATCTTGCGCAGCTGCCGTACTGTCGTACTGGTGGCAGGCGGCTCGGCCGTTGATGAATAAGATGGGCATCTCCAGTATGGATTTTATGTTTTATGTTGATGTCACATCACTTGGAGTAGCAGCAAAGCTATGGCGAAACTTGAATAGGAGATCCCATAACCCAGCGTTTCCCAACCTTGGGGTCGCGACCCCAAATGGGGTCGCCTGATATGCAAATGGGGTCGCCTAAAAAAGATATATATATTAAAAAAATATATATATATAAATTTATTTTTCAATTTAAATCAAGTTTGTTTCTTACAAGTTTCATTTAAATAAGAAAACGTAAAAACGTATTAAAAGAATTGCTTATGTTGCATGAACCTTGACGTGACGTCATTCAGCGCAGTGGTAGCCTACACGCTGTTCTCTGGGTAGCCAACACGTACGAGCGAGCTTTCTAGCAAGTGAACAAGAAAATGGACAGATTTCTCAATCGAGCTCCCCCATCCGCATCAACAAGTGAAACTGATCATTTAGCTTTAAAACGCAAATATGACGAATCGTATCTTCAATATGGATTTACGAGCGTCATCGAAAATAATGAAGAAAAACCAAAATGCCTCTTGTGTGGTAATGTACTGTCCACGGAGAGTATGAAACCAAATAAACTTATAAGACATTTTGAAACGACGCACAAAGAATACATGGGCAAGCCAAAATCATATTTTGAAAGAAAACGTGATGAGCTGAGCAGGCAGCGGGTGCACTTCAGAAAGACCATGACAATTAGTGAGAAAGCTCAGCGAGCATCTTTTGAAGTTAGCTATCGCGTAGCCAAGGCTATGAAGCCGCACAGCATTGTGGAGACATTGATACTACCCGCGGCTATTGATATGGTCACAACAATGTGTGGCGAAGTAGAAGCAGAAAAACTAAAGAAAATACCGGTATCTAATAATACAGTGAAGCGAAGAATTCAGGCCATAGCTAAAAACCAAGAGAGCACTCTTACTGAGCGACTTCAGAACTCCTCCGCATATGCTCTACAGATGGACGTTAGCACGGAAGGGAAAAATGCCCATGCTTTGACTTTTGTTCGTTACCTACACGAGAATTCATGAGGATATTTTGTACTGCCTTCAACTTCCTGAGCACGAGACAGCACAGAGCATGTTTGCTGTCCTGCAAACGTTTATGGAGGAGGGATCGGATGGGGGGATTTTGCACAGACGGAGCTCCATCAATGGCCGGCCGGCGGGCAGGCCTACGCATGCTAATCATGGATGTGTCCCCGTCTGCTATATGGACGCATTGTATGATACACCGCGAGCAACTGGCAGCAAAGGAACTGAGCGTGGCCCTCGCAGATGTATTACAGCAGGTAACTACCATGGTCAACTACATCAAGCCACATCCACTGCGTGCACGCTTATTTGCAAAGCTTTGCAGTGATATGGGCTCTGAGCATGATCATTTGCTCTTTCACACAGAGGCACGGTGGTTGTCAAGGGGCAGAGTGCTGCAGAGATTTTTCGAACTGAAAGATGAATTGTTGGCGGGGGTTTATCGCGGCCACAGAATGTCTGATCATGGGGGGGGGGGGGGGTGCTATCGCGGCCACAGAATGTCCAATCATGGGGGGAGGGTAAATAGCTGGGGTCTCGAAAAATGTCTGACCTAAAATTGGGGTCCTTGGCCAAAAAAGGTTGGGAACCCCTGCCATAACC
Source organism: Muraenolepis orangiensis (assembly GCA_027704905.1). Lineage (NCBI taxonomy): Eukaryota > Metazoa > Chordata > Actinopteri > Gadiformes > Muraenolepididae > Muraenolepis > Muraenolepis orangiensis. The sequence goes on from CM051008.1 coordinate 28,093,828, forward strand.
CCTTCTGCTTCTCTGGCTCAAGGTCTCTCTGGCTTGTCTCCAAGACAAGGTTAATGGCAGTAAGAGCTCTGGATTAAACATCCTCCTGGCAATTTTGTTCTGTTTTTGCAGACCTAACTGTTGCTGCCTCTGGACACTGGAAACGCACCAGCTGGATCTCAGTGTTTCTCTGTGGCTTGCGTTCCTTCCTAAATTAGAGAAATGGCTTTGCCACCCTAAAGCACCATCGTTCCAGTCAGCAAGTCCAAACATACTTGCCCTTTTCTAAGGAAGTCTAGGTCCAGCAGGCAGTGCTCTCCTAATGCTTTCTCGTAACGGTGGAACCTGTATCAAGAAGTGCACTTATTGGGTGGCTCTCAACTAATACTGGAACACGACAACAGTTAGAGGAGAACAAGGCGAAAGTGGTTATATACCGCAAACTAGGAAGAGGTATAATGGGTGAAACAGGGACGGGGGAGATCTGGCCCGGTGTAACCCCCTCTACACCAGGCTGGAGGCATTTCCCGATAGAGGGAGAGCAGAGTCAGGGACGTGACATTGGCAGCGCAGGTGACCCTTCTGGTTGCAGCGCCAGCATGTCTGATGTGTTACATGTGTCAGGAGGCGTAACATTTGGGTGTTTGTTGGTGGGTGAGGAGGCTTCGCCACTCAGCTTAAGGGCACGGGGCTGGGGTGACACCACCACTGAGGTGCCATTGCAACAGTCTGGAGTCCTGGTGTGAGAAGGTCCTCATGGAGAGTGTTTGGGCGCCCTGGCTGCAGACGTCTCTACCCCCCGGTTTAGCCCAGCAGACCAAGAGGACCTTGACTTGCTGCTTCCTGGTCCATCAACGAGACTCTACAGGAGGCGGAGCTGGAGGAGGGGGTGGACAACGGGGATGGGGACCCCGTCTGCCGGGTGTCTACCCTAAATTCCCCAGCCACGCCAACGACCGCTGCGGGATACCACCTGCTGTCATGGCAACAATACCATACTTTGCTGTACTAGACTATGCAATACTATTCAGTATATACAAAGTGTCAAAACCATGGATCTGCATGAGTGTTGAACGTCTTGTTTCATATGCAGTGTATTGTATATAACCATAGTTATATGTATGTTACACAGGGAGGTCCTCTTGTGGGGAAGTTACTTGCCCTCTTGTGCTCAAATAACGCAATTTAAAAGTAATTAATCTTAAAGATCTGTACAATCCTATCTAGAATATGAATATATCCACAGATCCAGCTCACTCTCCTAGAGCATGGAAATGAGGAGATGGAGAAACGTTACTAAATAAAAGATGTGGCGGTGACCTGCTCCTCAATTACTGCTCCATAACTGTTAAAGAGGCATCCTGCAGCAGGTCTGGTGTGGGGAGGACCTGCTCCTCCATAACCGTTAAAGGGGCATCCTGCAGCAGGTCTTGTGTGGGGAGGACCTGCTCCTCCATAACTGTTAAAGGGGCATCCTGCAGCAGGTCTGGTGGGACGAGGACCTGCTCCTCCATAACTGTTAAAGAGGCATCCTGCAGCAGGTCTTGTGTGGGGAGGACCTGCTCCTCCATAACTGTTAAAGGGGCATCCTGCAGCAGGTCTGGTGGGACGAGGACCTGCTCCTCCATAACTGTTAAAGAGGCATCCTGCAGCAGGTCTTGTGTGGGGAGGACCTGCTCCTCCATAACTGTTAAAGGGGCATCCTGCAGCAGGTTAGGTGGGACGAGGACCTGCTCCTCCATAACCGTTAAAGGGGCATCATGCAGCAGGTCTGGTGGGACGAGGACCTCCTCATCTGCCTCTCCTGACTTCTGAAAATGTTTTGAATAAATCACATTAATTACATTTAAATAATAATTACACAATTCAAGAATGGCAGTGTTTTACTGGAGTCAATAGCTGCAGTATACAAGTTAAATGGCGGAGGTTTAATTGATTTAATAATAATTCTAATTGTTTCTTGAACAAGATTCAAGATGTTTTTTGTTATTTCCCATATGTCTATGGCAAAAAATGTGTATAGTATACTTCATATAGTATACTATACTATATACGACTGATTCATCCAAAACGTACCTCTACCAGCTGAGTCAGCAGGGGGTCAAAGACCATGTATTTAAGCCTTAGGTCCTGGACAGGAAGCGGGGCTGTAGGCACCTTCATTTTAGGAAAGTTGTAGCAGAAGTCTGCCTTCTGCTGAGCTGTCAGGGGCCCTGGAATTCATAAAAGAAAACTTTTAGAATTCAATATATCCCAACAACAATACAATGATAATCAACATCATCATAACAATAGTAATACATCTGCATTTAAAAAAAGGGTGCTACTTACCGACTTTGCTCACAATTCTTCTAATTTCGGTCAAATACAAGCTGACATCAATAAAGGCTACCGAATTGGCCATCTCCAGGATGGTCATTCCTATGGCCCACACATCAGAAGCCCTGGAAGAAAAATATGCTGTATTACGGTATGTCATGAAAACACAACAGCAATACACACTTTGATTGATTTGTGTGTAGCAGTGCCTTCCGTTGAGGACACTCACTTTGAGTAGGAGGGGGCTCCTATCAGAACCTCTGGGGGCAGGAAACCCGGAGTACCGAGATGTTCATCCTGGAGGTTGTCGGGCTCCACCACTCGGCAGCTGCCGAAGTCCGCAACCTTGACCACACCGCAGCTGGACACCAGCATGTTGTCTGGTCTTATGTCCCGGTGGAGGACCTGTTAAATAAAGAACCATACAAGGCTTATTACTGTGTAGTGTCTGCTGTGGCTGTAAAGATACACAAGCCATAACCACACGCGGACAAACTCCAGGTTTGCAAAGTAAAAGTCCTGCCAACAAACAGATTTCCTCCTGTGTATTCTTTGTCTTTGAGGTAATCTCAGTCGATCCAGATCTTGAGGGGGGGACATTTACTTTGTAGTATTTTCCCACTGTTAATAGATCTAGTAGATCTAGTTTGGTATAGTTGACAAGATGCAAGTGAAGTGAACCGGGTGTCTTACATTGAGGCTGTGGAGGTACTTGACCCCATGAAGGATTTGGAAGGTGTACTTCTGCAGCAACTTGGGATTCAGAGCCCTCGAACACTGCTTCAGTTCATCAGTGATGCTGTGATCCATGAGCTCGAACACACAGCGCAGGCTCCCACGATACAGAAAGTGGGAGAACACCTGAATCACGTTCTCGTGTTTCAGTGTCTGTTAAACACAAGGGGGGAGAAAAAGAGCATACAGTGTTTAAGGATGCATGTAGGCTATTAATGATGATACAATCCACAAATAGGGTTTTTTACCGAGAGCAGTGTGTACTCGATGGCGATGGCCTTCTCCATCTCCTTTGGTGGCAGTTTCTTGAACTTGAACCATGTGTGAATGTAGTCCTAAAGCCATGACTCTCCGAGCCATCCTCGGAGAGTCATGGCTTTAGGACTACATTCACACATGGTGGCAGACATGAGGAAACACGAGGAAACTTCCTGCTATATCACATATTGCGAGCGCGATGTGTTAAAGTGCCGCCCAGCGCTCCGCGGTGCGTCTCCTCATCATCCTGTTGGTTTAACGCGCTGCCTCTCAGTTCATTCCCAGGTGGAAACACTGGAACAGCTGGAAACACTGCACTGTAAGGGAGGAGTCGTCTAAACCGGAGACTATGATTCATCTGAGTAAAACAAAATAGTTTGCGTTAAAGTCTCTAGATTAATCACATGCGTCAACGCGTTAACTTTGACAGCCCTAATTAAAATGTTTCGAAAGAAAAGTCAAAGCATTAGAACGTGTCACATGTTTTGACAATCAATTACTTAAATTAGCCTTTGATTATGTTCTGGCCCGCCATCTAGTGGCTCAGAAACAAATTGGCCCAAGGCCAAACTTACTTGCCGACCCCTGGCCTAAACCCTCGAAGGGCCCCACAGGGACACAAGAAGGGCATTGGGCTTTTCAGCGCGCGGGCTGAAAAGTTGGGGAACACCTGGTCTACAGAAGGTCCAGTTGTGATAGACACGCTTCGCCACTGATGTATATGTATATGTATATGTATGTGTATATGTATATGTATATGTGTATGTGTATGCATATGTTTGTGTATATGTATGTGTATGCAGTGTGCGAACTATACCACGGTCTCCGGGGGAGCCGGTATATTTTTTTTGGGGGGGGGGGGGGGGGGGGTGGAGGGGGTAAATGCTGATCCGTGCATTAATAGCAACAGCACAGACGTAGGCCTATTATAAAAAGAAAATCTGTTGCACACGGGGTGGTGCCACAGGTCTACATTTACATGAAACGTCCCGATGGATCATGTCAACATATTTCCCGAGCATGTATGGGCTACGCAAACTTCAATCAACTTGATAATAAATAATCCACGGACCACCAATGTAACGTTTGACTGTTTAATTAAATCAACTTAAAATGACTCAAAAACAGGCTACGTTGTTTCACATGGGCTATAGCCTATTATGGCTGTAGCCCACACAGAGCCGAACACACGCGATAAGAGCAGCCAGCGGCACCAACCATGAACAATATTAATATTAATAATACAGCTACAGCACAACACAACCCTCTCACTGCCTGGAGAGACGCGACGCCGCACACACAACGATGCACATAGCCCTTCTCTCATAAGTAGGAGCTCGTGAGTGAGCGGGTCGTGGGTGGAGCTGCGGGCAGCGTGCAAGCAGGCGACACTTTTTTCATGAATCATAAACTCTAAATATAATTTTATTTCACTTATTTTACACCTTTGAAAAAAAAAAACATGCCCAAAATGGAATTTATTTGGTCATCATATCAGTATTTTAGAGAGCTCCTCCCAAATTTCACAAACCATGTTCCCAGGGGAGCTCATGTCACCACTAGGGGAGCTATAGCTCCCCCTGCTCCCCTCCAGTTCGCACCCTGCACATCATTGTGATCGAGGACATCTGACAACATTTGAATCAAATGTGTGTCCTCATGCACCTCCTCCATCACAATGCAATCTTGCTGCGGTCCACGCATGGATGTATTAAAAGAGGGTCCACGCCACGCCGGCTGGCCCAGTTAACGGACGGCGACTAGAAAGGCCACACTTGTGCCACGCTTTTATATAGCGTAAATATCACCTCCTACTGGCGCAAATTAAATATTAAATATTTCTAACAAAATTGTCCATGAGGTGCATTTTTCTCAAGCACTTTTCCAGACATGGAAGTAACAATTTTCAAATTCCATGACTTTTCCATGTTTTCCATGTTCTACTACTTTCCCTTTTAGCTAGGTGACGCAGGTGGGCGGGACTTACCCTCTGTACATAGGATATTATACTGACAGAATACCTCCAGCATGCTCTCAATCTGTCCTTAAGGCAGTGGCGAAGCGTGTCTATCACAACTGGACCTTCTGTAGACCAGGGGTTCCCCAACTTTTCAGCCCGCGACCCCCAACATAACAGACCCCCCCCCCCCCCCTATCACCGGAGGGACTGGAACATTAAAAACAAAGTGTGCGCAGATCTTCACCATCGAGAACATCGTGAAGTCCAAGGGGGGGGGGGGTAATCGTGATATTGAAAATTGTGTGTGGCTTTTTTTTCAGCTGCAAATGATACTGTCGTGAATCTGTCGGAATCAAAATTCCTTTATTCGTCACCCGTACATATATAAAAATATCTATGCACACGTTATTATTAACAATAAAAACCTCATGGTCACATCAAGAGGATTCTGAAATCATCTCGCGACCCCCCCCCCCCCTCGGGGTCCCGCGCACCCCCCCCCCCCCCCTCGGGGTCCCGCGACCCCCACTTTGGGAACCCCTGCTGTAGACCACCACCCACACCATCACCACCACCATTCGAAAATTCAGTTGTTCTAGTCAGACGGACGTCACGGAGGAGTCACTTTATGCCTTATCTCATTTAGGAAGATCAGATTGTCGCAGCCAATTCCCAAGTGTACCCTAGTTGTAAAGCAGAGTCCATGTAGTGAAGTAACAGACCACCACAGACCACCACACAGGCTATCGGTTAAAGGGCCGGTCTAACACGCTTCACGTGAAAAGGCTTAACGTAACTTTGGAACTTTAAGTTCCAAAATAGCGATCAATAATCACCAAATGTCTCTGGCATATGTCTTGTCATTAGCACTTTCACCTGTCAAAATGAAAGTGAAAAGGTGAAAGTGCTAATGACAAGACATATGCAAATTAGGTGATTATTGATCGCGGTTTTGTAACTCTTAGTTACGTTAAGTCTTTTCACGTTAAGCGATGCAAAGAAAGATCAAGTCCAAACTCTCAATTCAAATGCACAACAATGCTTAACAAACCCAAGACAGCCATTAACTAATCAGTCAACAAGTGTGTGGGAACAAAATGCACCAACCAGCGCAACGAGACGCAACACTGAGACAAAACCAGCAAAGACAAATGAGTCTCACTCACCAATGATGTTCACTTAAAGACCAAATCCATTCTCCTGTCCTTCTGGATGAATGGTTCGACCACCATCAGGTCATAAAGATGATCGCTTTTCAGATCCAAAATAAGTTCCAATTCCCTGCTCTCTTGTCGGTCCCAAATAGCAAGCACTCCCATCAGTAGAGCCTCTTGTGGCTAGTAGAGCCCGTTAGCCACGGGTATCGTTCCCAGTTGCTACTCTGAAAATGGCGAACATAGCCTGCTTTAAGTACTTGAGTCAGCTCCAGATTGTCAGGTGTTGGACGGCCTTTTTTAATTATGTCCATCTTAACATTAAATGGTCGTCTTGAAAATGGTTCAGACAATAAATCCGCAACGACATCATCTTCACCGTTGCCATTTTGACGTAAAAAAAACAACGTAGAAAACGTAACACTACGCTAGATCCACTCTCGCGCCAGCCACCACCTTGCACCTTCTAGCTCCCTATTGAGCTGCGGGGAAATCTAAAAGAATACGCCCATTGGCTACAAATCACGATATGATTGGTTGATCAAATTGTCAATCCAAACGTACGCTCTCATTCAGTCTAAGGGCCAATGTCAGCGGGAATACTTTGGTTGAAGGATATTCTTCCCAGCAACCCAGAAACATATCTGATTGGTTGCATTGTTTTTCCAACACAAAACCACTCAAATGCGTCGTGCATGGACCGAGAAAGACAAACAAATCAACGTAACACTGTAATATAACAGATACGATTCTCATTTATTCATTTTATTTAAATTTTATTAAATGTTATTAAATTGTATTACATTTTATTAATACAATTAATTCGATTTTTTGGTTTCATCTGAGAGTTCCAGGGTCTTCTCTGAATACCTTGAAGGCCCTGACGCTTCACCACTGCCTTAAGGGGTTCTCAGGGGTTCTCAATTGTTTTGTGTCCCAGGGATGAAAAATTCCATGGACCCCCTCAAAATCGTAACACAGATTAAACATACACTTACTACCTTCTAAAACTTTTCAACCTTAATACCAGTTTCAAAGTAATAAACAGAAACACATTACAACTTGAATCATGTAACTATCACTTATACGGTTTTAAACAGTGTCATTTTTATTAACACTAACAACAGTAACAAGACATAGTCCTATGACTATGAACAGTAACAAGACATAGTTCTATGACTATGAACAGTAACAAGACATAGTTCTATGACTATGAACAGTAACAAGACATAGTTCTATGACTATGAACAGTAACAAGACATAGTCCTATGACTATGAACAGTAACAAGAAATAGTTCTATGACTATGAACACTAACAAGACATAGTTCTATGACAATGAACTGTAACAAAATGTAACAAGAAATCATTGGCAAAAACTCTGAACGAATCATAACAGAAGTGATCAAAACAGCGTTCCAGAACACATAGTAATTGAGCACATGCCTGTGTTTTTTGGCGGATGTATTCCTCGCTCTTTATATTATATATTATTTCGCGTTGTCCTTATATTAAATATAATTATATTCTGGGTGCTTTGTAATCCGATGTCGCTTTCACACATGGCCCATTCGCTGAAACAAACAAAATCCTCGATATAATTGTCGTTGAATTTTCTCAATTTAGATTGTTTGGGCTTAGCGTAAATTGACGATGTGGACTGACTGAAATATTTCTTAAGTATTTTGCTGGCCAGCTAGCGGGATGGGAAATAAAACAAGCTTCGCCGCAGCCGAAAAGGTTTGTTGCGCGTAAAGTGAATGAGTCATGATTGACGTGATGTGTCACAATCACATCAGTTTCTATTGGCCCTAAGCTAACATACTTTTACTTACTTTAGGCCTTTAAATTCCCAAAGGAACATAGGCCGTCGACGAAGCTCCTCCATCCTCTTCGGTCTTGTGCCCTCCGCTCCAGATCTTGCCAGGACAGCCCTTCTTTCTTCATCTCCTGTTCTGTGGTTCTTCTCCAGGTGGTTTTTGGTCTGCCTCTCTTCCTCCTGCCCTGTGGGTTCCATGTCAGCCCGCTTTGTGATTGATTTCTTTCTTCTGAGTGTGTGACCTATCCACTTCCACTTCCTCCTCCGGATTTGAATTTCTATTGAGTCTTGTTTGGTGAGTTCCCACAGGTTGGCGTTAGAGATGGTGTTGGGCCAGTATATTCCCAGGAGGCGTCTGAGGCACCGGTTGGTGAAGGTCTGTAGCTTAGTGGTTGTGGTTTTCCAGGATTCTGAGCCATATAATAGAGTGGTCTTTACGTTTGAGTTGAAGATTTGAAGCTTGGTCTTGAGTGACAGGTTTTTTGCCTTCCAGATAATATTTAGCATGTTGAATGTTGTCCTTGCCTTTCCAATCCTGGCTTGAACATCGTCTTCTGTACCCCCTTCCACAGAAATGATGCTTCCAAGGTAGGTGAAGCTGTTTACATCCTCTAATGGGTTTTGTTCCATGGTTATGGGTGTGTTGTTCTTGCTGTTGATACGCATTACTTTGGTTTTGGATGAGTTTATTTTGAGCCCGAGCAGAGCAGCAGTTTCTTCCAGTTTTCCTGATTTTTCCTGCATCTGTTGATGTGTGTGAGCCAGTAGTGCCAGGTCATCAGCGAAATCTAGATCTTCCAGCTGCTCTGTCAAGCTCCATTGTATGCCGGTTTTTTTGTTGCTGGTTGTTACTTTCATCACCCAGTCTATGCAGAGGAGGAAAAGAAAGGGTGAGAGCAGGCACCCCTGCCGCACACCAGTCAGGACCTCGAAAGCTTCTGATATACATCCTTCATGGAGGACTTGACATCTCATCCCTTGGTAGGTGTTCCTTATGATGTTGATGATCTTTGCTGGGATCCCATAGTGGGCCATCAGTTTCCACAGCGTTTCCCTATCCACGCTGTCAAAGGCTTTCTCAAAATCTATGAAGTTCACATAGACAGAAGAGTTCCATTCAATGGACTGTTCGATGATAATTCTAAGGGTGGCGATTTGGTCTCCACAGGATCGGTTGTTTCTGAAGCCAGCCTGGTTTTCCCTCAGTTTCTCATGGACCCCCTTCTGGAGCCTTTCCAGCAGGATGTGGTTGAGCACCTTCCCCGCTGTTGACAGGAGCATTATTCCTCTGTAGTTTTTACATTCCCTGAGGTCTCCTTTCTTGGGGATTTTCACGATGTGGCCATCTTTCGCAGATGGGCATTTTCTTCTCCAGATGGTTTGCATGAGGTGGTGAAGCATGTTGGTGGAGGTTTCAATGTCCGCCTTAAGAGCTTCTGCTGGGATCCCGTCTGGTCCCTCTGCTTTCCCTCCTCTTAAGGCCTTAATGGCTTTTCTGGTTTCTGTCTTGGTGGGGGGGTTGCAGTTTATCTCCACAGATTTGGGGCTGGTGGGATATCTGCTTCCAGTTGAGGAGGCTGCCTGTTGAGCAGATCTCTGAAGTGTTCAGTCCATCTGTTCAACTGTTCTTCCTTGGTTGTGAGGAGTACGCCCTGTGGGTTTTTGATGTGTGCCTGTGTGTGTCTGAATTTGCCTGTGAGCTTTTTGGTAGTTAGGTATAGGTCCTTCAGGTTGTTCTTTCCCGCTGCTTCCTCTGCCTGTTGTGCTAAATCCTCAATGTATTTCTTCTTGTCTCTGCTTACACTTCTTTTCACTTCCTTGTTTGCTGCTGCAGATTCTTTTGCTGGCTGTTTTCTATTTACTGCCTCTTTTTTCTTCCTCCTCTCGATCACTTTTCTGTCTGAATCCCCGGATAGCCAGGGTTTGTTGGCTGTCTTCCTTCTCCCTACCACTTTCTCACATGTATCTTTCCACATGGTTTTCAGACCCTTCCATATCTCCTCCACTTCATTTAAGGTTTCTATTTCTAGCGCTTGATACCGGTTGTGAAGTTCCACTTTGTAGAGTTCTGATGTACCTATATCCTGAAAAAGCTGTGTGTTGAATTTGACCCTTCCTTCCCTGTGCTTCATGCGTTTTAACTTCAGCTGGATCTTTGCTGTAAGGAGGTGGTGGTCAGATCCTGCGTCTGCTCCTCTTCTGACTCTGACATCCAGCAAGGAGTGCCTAAACTTTTGGCTTGGTCAGGAGACACCCAGGTGGCTTTATGGATGTTCTTGTGTTGGAATACTGACCCACCGATGACCAAGTTGTTATCTGCACAGGCTGCTGCGAACCTCTCTCCATTTGCATTCATGGTGCCTAGTCCTTCTCTACCCATAACCGGTTCAAAGCCGTTGTTGTTTCCCCCTATCTTAGCGTTCATGTCTCCCATCAAGATTATGATGTCCTTTCCTTTCCTGTCCTGGAGAATGGTGTATAGTTGGTTGTAGAATTGATCCTTGGTTTCATCATCAGTGTCATTGGTGGGGGCGTAGCATTGTACCACTTGGAGGTTTATTTTCTTGTGTGTGGTTTGGAATTTGGCTGTGATGATCCGTGAGTTGATGGGTTCCCAGCTGATAAGGGCCCTCTGTGCTTCTTTGGACAGCATGAACGCTACTCCCTCAGTGTGTGGTGCAGAGTCCTCTGGATGTCCTGAGTAGAGTATGGTCTCTCCACTCGCCAGCTTGACCTGCCCTGACTGTAGCCACCTGGTTTCCCCCAGACCAAGGAGAGATATCCCGTACCTCTTCATCTCCTCCGCAATCACTGCTGCCTTTCCTCCAGCATACATGGTCCTCACGTTCCATGTCGCTATGGTGGTGGGACGCCTCGAGGTCAGAAGCTTCGAGCGTACAGTCTCCTTGCGGTTTTCCATGCACGCCGTCATAGTCTCTTTAGCTTGGGACGCTGAAGAGGCTTCCTTCACAAGACGTAAGGATTTTTTAAGTTTCGTCGACGTTTCTGTAGCTATAGGTTTTTTTTTACGGGATGGGGTCGCTGGCCCCACGCCCAACCCCCATCTCTGGGGGAGGGTTTTGGAGTTGGCTTGTTAGTCCTCTTCCCACGCCTATTGTCTTCCAGGTGGTGGATTGCAGCCTCATACCACGTGGGGCCAGACAGGCTGAGGGTTGTGTACAAGCTGTCTCGGCACGTCAAGCCCAACCAACTCCTGCTACTGTGTATTGAGAGCTGCACTAGGCGAGCTAACCCTACCAGCAACGCAAGACAGCCTAAGCTAACATGCGTGGGAGAAATTAACACTATACGCGTGTTTGATTGGCGCAAATGGTCCTCGTCTGTAGATATGCATTTTTCTCTGTAGATACAGTGCAGTTTTATAATAAATATATATACATATCTATATATAGATATATCTATATATATTTTTTTACCACACCATTACAGATATATAGAATGTTCTCATTCTCAAATGATTTAGTTCCATGGTTCATCTAAAACTCTTTGTGTATCTCTAATTATTCAAAAACCACATCATATCAGGTGCTCAAATTTGGTTTATTTTTATTTTTATTGTTGTTTATCCGAAATCTTTGGAGTAGTGTTCATTCAACCTGGCTCCAGGGGAAAGAATAGCTCTCTCCTTCCATCTCCTCATTGATACAAGCTGAGAACTGGAGATCCTCCTCTGGGGTGAAATGGTTTTTCCAGTCTCCAGCAGTGCCTGACACACACACACACACACACACACACACACACACACACACACACACACACACACACACACACACACACACACACACACACACACACACACACACACACACACACACACACACACACACACACACACACACACACACACACACACACACGCACTTATTATTTTAGATGAAAAGTGATGTAGTGGTGACATTCTAGTGCTACAGATTAATCCTGGTCCTAATCTCAAATTAAATGCACAAAGTTTTAAAATTCAAACATTCAGGCCACACCCTGACTATTCTGATTATACAAAACTTAACCTTTTTGTTAAATAACATATAAAAATAAATTGTATTCTCTGAACGTTTTCAACCTAATATATTACATGAAGTGTAGAACATACCTTTTCTGAGAAAAGGGGACACGCTAGAGTCCATGTACCCCTTTGGGACCAGTGAGTAGTTGGACATACTGTTGGCGGACATGTTTTTAAAGCAGCAATGGTCGGCTATCCCTTGCAATGTTTCTTCGCTGAGGTTGGTGCCGAGGAAAGTTGAAAATTCCTGAAGAGTCCCACGTAGATTCTGGGGCCCACACAAGTAAGAACAAGAGGACGTTTAAACCAGCAGTCAATGATAACAAGCCTTGAAACTATTCCACAATGCAGACATTCCATAGCGTCTGCATATTTTCGATTTTTGTCTAATACATACATTGGGAACTTATACGCAACACACACAACAGGCATGTTTAAGAGAGCTCTGCGTGCCGTATTAATAATAATAATAATAATAATAATAATATTAGTAGTAATAATAGTAATAATGGTAATAATAGTATTACCTGAACCATTTCGTCATATGTGGCGTACAGTACTCTGTCTCCCAGATCTGTATGTCTCCAGCTCTTGACGTGGTCCGTCCATTTTCCAAACATAACTAGAAACAAGACAGGTGTCAGTGGTTACCTCTGGTTCACTCCAGAAGCAGAGGGCATCAGAGTTAGTGCACAGCCGTATACAGCATTGTGATGTGTGTCTAGTCTGAAAAGAAAACCGAATACTCTAATATCATTCTTTATCCTCTGACCTCTGCCCTTAAGAAATATGTCATTGAACTCCTGGAAGGTTCCTGGGTCATCGAGGAAAATGGCCATCTTGTGGAAGTGGTACGATGACACCAAAACATCTTTAGGGTTCCGCGCCACGTAGATGACCTGCACATAACAGACAGCACATGACACATTGTTCTGGAGTATACTGCCTTATAACCCGTACAACACTCCTGTGCAACCGTTCAGGTTATTTGTAAACTATTGTTTGAACCTGTTGAACATTGTTTATACGTATACTATACATTGTTATCTATGAACAAAATGTCTGTCAGCATCCCATACTGACAGCGTTTTGGTGTATTTCATTTACCTTGGCTCTGGAACTGAAAAAAGAGCTGGGCATAAGATGGTAAGGAAGGTGAGTGACCAACATCCGTGGAGATTTCAATGTGCCAATAACGTCGGCCAGTACCATCTCCTCCAACCAGGGAACTCTATTCCAGTTGGGAATGGTCTGGACCGGTGTCAGGTCCCCCCCATTCACCATCAATGGCACGATCTCCTGCATCCACGTTGTGCCTTCAGGTTTGAATTAAAAGTAGTACACCAATCATCAATCGGCATTGTAAACTAAATAGCTAGACGCTAATATAAAACAGTGACAGCTATAAACTGTCGATGAGACTCATTGCATATTTGGCAATGCCTGTGCCCATGACATTCCTAACCCCATCCATGTTCTTAAAGGCATTACATAACGTATGTTTTTCTATAGGCTCCTCAGTTGTCTCCTTGTCAACGTGTTGGCATACTGTAATAAACTGTAATAAACTGTAATAAATACTTGCCAGATTTGGGGTATGTGGCGATCACGATGTCATCGTCGTTAAACTGAAAGTCCGCCGCGAACTTTAAACTCGCGTCCGTGTGCGTCGCTTTTGGCAACATGAGTCCGTGATGGAAAAAATACTTGTCGGAACACGTCGCCATGGTCTTCGGAAGTTATCGATCACCGTGTTATGGTAAAGCCTGACGTGAATGATCGGGACGGTCTGGACCCGGTTTAATAGGGCTGATGGGTGGAGCTTGGCGTGGGACTACCCACGTACAGGTTCAGCATATTCACTATTCTGAGGACCAATCAGTTGCGCAATAGTCAATTTTGGTAAATTGTCTCCAAACAATTAATTTACATAACAGGAATTTAGGTCATGAATAAAGAAGACAACTACAGTATGTAGGTCGGAAACGTATACCGTTATTATTAAATTAAAATGATTAAAATGATTAAGTGCTACAGGCTAAATAATACAGCTTCCTGTTCCATTTAAACCAATGGTAAAGTATGGCGTTTGTACAGTTAGTTCAATCCACATCAATGAACGACAATGGTGGACAAGGTTTTAACGCTAACGTTACTCTGTGGCTTGTTTACTCGTGGAGTTGTTAGTGCTATTGTGTGGTCATTTTTATCACGTCTCGACAATGTATTTTGGATGATTATTTAGATGTAATCTTCCAAAGCTAGACAAGGCCTATAACAGTTTTGCGCCCTGTGGTGGAAATCTACGAGAATAAGAAGGCAAATTATCAATTAATAAGAACTGTCACACATGAACTCAATTAAGTTTGAAGATTTATCAAGCAAGCAGAACACAATGAACAAATACAAGTGGCCAAACAGACAAATTGACACCCTGAGGTCAATAAACAAAGAGTGATAGAAGGGACAACATATGATTTTTCCATTACAATAGGATTTCGTCATTCAAACATTACATTTAACATGTCCAAATGGCTGTTATAATACACACAATTACACACAACTTGGTGAGTTGGAGACGAGGTCATTGACCATAAACCAACACAAATAATGTGTAAACAGGTTTACAAAACAACATTTGCAGAGCAATTGCTTTTTGTGTTTGACAAACAAACACACACACACACACACACACACACACACACACACACACACACACACACACACACACACGATGATCAGGGATCACAAGAAAATATGAGGAATGGATGCCCCCAACTGTTCAGGCATCAACAACCTTCCAGAGAGCTTCTATTGGTAAAAGCATTCAGAGGAGACAATACAGAGTCTAAGACGCGTGTGCCCTGACACAGCATGACCCTGTGCTCTTATTCCTAGCCGCCGCATGCCGTCCAAGTCATAGGATATAGAGATTAATTAACATTTTAACATCACAATGTGTTCCCCTCCCCCAGTATGGCCAGTCCTTGTTTGAATCCACACACACACACACACACACACACACACACACACACAACATTGCGGACACGCAGTTCGCAGTTCGTAGTGCGCGAGGGCCGCGATGACGTCAGTTTCGAGTTGACGCTGTCTGTCTTGGGCCGTTCACGGACGGCGACTACAACATGTGGCACTTCGGTGCACACCCGCCAATCTGATAATATCAATGGGCTATATGCACTAAGCTGTGGGAAGTACTTCCGGCTTCAAATAATGCGGTATAGCCTCTTCCGGTGTATTTGTTTACTTCCAACTAGCTAGCTACAGCTCCTGAGGTACTATTTCGCCATGAATTCCCATAAGAAAATGCGTTTTCAAAAACAGGAGAAGAAATACTCCGAACATTGTTGCGTTCCGCTTTGTTCGGCATCATCGAAATGTAACGGTATTTAGAGTTTCCATGGCTTTCCAACCCATCCCGACCTGAGAAGAACCCGACGCGGACATCCAATTCTATACCAGGTAACGTTAGACCTAAGTTGTGCTCTTCATCTCAGTTTGACATGGACCAGTAAACATCAGTTAAACTATAAAGAATCCTATCGTAAGTCTTAATAAAAAGGAGTTAATGTGCCTACTGCATGACCGCTGCAGCCTGTCATGCATACGAGATGAAACATTGGCTTAGTTGTTACAGCTAACAATATTTTGGAGACCGTGTATGATTGTATTTACTTTGTTAATTAATGACTGACATGATGTATATGTCTTTTTGTAATTACATTTCCAAGCTATGACCACCTGCTGGCGTTTTGGGGTTTGATTGAGCCCTGGTTCGGGTCTCCAGAGCCAAGAGCCTCCAGAGCACGTCCATCCACGGTAGGTTATGGTCTGAGCTGCTCTGTAGTAACAGAGGGTGGGATGCCATTGCATTTACAGAAGGCTACACTAAAGGACTCAGCCCCCTTTAAATACACCAGTGCACTACAGCAACTCAGTTTTTCCCCATGGTATGGTACACATAACCATTATAAAACATTTAGCCAAACAAGAGCACAGCCTTACTAGTTTATAACTTAAAGCAGTAGCCTTTTTTTTAACCTTCCAGAGACAGCTGCTCCAGCCAATCGACGAGTTCTTTCTTTTCCTCGTCTTCCTGTCGGTTGGTTTAAAGGAGAGGGACCCGGCGCATCGATTCAACATACACCAGTCCACAGTGAGCTGCATTTGTGCAACATGGACACGTTTTCTAGCCACTGCACTGGGGTCTCAATGCATCTGGCTCACACCTGCAGAAGTGCAAGCTTACCTCCCTGAGGAGATTCCCAGACACCCAGGTCATCTTGGACTGCACTGAGCTCAAGTGTCAGACACCATCCTCACCACTCCAGCAAAGTGAGATGTACTCCACCTACAAATCTCACTGCACCATGAAAGGGCTTATTGGCAGACGTGTACAGTGGCATGCCTGTTGTCAAACTACCAAAAGATTCAAGAAACTTTATTTATCCTGAGGGAAATGAATGTGCAACAGTTGACACAGGGGGAATAAATGCACACACAAATATACTAATACCTAAGCTAAAAACTAAATAACAACAACTAACTAAACAAAACTAGTATAAACAAAATATAACTCAAATAACTCTAAATGAAATCTAAATGTATTGATAGATGAATAGATAAATTGCACAATTTACAGTATTATTACAGTAATACGTAGGTATATACAATACACAACAATACGTATAGTGCAAATTGGCAGTAATAATATATTAATAAATAACTCCGATGAATACTGAAAAAGTGACAAGTGAAAAGTGAAATTGAATTTACAGTGCAAAATTACAGTGAAAGGATTTACAGTGCGTTGATCAAAAAATAATAATAATAACAGTGCGTTGGCCTCAGGTCACTGAGTCTCCACTGTCCCTCTCACGACCCGAGGTAGATGAATTATAGAGACGAATTATAGAGACTGATGGCCACAAGAAAAAAGGACTTCCTGTGGCGTTCTGTGGTGCACCTGGGTGGAATGAGTCTGTTGCTGAAGGTGCTTCTATATGAGGTCAGAACCTGATGGAGAGGGTGAGAGTTGTTGTCAAGGATACTATGCAGCTTGCGCAGCATCCTTCTCTCAGACACCACCAACAAGGAGTCCAGCTGGACCCCCAGGACAGCGCCAGCGTTCCTGACAATCCTGCTGATCTTGTTGGCGTCTGCTGACCTCAACCTGCTTCCCCAGCACACGACACCGGAGAAAATGGCACTGGCTACCACCGACTGGTAGAACATGCTCAGCATCTTGTTGCAAACGTTGAAGGACGAAGAATTCCTTTGTCAAGTTTGAGTCTGTTCCATTCATGCACTAGTCTCCTTGTCTCTTGACCCATTTGTCTTTTGTCTTTGTCATTGGGGTTCCATCCCCTCTTCTTCAATGTCATCACCTCATAGATTGATGCATCCTCTTTCTGGGCAGCTCTGATGTCCTCTGGGCTGATGGTGGGGATCGTCACAGAGGGGTCGTCGTCGCCACCAGAGGAGAGTTGCAGTGCAACCATCCATGGCACATCCTTCTCGGCCACTGCTTTGTTCCCCTGCCATATGGTGGAAACTACATCTGGGGGCAGAGCTTCAGTGTACTCCCCTATGTGACCCTGGAGCTTTACTGGATACCGTGACAGTGTGTCGGCGTCAGCATTCGCCTTGCCTGGCCTGTATTTTATGGTGAAGTGGAAATCCGCCAACTCACCCACCCACCGATGTCCGACAGCGTTGTGTTTGGCTGTGCTTAAAACATATGTAAGCGGGTTATTGTCTGTGTACACCGTGAATGTGGGTGCATAGTAGAGATAATCCCGGAACTTATCACAGATGGCCCACTTCAATGCCAGAAACTCGAGCTTGCCAGAATGGAGATGGTAATTCTTTTCTGCGGGCGTGAGTGTTCTGGATCCATAAGCGATGACGCGGAGTTTACCCCCCTGCTGCTGATAGAGCACAGCCCCCAGACCTTCGTTGGATGCGTCAGTATTTAACACAAAAGGCAAATTAAAATCTGGGTAGGCTAAAATGGGCGGATTGGTCAACATGTCTACAAGGCGAGAGACAACAGCACTGTGTTCGGGGGTCCAATGAACAGGTGTCTTAGAGGGGAGCTGGCCAGACTTTGTGACATTTGTTTTGGGTGCAGCGTTGTTATCTTTAACGGGCCTCTGGTTGGGCTGACTGGAACCCTCTGCTAGCTTAAACAGTGGCCGTGCAATCCTGGAGAAGTCCTGTATGAAGGATCTATAATAGCCTAAAAAGCCTAATAGACCCCTGACTTCCCCCACATTCTTTGGCTCCCTCTCTTTTAGCTGCAACACTGCTTCCAGGTCTTTGGGGTCTATCTGGACACCTTCACTTGTCACTAGGCGCCCTATGTATCTCACTTGTCGTCTAAACAGCTCGCATTTCTTTGCACGTAACTTGATGCCATGCTCCCTCAGGCGACGGAGCACCTGCCTCAGGTCCTCCACGTGGTCATGGAATGATTTGGAAAAACAGAGCACATCATCCAGATAAGGCGAGCAGCACTCGTCCCTCATGCCATCAAAGACGCCCTCCATACATCTTTGAAAGGCCGCTGGGGCGTTGGTAAGGCCAAAGGGGAGGCGAAGCCACTCATATAATCCCCAAGGGGTACTAAAAGCGGTCAGGTGCCTGGAACTCTCATCGACAAAGCCCTGGTGGTAAGCGCTGCCTTGGTCGAGTAGTGAGAACCAGGAGTAGCCCCCCAGGTTATCCAGCAGGTCTTGAATGCGTGGGAGCGGATGACGGTCTGGGACAGTTTTGCGGTTTAACTCCCTAAAGTCAACGCATAGACGCAAGCTCTTATCTTTTTTTCGGACACAGACCACGGGGGATGAGTACGGTGAAGTGGACTTTCTTATCCAGCCATGGTCAAGCAGGTTCTGCACATACTCTTTTACCTCTCTGTACAGGGGTTTTGGAATTGCATTATAGCGCTTTTGGACTGGTGTCTCATCATTTAGCTGAATCTTGAGTTGCAGGTTTGGGATGCAACCTATGTCAGCGTCATCCTTGGCAAAGACATCTGATTCGTCGTATAACATGTCTCTGGCTATCTCTTGTTCCTCCTCTTCGAGGTGTGACAATTCGACAGGTGGATGCCATTTATCTCGAGTCAGAGCGGAGCAGGTTTGAGCAGTGGGATGGTTTATGGGCTTTGGGTTGTTGGGGGAATGGTTAATGGGTTTGGCCCCAGTAATTTCCTCAAGTGTGCCCAGAATGGTTCTCTGTGACAGATAGATGTCATGTTTAGTGAAATTCTGAATAGGGATTTTGGCAATTTTTGATGAGCCACTGGGGACATCTACTAAAGAGGGAAAGGGGTCTAAACCCTCAGGGCAGTTGTTTTCTGGGCTGGGATCAAATAACATTGTTCTGCCCTGGGGCCATGCTCTTACTCTGCACTTCACCTCACAGATTTGGCCAGCGAGGATAGTTAGTCCTTTCTTTCCAACCCGTACAGTGCACTGGGGAGGCGTTTCATCAGGAGCCAGTATCTGGAGAACAGAAATCAGGGTTTCCACTGTGCTTTCGCTGACACTCATGGCTTCCTTCAGTATGGCTGTAATATCCACCTGTTCTTTGTTCTCTTTGATAATCTCTGCAATGACATTGCTACCTAAAATGGGACAGTTAACACAGCTCTGACTGATTAATATGGGCACTTGTATGTCAGCATGTCCATGGCTCTCACTGCGTATCTGTAAATCAACATAAGCCCATCCATCAAAGGGAACCACTGTACCATTTGCTGCAGATATTTCAAGGGCTTGATCGGGGAATAGGGATGAGTGGCTGGATTTTGACACTGGGCAACGCTTTCTCTACCCACGCCCTCCCCACCATGGTCACCTGGGCCCCTGAGTCGAGCAGCATTTGGAGTGGGACCCCATTAATTGCACATGAGACCATACATCGCTTGCCAATTAGTTGTGCTACACGTTTTCTGGGTGTTGACTGGCACTGTGTAGTTTGTTTTACGGGGTTTACTGTTTTAACTGAGTTAACCTGTACTGGAGGCTTGTTACTGGCAACAGTCACTGGCAGCCTCACTCCAGTGACCTCCTCTCGTTTCCCGAAGCCTTTCTTTTCAGACAGCCAATTGCTCTATGTCCTTCCTGACCACAAATGAAACAGTGAGGGCAGCTCTTAATGTTCCTTTGCACACAGTCATGACATCTGCCCCTGGTCTCATTCGTTGATGTCTGGGGTCTAATTGAGGGTCGGTTGGAGGGTGGACCAGGGCTTACAGGAGTCACAGGTTCTGTGGGTTTGACCCCCTGGGCAAAGTGTTTGGTCAGTGAAGCCACTTGTGCAGTCAGCTCTAGAATAGCAGCACGGTTAGCCTGTAATTCAGAGTCAACTTTGGTCTGTTCAATCTGGTCAGTCTGCTCAGTCTGAGCTGCACTTACAGTCACTGGTCGGGTTTTAGTAACTGTACCAAGGCGTCTCAACCTATCTGCCTCCTCACTTGTGGACTTAGTGATCTGTTCTAAGAGAAGGTCATCATTAACCTGCAAGTCTGTGAGGAAAGGTTTGAGATCACATCTGACATGGTTATTTTTCTCATTTAACCCTTGGTAGAGTGTGTGAAGGAATGTACCTTGAACAAGCTTTCTGTCATAACAAAAATCTGCACCTGGCTGTTGTGACTCAAAAACAACTCTCTGTTTTAGACCCATGATTCTGTACAAAAATAGCTGTGGGCCCTCTTTGTCTTGCTGTCTGGCAGTACTAAGCTCCTGAAAGAGCTCAGTGCTGTTTTTGTCTCTAATATGGGAGCGGAGAAAGCGTTTTAACTCACTCATAGTAAGGTCATCTTTGTTGGTTAACATCTCCCTGAATGTACCAGGTTTAGTTATCTTGAGCACAGTGCGGATAACCTCTGACTCACTAAACCCTTCATGTAACCCTTCATCCATTTGTTTACAAAGGCTACTGTATGACATATCAGACCCTGTGTCAGAAATCTGACCACCATAAAGTTTAAACTCTCTGTGTGGAAACAGAGCAGCTACATCAGTAAATCTCACCACCTGCTCACCCATACTGGAGGACGGACTGGCACGGCCAGGAGGGGCACCACCTGCACTGTTGATGATGGATCTGGCTGGTGATGTAGTGGCGAGGTTCCTGGCTGGTGCGTTATTGTCCCTGTCCATGGTCGGTTGTGGTGTGTGAATGTCTCTTTCCCTGGTTGGGTACAGCAGTTGACTGTCCATGGTCGCTGTAGTTGAACTGGTCTGTTGACGAGTCGCTGTATCTTCCACCTGGAGGGGTGCAGCATCGACTACTCCTCCGTCGTCAGCTCCTTCAACGCCAGCTCCTCCCACAGCATCTCCTCTATCCGGGGGTCTTAACATCTCATCTAACATGTCGTCGAGGTGAAGGATTTGAGACATGCCTTCATCCTCCATGCCTTTCAACTTCTCACTTCTTAGATAATGGTCAATCAAATCAAATAGTTCTGGTTCACTCAGGACCGCAAGGTCCTCAGTGTCTCTGTCTTCATCAACCGCACTGGCAACAGCCAGTAACTGAGTGGTACTTAAAGGTAAGAGTCTCTTTTGGATCTTGAAGATCAGCATCCGTCGTGGGGTTGTGGTAGCCATCTTTAGCCCCTGTGTCCTCTACTCTCTGGATGACGCACAGCAATGCAGCCTTCCCTGAAGCTTTAGGCACAGGTTCTCTCCGTAGCAGTTCCCACTTTCCCAGCTAGGTGGCGCTGATCCCGGACGAGCCCCCAATTGTTACCGGCCTCAGACCTAGGGGAGTCTGGGTCAGTCCAAGTGATACACAGGCATGGTGCACTGTGGATCTGTGAAACATGAAGAACAAGACACGTTACATTCTCATGCCTTGCTCAGCCGGCAGCGGTTTATTACTAAACATGCAGCATCTCAACATCACAATCATATCATTTCAAGTTCTCAACATCAAAAATATTGTTTAACAGTCCAACAGAGTTTACTTCACAATATTGCAAAAATACAATAAATCAAATAATACAAAAATACAATGTATTCTTCATAAAACCAAAATAAAGTGCAAAACAATAACCCTTCTGTATTCTTTACTCGAAATACCATTCGCTCAAATACAGAAAATAACATGAACACGTTTTCAGTCACACAAGCACGCACGCACGCGCACCACGTGTGCTCTCTGTGGTGAAACACAGTGGAACAAACTACCTGGCAGCAGCCATTATTCAACTCGACAAAACAATAAAACTACTCGTCCAAACTTACTTCAGGTACACTCAAAACGTTACAAAACATGTCACTGACAGTTCACATTAGTTTTAACACCCTTGGGAATGTTTTAGATAGTTATATGCAGGAGCGCCATCTACTGACTTGGAAGTCTAATAAGATGTGGGTAGTAGTGATGGGAATTCCGGCTCTTTTGAGTGAGCCGGCTCATTTGGCTCGGCTCACCAAGAAGAGCCGGCTCTTTCGGCTCCCAAACGGCTCTTCTATTTTACCACATATACCTTTTATTTACATGAAAGAGGTGGTGGTTCTTGATGTCCAGCAATCAGTGGTAAGGCAAACTGCAGTAGCTTCCTTAACCCTGGCCTGCAGTGAAGCACGTTCTCTATCATACAGTCTCGGAATGATTTTTGAGAGTGTTTTCCTGCTTGGAGGAACATTGGATTGAGAGCCTGTGTGAAGCTTCGGAATCCCTTGTCCTCCACAATGGAAAATGGTTGGAAATCACTTGCAATCATTTTGGCCAATTCTTCATCCACTATGTTCTGTCTAGCTGGGGTCATTCATTGCCTTTGCCATTCATTGCATATAAATTGGCTTATTGAGGTCTGTGTAGCTGTTGGTTTTTGGGTACCTGATGCATGGGTGGTAGATCCTGTAGCTGCAGCAACAACAGGTGGAGTAGACACACAGAAGCAGAAGCAGGCAGTCTGACCTGCTTTTTCTGACGTGGCAGTTCAGTGAGGGGTGGGACCCTGCTCTATATGAGAGCTTCATGTTGCAAATTCTGCATTCTGCCTTTGTGTTTGCACAATTGTTAAAATGCAGCCAAATGCTGCTTCTTTTCCTACTTTCACTCATCTTATTTGCGCGACGCAAACTGACCCTTCACCGTGTGAAGTGTCACCCCTCCATCTTTTCAGCTATCAGCACTGAGCACACGCGGCCCTCCCTCCTTATCTATCCTCACGTGATGCACAGCATGACATGCAGTCATGACAGTGACATTCAGTCACTGCATGTACGCGGAGCACCCGTAAAAAATAAAAATAACGGCTCGTTCGCGGGTGCGAGCCGGCTCCCGTCGTTCACTAAAAAGAGCCGGCTCTTTGAGCCGGCTCGTTCGCGACCGACACATCACTAGTGGGTAGTTCTGATAATCTTAAAGAATGGGGGGTGTATGTTTTACTGCGAAACTTTAAATAGAGGCATTTTCTGAACCCTCTACACATGCGGCGGCTAGGAATAAGAGCACAGGGTCATGCTGTGTCAGGGCACGCGCGTCTTAGACTCTGTATTGTCTCCTCTGAATGCTTTTACCAATAGAAGCTCTCTGGAAGGTTGTTGATGCCTGAACAGTTGGGGGCATCCATTCCTCATATTTTCTTGTGATCCCTGATCATCGTGTGTGTGTGTGTGTGTGTGTGTGTGTGTGTGTGTGTGTGTGTGTGTGTGTGTGTGTGTGTGTGTGTGTGTGTGTGTGTGTGTGTGTGTGTGTGTGTGTGTGTGTGTGTGTGTGTGTGTGTGTGTGTGTGTGTGTGTGTGTGTGTGTGTGTGTGTGTGTGTGTGTGTGTGTGTGTTTGTCAAACACAAAAAGCAATTGCTCTGCAAATGTTGTTTTGTAAACCTGTTTACACATTATTTGTGTTGGTTTATGGTCAATGACCTCGTCTCCAACTCACCAAGTTGTGTGTAATTGTGTGTATTATAACAGCCATTTGGACATGTTAAATGTAATGTTTGAATGACGAAATCCTATTGTAATGGAAAAATCATATGTTGTCCTATCACTCTTTGTTTATTGACCTCAGGGTGTCAATTTGTCTGTTTGGCCACTTGTATTTGTTCATTGTGTTCTGCTTGCTTGATAAATCTTCAAACTTAATTGAGTTCATGTGTGACAGTTCTTATTAATTGATAATTTGCCTTCCACCACAGGGCGCAAAACTGTTATAGGCCTTGTCTAGCTTTGGAAGATTACATCTAAATAATCATCCAAAATACATTGTCGAGACGTGATATAAATGACCACACAATAGCACTAACAACTCCACGAGTAAACAAGCCACAGAGTAACGTTAGCGTTAAAACCTTGTCCACCATTGTCGTTCATTGATGTGGATTGAACTAACTGTACAAACGCCATACTTTACCATTGGTTTAAATGGAACAGGAAGCTGTATTCTTTAGCCTGTAGCACTTAATCATTTAATCATTTTAATTTAATAATAACGGTATACGTTTCCGACCTACATACTGTAGTTGTCTTCTTTATTCATGACCTAAATTCCTGTTATGTAAATTAATTGTTTGGAGACAATTTACCAAAATTGACTATTGCGCAACTGATTGGTCCTCAGAATAGTGAATATGCTGAACCTGTACGTGGGTAGTCCCACGCCAAGCTCCACCCATCAGCCCTATTAAACCGGGTCCAGACCGTCCCGATCATTCACGTCAGGCTTTACCATAACACGGTGATCGATAACTTCCGAAGACCATGGCGACGTGTTCCGACAAGTATTTTTTCCATCACGGACTCATGTTGCCAAAAGCGACGCACACGGACGCGAGTTTAAAGTTCGCGGCGGACTTTCAGTTTAACGACGATGACATCGTGATCGCCACATACCCCAAATCTGGCAAGTATTTATTACAGTTTATTACAGTTTATTACAGTATGCCAACACGTTGACAAGGAGACAACTGAGGAGCCTATAGAAAAACATACGTTATGTAATGCCTTTAAGAACATGGATGGGGTTAGGAATGTCATGGGCACAGGCATTGCCAAATATGCAATGAGTCTCATCGACAGTTTATAGCTGTCACTGTTTTATATTAGCGTCTAGCTATTTAGTTTACAATGCCGATTGATGATTGGTGTGCTACTTTTAATTCAAACCTGAAGGCACAACGTGGATGCAGGAGATCGTGCCATTGATGGTGAATGGGGGGGACCTGACACCGGTCCAGACCATTCCCAACTGGAATAGAGTTCCCTGGTTGGAGGAGATGGTACTGGCCGACGTTATTGGCACATTGAAATCTCCACGGATGTTGGTCACTCACCTTCCTTACCACCTTATGCCCAGCTCTTTTTTCAGTTCCAGAGCCAAGGTAAATGAAATACACCAAAACGCTGTCAGTATGGGATGCTGACAGACATTTTGTTCATAGATAACAATGTATAGTATACGTATAAACAATGTTCAACAGGTTCAAACAATAGTTTACAAATAACCTGAACGGTTGCACAGGAGTGTTGTACGGGTTATAAGGCAGTATACTCCAGAACAATGTGTCATGTGCTGTCTGTTATGTGCAGGTCATCTACGTGGCGCGGAACCCTAAAGATGTTTTGGTGTCATCGTACCACTTCCACAAGATGGCCATTTTCCTCGATGACCCAGGAACCTTCCAGGAGTTCAATGACATATTTCTTAAGGGCAGAGGTCAGAGGATAAAGAATGATATTAGAGTATTCGGTTTTCTTTTCAGACTAGACACACATCACAATGCTGTATACGGCTGTGCACTAACTCTGATGCCCTCTGCTTCTGGAGTGAACCAGAGGTAACCACTGACACCTGTCTTGTTTCTAGTTATGTTTGGAAAATGGACGGACCACGTCAAGAGCTGGAGACATACAGATCTGGGAGACAGAGTACTGTACGCCACATATGACGAAATGGTTCAGGTAATACTATTATTACCATTATTACTATTATTACTACTAATATTATTATTATTATTATTATTATTAATACGGCACGCAGAGCTCTCTTAAACATGCCTGTTGTGTGTGTTGCGTATAAGTTCCCAATGTATGTATTAGACAAAAATCGAAAATATGCAGACGCTATGGAATGTCTGCATTGTGGAATAGTTTCAAGGCTTGTTATGATTGACTGCTGGTTTAAACGTCCTCTTGTTCTTACTTGTGTGGGCCCCAGAATCTACGTGGGACTCTTCAGGAATTTTCAACTTTCCTCGGCACCAACCTCAGCGAAGAAACATTGCAAGGGATAGCCGACCATTGCTGCTTTAAAAACATGTCCGCCAACAGTATGTCCAACTACTCACTGGTCCCAAAGGGGTACATGGACTCTAGCGTGTCCCCTTTTCTCAGAAAAGGTATGTTCTACACTTCATGTAATATATTAGGTTGAAAACGTTCAGAGAATACAATTTATTTTTATATGTTATTTAACAAAAAGGTTAAGTTTTGTATAATCAGAATAGTCAGGGTGTGGCCTGAATGTTTGAATTTTAAAACTTTGTGCATTTAATTTGAGATTAGGACCAGGATTAATCTGTAGCACTAGAATGTCACCACTACATCACTTTTCATCTAAAATAATAAGTGTGTGTGTGTGTGTGTGTGTGTGTGTGTGTGTGTGTGTGTGTGTGTGTGTGTGTGTGTGTGTGTGTGTGTGTGTGTGTGTGTGTGTGTGTGTGTGTGTGTGTGTGTGTGTGTGTGTGTGTGTGTGTGTGTGTGTGTGTGTGTGTGTGTGTGTGTGTGTGTGTGTGTGTGTGTGTGTGTGTGTGTGTGTGTGTGTGTGTGTGTGTGTGTGTGTGTGTGTGTGTCAGGCACTGCTGGAGACTGGAAAAACCATTTCACCCCAGAGGAGGATCTCCAGTTCTCAGCTTGTATCAATGAGGAGATGGAAGGAGAGAGCTATTCTTTCCCCTGGAGCCAGGTTGAATGAACACTACTCCAAAGATTTCGGATAAACAACAATAAAAATAAAAATCAACCAAATTTGAGCACCTGATATGATGTGGTTTTTGAATAATTAGAGATACACAAAGAGTTTTAGATGAACCATGGAACTAAATCATTTGAGAATGAGAACATTCTATATATCTTAGGGCCAATAGAAACTGATGTGATTGTGACACATCACGTCAATCATGACTCATTCACTTTACGCGCAACAAACCTTTTCTGCTGCGGCGAAGCTTGTTTTATTTCCCATCCCGCTAGCTGGCCAGCAAAATACTTAAGAAATATTTCAGTCAGTCCACATCGTCAATTTACGCTAAGCCCAAACAATCTAAATTGAGAAAATTCAACGACAATTATATCGAGGATTTTGTTTGTTTCAGCGAATGGGCCATGTGTGAAAGCGACATCGGATTACAAAGCACCCAGAATATAATTATATTTAATATAAGGACAACGCGAAATAATATATAATATAAAGAGCGAGGAATACATCCGCCAAAAAACACAGGCATGTGCTCAATTACTATGTGTTCTGGAACGCTGTTTTGATCACTTCTGTTATGATTCGTTCAGAGTTTTTGCCAATGATTTCTTGTTACATTTAGTTACAGTTTATTGTCATAGAACTATGTCTTGTTAGTGTTCATAGTCATAGAACTATGTCTTGTTACTGTTCATAGTCATAGGACTATGTCTTGTTACTGTTCATAGTCATAGAACTATGTCTTGTTACTGTTCATAGTCATAGAACTATGTCTTGTTACTGTTCATAGTCATAGAACTATGTCTTGTTACTGTTCATAGTCATAGGACTATGTCTTGTTACTGTTGTTAGTGTTAATAAAAATGACACTGTTTAAAACCGTATAAGTGATAGTTACATGATTCAAGTTGTAATGTGTTTCTGTTTATTACTATGAAACTGGTATTAAGGCTGAAAAGTTTTAGAAGGTAGTAAGTGTATGTTTAATCTGTGTTACGATTTTGAGGGGGTCCATGGAATTTTTCATCCCTGTGACACAAAACAATTGAGAACCCCTGAGAACCCCTTAAGGACAGATTGAGAGCATGCTGGAGGTATTCTGTCAGTATAATATCCTATGTACAGTAGTGATGTGTCGGTCGCGAACGAGCCGGCTCAAAGAGCCGGCTCTTTTTAGTGAACGACGGGAGCCGGCTCGCACCCGCGAACGAGCCGTTATTTATTTTTTTACGGGTGCTCCGCGTACATGCAGTGACTGAATGTCACTGTCATGACTGCATGTCATGCTGTGCATCACGTGAGGATAAATAAGGAGGGAGGGGCGGCGTGTGCTCAGTGCTGAACAGAGGGAGAGGTGACACTTCACACGGTGAAGGGTCAGTTTGCGTCGCGCAAATAAGATGAGTGAAAGTAGGTAAATAAGCTGCATTTTAACAATTGTGCAAACACAAAGGCAGAATGCAGAATTTGCAACATGAAGCTCTCATATAGAGCAGGGTCATATAGAGCAGAAACAGGTCAGACTGCCTGCTTCTGCTTCTGTGTGTCTACTCCACCTGTTGTTGCTGCAGCTACAGGATCTACCACCCATGCATCAGGTACCCAAAAACCAACAGCTACACAGACCTCAATAAGCCAATTTATATGCAATGAATGGCAATGGCAAAGGCAATGAATGACCCCAGCTAGACAGAACATAGTGGATGAAGAATTGGCCATAATGATTGCAAGTGATTTCCAACCATTTTCCATTGTGGAGGACAAGGGTTTCCGAAGCTTCACACAGGCTCTCAATCCAATGTTCCTCCAAGCAGGAAAACACTCTCAAAAAATCGTTCCGAGACTGTATGATAGAGAACGTGCTTCACTGCAGGCCAGGGTTAAGGAAGCTACTGCAGTTTGCCTTACCACTTTCATGTAAATAAAAGGTATATTTGGTAAAATAGAAGAGCCGTTTGGGAGCCGAAAGAGCCGGCTCTTCTTGGTGAGCCGAGCCAAATGAGCCGGCTCACTCAAAAGAGCCGGAATTCCCATCACTAATGTACAGAGGGTAAGTCCCGCCCACCTGCGTCACCTAGCTAAAAGGGAAAGTAGTAGAACATGGAAAACATGGAAAAGTCATGGAATTTGAAAATTGTTACTTCCATGTCTGGAAAAGTGCTTGAGAAAAATGCACCTCATGGACAATTTTGTTAGAAATATTTAATATTTAATTTGCGCCAGTAGGGGGTGATATTTACGCTATATAAAAGCGTGGCACAAGTGTGGCCTTTCTAGTCGCCGTCCGTTAACTGGGCCAGCCGGCGTGGCGTGGACCCTCTTTTAATACATCCATGCGTGGACCGCAGCAAGATTGCATTGTGATGGAGGAGGTGCATGAGGACACACATTTGTTGTCAAATGTTGTCAGATGTAGTCCTCGATCACAATGATGTGACACATGAACATTGTATTGAGGACCACAGTTATTTCAGAGTATCTCCCAATAGGCGTAAGTGCAAATTACATTGTACATTTCAAAAAGTAGGAACACAATTGATCACCTGCCGCAAAAGACTTGAAGTGGAAAAACAGAGACGATTAAAAAGGAACCTTTCCTCTTTAACTGAGGTTATCTCTGAGCTGAAGCAGACAATGCTCATCTCAACAGGCTGGGCGGAGATGCTGGGAACCTCCTAAGTGGAGTGCCAAAAGCAATGCTGACCAGAGTTAAGCAGAGGAAATTGCATTTTTAATCCATCCTTGATACAGATAGCAGGAAGCCTGTAGACAGACCTGGGTATTGTACGGCCCGCAGGCCACATCCGGCCCGTCGGCCGGTCCTGTCCGGCCTGCGTGACAACAATCGTAAATTTCTGATTGTTGCTTTTATTTTGAAAAGGTAATTTCTTTCTATTTCTGTCTGCGCGCGTCACGCCTGTCACTACAGGTGACAGGTGATCCTTCTGAAAGCATCCCTCAAAATGTCAGCTCACACCAAAAAAAGAAAGATCGACAATGAATGCTGCGTTTTCCAGAAGACATGGACTGTTAAATATTTATTTACGGAAGTAAAGGCTAAAGCCGTGTGCTTAGTTTGTGGGGCCGAAGTGGCCGTGTTTAAAGACTACAATTTGAGTTTGTACGTCTTATCCAACATAATCACCAGAAAAAGCAAGGTCTGCAGGTCTTATATGCCCGGAGAAAAAGGAGGCATTTGAGAATGTGGCCCTCTCCCGACGCACTGTAACCCGGAGGATTGAGGAGATCTGGAGCTTCAGCGGCGGGACAGAGCGGTCAACTTTGACTTTTTTTCCTTGGCCTTGGATGAAAGCTGCGATGTACGTGACACTGCCCAGCTACTCCTCTTCCTACGTGGGATAGGTAAGGACTTTAAAATCACGGAGCAGCTGGCAGCCATGCAGTCAATGAAAGGGACAACAACAGGGAGTGATTTATTCACGGAGGTAAATGCCTGTTTGGACAAGTTGGGACTGAAATGTGACAAGCTGGCAGGCGTGACAACGGATGGTTGTCCAAATCTGACAGGGAAAAATGTTGGACTTTTAAAGAGAATGCAGGATAAAGTGTCAGAAATTAGCCCTCAACAGAAATATATATTTTTGCATTGCATTATTCATCAGGAAGAAAATGAACCATGTGGTTGATGTTACTAAACATGTTAACTTCATCAGGGCAAGAGCATTAAATCACAGGCAGTTTATTGCACTTTTGGAGGAGAGTGAGACTGAGCATCGTGACATATGCCACCACACAGCTGTCACACAGCTGCGTGGTGGCTCAGCCTGGGCAAACTGCTCAAAAAACGTATGGGACCTGAGAGAAGAGATTCAAGACTTTTGTGTGAAGAAAGGAAAAGAAATCCCACCGTTTTCAGATGCAGACTGGCTGGCAGACCTTGGTTTTGCTGTGGATGTGACTTCACTATTGAATGAACTGAATGTCAAAGTGCAATGCAAGGGCCTTTTTGTGCATGTGTTTGTACAGCGCAGTGAAGGCTTCTCTCAAGCCAAATGAAGGACAACATTCTCACCCACTTGCCAACACTGAAGGACGCCTCACCATCAGCTCATCACCTCCACAGGTACTTATCCATGTTAGAAGCACGGTGAAGCATGGGGAGTTCTCAAGGCGATTTCAAGACTTTAAAACAGTTGAGAATGACACATGATCATGACATGATCATGATTGTTGATCATGATCATGATTGTTGATCATGATCATGATTGTTGATCATGATCATGATCAACAATCATGATCATGACATGATCATGATTGTTGATCATGACATGATCATGATTGTTGATCATGATCATGATTGTTGATCATGATCATGATTGTTGATCATGATCATGATTGTTGATCATGATCATGATCATGATTGTTGATCATGATCAACAATCATGATCATGATCAACAATCATGATCATGTCATGATCAACAATCATGATCATGTCATGATCATGATTGTTGATCATGATCATGATCAACAATCATGATCATGATCAACAATCATGATCATGTCATGATCATGATTGTTGATCATGATCAACAATCATGACATGATCATGATTGTTGATCATGATCATGATCAACAATCATGATCATGATCATGATTGTTGATCATGACATGATCATGATTGTTGATCATGATCATGATCAACAATCATGATCATGATTGTTGATCATGATCATGATCAACAATCATGATCATGTCATGATCATGATTGTTGATCATGACATGATCATGATTGTTGATCATGATCATGATTGTTGATCATGATCATGATCAACAATCATGATCATGACATGATCATGATTGTTGATCATGACATGATCATGATTGTTGATCATGATCATGATTGTTGATCATGATCAACAATCATGATCATGATTGTTGATCATGATCATGACATGATCATGATTGTTGATCATGATCATGATCAACAATCATGATCATGATTGTTGATCATGATCATGATTGTTGATCATGATCATGATTGTTGATCATGATCATGATTGTTGATCATGTCATGATCATGATTGTTGATCATGATCATGATTGTTGATCATGATCATGATTGTTGATCATGTCATGATCATGATTGTTGATCATGATCATGATTGTTGATCATGATCATGATTGTTGATCATGATCATGATCAACAATCATGATCATGATCAACAATCATGATCATGATTGTTAATCATGATCATGATTGTTGATCATGACATGATCATGATTGTTGATCATGATCATGATTGTTGATCATGATCATGATTGTTGATCATGATCATGACATGCACATGATCATGATTGTTGATCATGATCATGATTGTTGATCATGATCATGATTGTTGATCATGATCATGATTGTTGATCATGATCATGATTGTTGATCATGATCATGATTGTTGATCATGATCATGATTGTTGATCATGATCATGATTGTTGATCATGATCATGATTGTTGATCATGATCATGATTGTTGATCATGATCATGATTGTTGATCATGATCATGATTGTTGATCATGATCATGATTGTTGATCATGATCATGATTGTTGATCATGATCATGATTGTTGATCATGATCATGATTGTTGATCATGATCATGATTGTTGATCATGATCATGACATGCACATGATTGTTTCCCCATTTACTTGCAATGTGGATGATGCACCCAGTGATGTTCAGCTTGAACTCATTGAACTGCAGTCTGACACACTTCTGTCAGATCACTTTAGGTCAGTCTGAGTTTTACTCATCCCTGAAAGAGGAGAACTTTGCACACATGAGGAGACATGCTCAGAAGATTCTGGTCCTCTTTGGATCTACTTACATATGTGATTTTCAGTGATGAAGTTTAACAAATCAAAATACAGATCCTCTGTCACTGATAATCACCTCTCAGCTGTCCTTCGCATATCCACCTCAGACATTCAGACACATGTCAGTGCACTTGTTAAATCCCAAGACAGACGGGATTTTTCTCACTGAATAAGTAAATGGAACTGCAAAACATCAAAAGCACACTTGCTTTTTGTTCAACGTGTATAAAGTTTTATTATTGCATGGATTTTGTGTGATTTTATACATTTTTTAGTGTGATTTGATTGTGTGCCTTTATTCTGAAAACGTGTTTCATTTTGTGATGTTAACAGAGTAATTCACATTTTAGTACGTTTAGGTTTTATTGTCATAATAAATTGTCCTCTGCACAATCCTCTACACACCATGGTTCTACAGTGTAGAACCATGGTGTGTAGAGGATTTGTCACATGAACGCGCTAGCCGCGCAGTTCCGTGGGTCTGATGCGCGTTCATTATATACAAATATATACAAATAACTCCCTGGTTGGCTAATGATTCAAATAAGGGCTATTCAAGTGTTCGTACTGGGAAGTTGATTTATAGACATCTCTTTCCCCATGTTAGTAATGTTTTGGGCCCAACGGCACCACGTGACATCACGTGACTTGTAATTCCACCGTTTGGCCACTACGAAAATCAGCTTCAACGCTTGGCCTACTTCCTGGGGGCTTGGGCCCGCCCAAGAGAGCGTGAACCAAACACAAAGTCATCGCGGTGCTTGCTGCTATTTGAGGTAATGTTAGGGCAAACCGCGACTACAAATGCGCGTGGACTGTCTGTGCACAAACTGTATCTCGGGGGTATATATACTACTAATATATGTTCTAAAGCAAATTGCAAACTACCTAAAAAAGAAAGCACTTGTTCTGTAAATGTGGTTTCATAAACCAGTTTGAACCTTAAACGTTGTGTTAACATGTGCAAAACTAAGTTGTCTAGTACATGTTGGCATCACTTGTATATTGTCTGCATACCTTTATATTTATGTTATTGTGATACAAAGCCAAATACAATATTAGAGTGAAATGGTTAATCAAATGGTGCAATCAATTTACATGATGCAATAAAATACATGTCACAAAGCAATTGTACTCATTCAGTAATCAAATAAATGTGTCTGTATTTTATTATTTGATTTGTCATTGGTATCCAGAGATATCTAAAAGCAGCATTTTGACAACATTTCAATCGCCTCATGTGTGTTTGTGTTGGGTATTTCTGTGTGTGTGTGTGTGTGTGTGTGTTTCAGGGTGTGTGGTAGGATGCAGTTCTACCATGTCTCTCCTCCCTCTCTCATGAGTTCTGACACTGCTTCAATTACACAGTGACCTTTTGTGTGCGCGTGTGTGTGTGTGTGTGCGCGCGTGTGTGTGTGCGTGTGTGTGTGTGTGTGTGATAGCAGACAGTGCGGTGCCCCAGGACACCCACTTCGCTGCCTTGGGCTGGCCCACAGGATGCTCTTCTTACTTTGATCCCCTCACACACACACACGCACACGCACACACACGCACGCGCACACACACACACACACACACACACACACACACACACACACACACACACACACACACACACACACACACACACACACACACACACACACACACACACACACATAACCAGTGTCTTTCTAAGACACTGATATGTTTTTTAGTGAGTTACAGGTGCTGGTTGTGGTGATGACGTCACAGTCTGAAACTGAGCCGTGCGTCTCTGTAGCTTGACATCATACTCAAGGACTCATACTCTTGGTTGAAATTTATTTTTGTTGATATGTTGAATCAGTTAGCTGAATAGCAGCAGATAATAGGACATTATTATGTAGGCCTTATTAATACACTTTTGGTGAAATACCGCTGTGTATGACACAAAACAACTGACACAAATATAATAAAGCACTATACCCATAGTGACTGTTAGTTGACACTGCGGTCCCACCGGTAGACAGAGCTACACGGGGGCCCGCCATGCACGCCGTCCCGCCCCACCCAGGGGTGTCTGCGGAGTTCCGGGCCACGCAGCAATTAGTGGTAATGACCGGAAGCTAGTTAGCGTTATCAGCTGCCATGGCGTCCTCCACTGGCACAGGGCTGACCCTGGGCTGGTCACGTACAGCAGGCCTGCGGCAGAGATGTTCTGCACTTTAGACAAATCTGTCACTCTTCACCTGTTACACTGGCAGAGACCTCAGTGGTTGAACGTGTGTATGAATGGGTGAATGTGAGGCATGACTTGTAAAGCGCTTTGGATATAAGCGCTATATAAGAGCAGTTCATTACCATTAATGGACTGCTGGTGGAAATTGATTCGGAACAACACCATTGGAATGTTAAAATGTCAATGTAAATATTAATATTTAAAATTAAAAAATGTGTTCGAAATTGTTTCATGATTTTACTTTTGTGTGTTATTTATTCCACTACGCTTAGCGCTGCCTCAAGGCAAAGAAGCGCGTGTCATGTACAGCAATGTCGTATCTATATATGAGATGAGAAAACCAGTTTTGCTTGCAGTCTTGTTTGGCTGTGCACATGTTCCACACAATGCTATGCATAGTCAACCGTACACTAACTGTTTCTAACCCTGTCACATGTACACTCAGAGGAGGGGCACTTCAAGGTTTCAGAGAAGGGGCCAAATTAAACAAGCAGCAATAGTCCCTGAATCAAGAGTCCCTGAATCGGTCGAAAACACAACATCATTCATGAAGCTAAGACTACTTCCTACCTATATTCTTGACCCTACACTGATAAAAGTGTATTGGTTCAGATTCAGGTTATTATTTCTCAGTGTTCTAAGTGTTATGGTTGTACCAAGTGTACTTTCCGCTTTAACACTTTGTCACGTTTATTTGTTTGTTCACCGAAACTACAAACCAAAGTCGGAAATAGTAAATAAGAGGCTGCATGTGTTTAGGTGAAGATATAAGATATAAGATAACCTCTGTCTATGTTTGTTCATCTTGCCATCCACTCATGTAATGGTACAAAAAACAAACTCATAAGTACAATAAACAGCCTGCTCATTCATTTGTAATGTAATATTATCTCTGCTTTTTTATTTGTATAGTGGAACCTTTTCAGCTTGTTAACTTCTTGTATGTTATGCTTTAGTCCTGTTATGTGTGCTTACTGCAACACACATTACACTGAAGGGATACAAATGGCCAGGCAGACGGATCATTCTGAATATGCCTGGGAAGTGGAAACATGACCTTTCTTCTCCAAACGTCTTCACCTAATAATATGTTACCTTTTATTTTAAAAGTGTGTCCCCACATCAAACCCAAACACATTGGTCCCCAGGGAAGAAAGGCTATCACGTTACACGTACTCTGGACAATGTACCAGTGCAAGTTGAGGCTTCGGTCCACCTGCTGCTTTGATCGGGGGCTTCTATATAAAGTGCTTCTCCTTTGTAACAATAAGTGATTGTGAGCCCAACTCCCATCTGTCTTCTACTATTGTTGCTGATTGTATGTTGATCTTCAGTTGATGTGAATATTGACCACGTTCCTTGTTGCTCACTAGGTTCCACCAGCGCGCCTTCAGATTACTAGATTGATTAGAAGCGAGAGACCACAGTTAGCTAGTGTTGGACACGCAACGCCCACTCCTAGAAAAAGACAAAACAAGTCATCCATCCACGTGTTTTTCCATCCATTAGAAAAACACAAAAACAACATGTCCAGGTTTAGCTGCATTGGAGGCACAAGGATAGATTGTTGGTGGTGTAGTAGTAAGACCTTTTTTTCTATTACCTGATAAAAATTGATCCTTACATTTTGTGTACATCTAGACGTCGATATGATATAAC